>JAPZDY010000012.1:20494686-20509641 GCA_029783645.1 Ctenochaetus hawaiiensis | reverse complement strand
ACACATTATATATTGTTATGTCAGTACTTAAATTAAGGTTTTGGGCTGGGAGAACAAGGGAGAGAGGAGGTGTAACATAGAATTAAGGTCACATTATTTAATTCAACACTGGAAAAAAAAGTTAGTGTAGTCGTGTGCATTTTTGTTATCAGCTTTTACTACTTAATCAAATGTTTGACCAAATCAGTAGTCAGAGTGATCCTTGAGATGAAAAGGGAAAACATGAAGTCATCGATGCGCATCTATAAATCTATGCTTACGTGTGTGATGATATGAAAAGGAGTAATCCGTAGTTCTCATGGTATTTGACAGAGAATCATTTTGTAAATCTATGTAAAGTGGGTTTTAATTTTTTTCTCTTTATTTTAGCAGAATTATTCAGCATCATACAGCCAGTAATTACAGCTGGTTATTCGCTATGTAGCTGTGTTTGCTTGTGTACACACCATGTCATAGCAACCAAGAGGTCAAACAGTAAGACTCGTGTATGTTAATTGGGAGCCATATCTTAAATATTACTAAAACATGTTTTAGCTTGTTTGCCTGTCATTAACTTTAATTTTACCCTCGAATCCACAACACCTATTAGCTGTTTAAATAGGACATTCCAGAGAAAGCTATAAGCAGATGCCAAGCAACTGGCTCATTTCATCAGAAATGTTATAGACTAGACTAGGCTAGTTCGAAAAAAGAAAAAAAACACTTTTTTTTTGGAATGGTGGCAGATTAATTGTCTTATATGTCCACAGGAGGGCGCCCTAACAGCTTTCAGGAAGACATATGACAAGACAGTGGCTCTGGGTCACAGACTAGATATTGTCTTCTACCTGCTGAGGATTGGTCTCTTCTACATGGACAGTGACCTCATTACACGCAACTCAGAGAAAGCAAAGAGGTAAAGGCTCTAAAATCCTTTTTCTGAAACACTGTCATGCAGGTTTTCAGCATTTACCTACATGCATGTGTCTCCACAGCCTCATTGAAGAGGGGGGAGACTGGGACAGAAGGAATCGTCTGAAGGTCTACCAGGGCCTTTACTGTGTGGCCATCAGGGACTTCAAACAAGCTGCTGAGCTGTTCCTCGACACAGTCTCCACCTTCACCTCCTACGAGCTCATGGACTACAAAACCTTTGTCACCTACACCGTCTACGTCTGCATGATCGCCCTAAAGCGACCCGACCTCCGTGAAAAGGTAGAAGACTGTGTGTGTGTGTACCTACAAAAGACTTACAAAGGGAGTTTTAGTGTGTCCTTGTTAAAAAAAAAGGTGTTGAATTAAACCAATAGCTTAATGGGCTATATATGGTATATATACTAGATTAATAATATATCTTAAATCAGATTATGGTTTGGTACTATGGCTTACAAATATGTATTCCTCCTCAGGTAATAAAGGGAGCTGAGATCTTGGAGGTGCTGCATAGTCTGCCTGCTGTTCGCCAGTATCTTTTCTCCCTCTATGAGTGCCGTTACTCTGTCTTCTTCCAGTCTCTGGGTGAGGAAACCTTCCCCTTTAATTGACCTTAAAACATTGTAAACCCAGTCTTTAATTTTGAAGGTTCAGTGTTTAGGACATACTGGCATCTTACAGTTGCATATTGCACCTAAACAAATACCAATATACTTCACTATTTCTGCCACATTTTGATGCTCTAATGACTGAGGAACTTTGGACTCTTTGTCCTGCAGCCATGGTGGAGCAGGAGATGAAGAAAGACTGGCTCTTTGCACCACACTACCGCTACTATGTGAGGGAGATGAGGATCCAGGCCTACAGTCAGCTGCTAGAGTCCTACCGCTCTCTCACTCTCGGCTACATGGCTGAGGCCTTTGGTGTCAGCACGGAGTTTATCGACCAGTAAGTACCTGCACATCACTATCAAATGGCAGATCCTCTGAAGACTTTCTAAAAGTTGAACTTTTACATTGATTGAGCAATAGTTTACCATTGTGTTTGTTTTCCTGTGGATTTTTGGGCAGGAGGTTGTTGGAGTGCATATGCTTTTGTTAAATGATACATTTTTAGTTGCCAGCCCGATTAGCATTTTTTCTGCATTAGGTTGGAGCTCAGATGTGGAGTAACTGGCCCAAATTTTGTTGAGGGACTTGTAAAAAGCTTAACAGACAAAGTAACTCATATAATTAATGAGAACCACTGACCTAAATCCTGTTCCTTGTAAGCTTTACCTGTGCACACTATTATCCCTGAGTGACTATTAGCCTTGATTCACCATGAAATGGTGTTAAATTAATGCTTCTGTTGAATATTTAAGGAATATTTTAGCACTTTTTTTAAAACTGAAACAGATTTTAGTAAGAGAAAAATACCTCTCCTGTCTGTATGATAAATATAAAGTTGTTGCATCCAGTTTGTGAGGTGGTTCTTGTCACTGTCAGAGGTCATTGCTCTGGGCAAGTGTTAGTTTTTGCTCAAGTTTTTTGTATGGATAAAGCAAACAAGATATAGCTTGTTCATTGGTGAAGTTTAGAAGTACTTATAAGCAGACTTATTTTCCTATAGCACAGCAAGGGCAGCCGTTAACCTGTTTCTACTATTTATGTAAGCTAACTAACTGCTAGCTACAGCTTCATATTCACTGTTTAGACACAAATGGCATCTAATCTAATTCTTGGCAAAAAAGAGACTAAGCTTGTGACACAAAATGTTGATCTTGTGATGTAGTGTCCTTGTTTTCCACAAAATGTGCTCAGGTGAAGGTTTTAGAAAAGCATCATGTTATCACTATGTTCTGGCTAACTGAACTAAATCTCCTCTCTTTCTTCAGGGAACTGTCCCGATTCATAGCTGCTGGCCGTCTCCACTGTAAAATTGATAAAGTTAATGAGATTGTGGAAACTAATAGGTAATTTCACTATTCTTCAAGCCTCTATACACTTAAAAACACAGGTTGAACACTAAATCTGTTCCCCTTCTTCTTTTCAGACCTGATAGCAAAAACTGGCAGTACCAGGAGACCATCAAGAAGGGCGACTTGCTGCTCAACAGAGTCCAGAAATTGTCACGAGTTATCAACATGTAACCACGGAGGCCATATTTTCTCATTACAAAAAGAGGGGCTTGCATCTTCTTCTTGATATACCCAAACCTGTAGTTTGTCAGACAAGGTGACTCTTATATTGTGTATATAATAAAATTTGTTTAACTGTTGGGATTGCATTTCTCTTGGCTGGTTAATTATTATTATAGAAAAGAGGCAGAGACATTGTTTCATATAAATAGCAGTATAAATTATTTTATTTACAGAAACTTGTTACAAAACAAATATACTATACAATCTGTTTTTCTTTAAATATTAATTCTAACCTATGTTTTGTTCATGAATTACATAGCAGCCAATACATAAGTCCAGCTGAAAATGATTTGATAATGTATACAAAAGAAAAAAATCTATACACGCTTTTACATAGTATGAATGGTGGATTTATTTTTTCCTCCCAAACACAAACTGTATTCTCTCTTATGTTCACATTCCAAGTCTATGGTGCTAATAAAAAAAAAAACAAAAACATTTTAACAAAGTTTCCATCTGCTGGAAACGATGACAAAATGTCAGTTGAGTTTGAGGGTAAACAAAACACTTGAAGGTTTTCTACGTACAAATCCCACTAAACCAGAGGGGCCTTAAGCCACACACCCAGGCTAACAGGTAATCTCGACAATTTGTCTGGAAAATTAAGATAAACCCCATCCTTCCCCAAAGAAAAATACAACAATACTAAAGTGTTTCATAATGGGCAGCCGACAAGCTCAGGTTTGAACCACATTTAGGGTTTATAGGCAGATTTGAAATAAAATTCCGAAACACTTAGAACATTCAAGTAAGGTAAAACAACCCAAAGAATACTGTCCTCAAACAGTCAGGGTGAAACAAATTCAGGCACTTTCTTAATTTGATATTTCTTTTAAAAGCTGCAAACTACTTTAAAAGCTGTGATTCAAATTACTTGTTTGGCAACGGTAATGCAAGCAGTTGGACTGTTTGACATGTTCCTTTCCCTTGCACTGATTGCTTTAGTCTGTTCAGCATTTTATTAAAAAAAGAAAACAAAAACGCAAGTGTTCTTAAATCATGAAATGTGTTTAAGGTCTACAAAGTGTATGACTGAAGAGTCAGTGGAAACTGGTTAGATATCGGGCACAGCTTCAACCCTGCTGGACAGTTCAAAATCACAGGCTAATTGGGTCATAGAGTAACTCTTTTTTTGTTGTGTTAGTTCATAGGCAACATAAAATGTCTTATAAAAGCACATGTGATTGAGACCTTGAAAAGTGAATAAAGGTTTCCTCTGTCAGACAGACACATGCTACAGTGGCGACACTTCATCTTTGTTCCTTAAAGGTTTTTCAGTACACGATTCATGAGATGCTTCAGCTTCTACATATAGGCGTATTGCATTATATAGACTTGGCAGTGAACCACTCTTAACTTTTCATCTTTTTTTCTTTTTTTTTTAACTAACTAAATAAATAACGACTTTTTGAAAATTGTACCAAAAAATTCAGCGTATACGAAAAATGCCTGTGCAAAAATACATATTTTACTATGTACAATTTGTTAACAAAATATGTATTCTCAAATAGGGATACTTCAATACTTGTTTGATACATAGGCTACAAGAAAAAAAGCTAAATTAAGATCATTTTAAAAAATTGTTTCCCCTACTTTTCCACACTATCTGACATCAGTGGAGGCTCCATAAATCAACAGGTGTTGCCAAAAGTTTAAATATGTTCTGTGAAGCCATCTCTATGAATCTCGCACCATAAAACCCACTTGAGACTACTCAAAATATGCAAACATCCAAGTGAGATGGGCAACTATTGCCTGATTTAAGACTTCATTTTGACAAAGGAATAGAGTAAAACGCCTGGCTTTGCGTTCTACTGTGACACATTTTTTCATACACACTGACATAGTGTTAGGGCGAGGCTTTTAACCTTTGATATCAAGAGCTTGGGTAGTGGTTATGCATTGGAGGGACAATCAAACCCACAGAAGACAGTTGACGTGCATAAAGTTTTGCTCCAGTCGAGACGTACCATACCTGATTCCTTACGTAGGAAAAATAAACATTACAATTCACATCTGCCCACGACAGCTGTGGATTTTGCACAGCTGTATGGGTAAAAAGTAGGTAAGTTGTGGCAATAACAATACAATTTGCACAGATTTTCTTCACCCCCACACAGGCAATGCACCATCACTGCTTCAGGAGCACGACCGCCCACCTTTTAGTCTTAACATGTGAAAAAAATTAAAAAAGTAGTTGGCAAAGCTGATAACAGCTTTTGGCTAGTTCGAGGACAACTAAGCAGCGCCTGTGGAGAAAGTAGTTATTTAGTGCTGTTCACAGTTGGGGGTAGGTCTACTGTGGCAATCATTTTGCACAATGAAAAGATTCAGAAACTTAACAGGTGTCCTCAAGACCGAGCTATCTCTCTCTGACAAAAGATTTAATCAAATGGGCACATCAGGCATCCTTTTCACATTTAAAAGCACAGCTGTCTCCACCACGTCTACAAAGACTCTTTGTAGTTCAGTGTAAAAAGCTCATAAGAAATCATAAAAAGGTAACTTGCATATTACTCTGGATAATAAAAGAATTGACCAAATCGTCCCTACAGGCTCCTCTCAGGCTAAAGCGTGTTACTCAACGTGTCACCAGAGAGTCAGACTTACAGAAAAGAGAAACAACAAAGTGATTGTGTGTTGTTTAAGGTGTTACAAGTAACAGTTGGCTGCTCCTCCTGCTCTCCTTCCAAGGCTTCTGAGATCAGGCGCTGGGGGTGTAATTAAGTTGGAAATTCCAGTAGTCCAGCAGAATCTGACATGAGAAAAAATACTCTCACGCACACATTCTCACACACGCTCTGACAGACACGGAAGAGATCGGCTTGTTGTCTCCCCAGTTGCTCAGCGTCATGACGGCAGCCCTTAATCTGAACTCAATGAGCTCTCAACCGCAGCTCAAGAGACCCATGGCTGTTACTATTGTTCCAACGAGACAGGAAGACCTCTCAGAATACTGGGACAACACTTGTGGGGGGTCCTTGGCTCGCTCATTAGACCCCTGGTGCTCAATGCTATGCTATCCCCATACAGTGCCACTGCCCCCACACCCCCTTCTTTCACACACACGCATGTACACACACACGGACACGGACACACACACACACACACACACACACACACACACACACACACACATGGCTTTGGGAGAAATAGTAAGGACCACATTGACTTCACTGGGCAGTCCAGATCATCTCCACCCTGAGGATTGTGGGAAGCTGAGAGTAATGTGGGTTTGTTTTTAGAAGGCCTCGTGCAGTCCAGAGCAGCATGCGGACTGCTCCGGACTATTCCTCGTCCGCCTGCCAGTTCCATACACAGAAGCCAGACACCTCTGTCAGGGACGAGCCTTTGGCTGGGGAGAGGGGAGAGAATAAGACGGGCATTAAGTGATCTGTCTGTACACTCTTTCTGTGCTGAAATATCAACTGCTTTCAAATTAGAAAAAGTAACACATTTAGATGAATACAGAGTTGCAATGGTGTTAATTCAACATTTTGTTTTGTTGTTTGACAACTCCTGGTAGATAAACATGGACCTCATTAAATAAAGGGGTTTAAAAATTTAGAAGTACAAAAAACAGCTGTGTTTACCATCATCTAACATGTTGCCATCTTAAGGATCAACATGAGGCTCTATCAGTTCAAACTCCAGGTCCATTAGTTTCTTCTGTTAATTTTACTGACAAGCTGAATCCATGCAAAAGCTTTAATTTCTTTTTGTTTTCACCTCTTAAACAGAGCAAAGGGGGAAACCTAAAATAAGACGACCTCATCCAAAGTCCCACTGATAACTGTATTTACACTAATAACTCAATTACAGCAGAATGGAGCCTATCTCAGCAGTATGCTGTACGGCTCGCATTATATGTCTGGTCAAGGACAGAAGCTTTTTGAAAAACAATTTTCTATTGCTGTCTGTTTAATAATTATGTTTTAAGTTGCCTTTAACAAACATAATTAAAAGTCTCATATCACAGCTCCATGGATGAGTGGAGGGGTCACAGCTAACACAGACTGTAATATCAGTGGTACACAAGACTGACTGACTGACTGAAAAAGCCTTCAGAAAGCAGAAATTACAGCTAGAATGCTGAAAATAATAGAAGAGGAAGTTTTGTTATTTTATTTATATGGACTTTACAAAATTAGAATGATTTTGTAGCCTTGGACTTTTTCCATGGATCTGTGGTTTTCCCTGTGCTCTCAAAGTATTTGTTAACCTTGTTGAAATGTAAAAGGTTGGTAAATTTCAGATTTTGTATGCTAGTGATAATTGTCCTCGAGACTGTTCCCTTTTATATTCCCTTTTATATTTAATAAGTTTGCTGTTTTTGACAGGGCACAGCTGTAGTTTGGAGCTATCTGTCTGCATACACATGTTCAAGCTGTTATTGTGCATCAGTTACTTAAGATGGTTCTTTTTAAGGTATCTTCAATGTTCAGAACTTCATCGCTTTTTGCTTTGCCAGACATTTGTGAGAAGGATTAGCATGACTCTTGAAGTAATGGCCACTATCGTGTTTTGTTGCACAACAGTGACCCTGACCTTTGACCACCCAAATCTAATCAGTTTATCCTTTAGTCCAAGTGGACATTTGCTCTTATTTTGAAAAATTAAACCCTCAAGGTGTTCTTCAGATATGATGTTCACAAGAATGGGGCAGACGGCCATTTAGTGTATGGAAGGACAGGCAACCCTGTCCATGCAAAGGCATAACTATAAAATTAATGATGGCTTAAACCCACTGAGACACCTAAATAGAACAGACCCATTATTTATGTTATTAGAAACACCTGAGCTTCTCCTGCTATGACTAGATCATATCTACTCTGGGAAAGAGCCAATGCAGTTTTCATATTACAATTTTTATGCTTTATTATGAATTATCATATTGATTGTTTGCTTGATTCAGGTCTAGTAAAAAATGGTCTAAGAAATGTTTAAAAAGTAGAAAAAAAGAAAAAAAGAAAAATGCTTGTCAAAAGTAGCCAGAGCTTAAGGGGACATCTTTGTGAAGATTGCTTTAATCATCTGACCAACAGTCCCAGACATAAAAGTAGCCAATATATAATAATATGATGCTGAGACAAAGCAGAAAAAAAATTATCTACCATTTCAGTAAATATCACACTTTCCCACTATTATTTTTTGGCTAACCCTTGTTTATTTAGAGACACTGATGAGAAATGTAAAATATGGGAGCTATACTACTTTGACATGTTAACTCTTTCTACAGTGTTTTTAAATAAAGTTAGGGTTTGCATATTCATGATAAACAGGACATTAAATTGATAAGTGCATTTTTTCAATAGATGTTTGTTTGAGGTCCTGATGACGCTTGTTGCCATACATACTGTTTATACCCCAAGAAATCTAGATACAGCATCTCCACTCCACTGTTATTAAAATGCATCCTGATTCTGATTGGTACAAAGCTCACCTGATGTAAATGAGAGTTGTTTGGTAGCCCTGGTGTCCCTGGAATGCTCCGTCCATGCTTCCCATGGATGTTGTTTATGGCAGGTGACTTGGCCACTTTGGGTCTACCTGGTCCTGGTCCCCCTCCTCCCCCTCCTCCTCCGAGCCCTCCTGCCCCACTGCCACTATTAATACCGCTAGAGGCAGGAGAACTTTTGCGCTTCTTGCCCTCCAGGCGCCCATCTGAGGAGTGGTGGCTGAAGCTGGTGTGGTGGTCAGATGAGGACTGGTGGTGGACAAAGGGCCCCAAGGAAAGGGTGGAGTCACTGCTGTTCATCACCACACTCATGCGCTTGATGGACTCTGCAGGGCTGCCTGAGGGAGGACCTCGCGCTGGCGGCCCTGAGGAGCCGCCTGCTGAACCTCCAGAGGGCTCGGCCTTGAGGCTAAGTGAGTTGGTCCGCACAGTGGGGCCACAGTTAAGCCCCACACTGTGGACTCCGCTGTGAGAGGAGGATAACGACGATGAGGATGAAGGGCCTAATGAGCCGTGGTGGTAGGTGCTCCCTGAGCTGCCGACATTTGCACAGTTCTTCTTGAAGGAGGAGGAGGAAGAGTAGTTGGCATTAGAGGAGGAGGATTCAGAAGGGCCGTGTGATGAAGCGAGAATAGAGCTGTTCTTCCTCTTCTTCCCCGAGCCTAAGCTAGTGCTGCTACTGTTACTGTTGGCGCCACTGCTACCCCCACCAGCAGAATTGGGGATGACAGGTATGGAGGAGCCAGAGGAGATCTCCTTGGGTCTGAAGGACGATGATGACTTGGTAGTGCTGCTGCTGGAGGAACGGGACTTAAGCGCCCGGCCTGAGGCGAGGGAAGGAGCTGAAGAAGAAGAGGATGAGGAAGAGTGGGCTGAAGGCATCTGCGGCGACGAGGACACTTGTCGGGCCTGCGTAATGCCGTAGGCCGGGTGCTCAGCCCCGCCCTGTGGGGAGCTGTGGGCATTTAAGGTGGTCCCATAGGAGAGCACGGACTTGCCCTCGTACGATTGGCTATAAGGAGTCTGGGGCAAGGTGGCAGGGGGGCCCAGGAAGCCTGAAGAGGGAGTGCTACCGTGGGAATTTGTGCTTGTCCTATGGGTAGGTGCAAAGGAGGAGGAGTTCTCCAAGGCCAAGGGAATTTTCCTGCAACAAGGAAGAATATCATTCATTAGGTATGACTGTTAGTGAGTCAAGCATGCTGACCTGAAAAGACTAGAAGAATGATTACTTTGTCGCCCAGCCATCATGAAATCTGAGCCATACAGACTTACTTCCACATTTGAGAGTTGACGTGCTTGTCCATCATTGTGGTTAATGCACATCGCACTCTGTCCCATCGCCGATCAAAGGAGTAGTAGCCTCTACCAAACAGTCGACTTCCAAACGTACAGAACTGCAGACAAAGAAGTGGTAATGATTACCATTCATGGGGAAAACACAACTGTTAAGTATACAATAAATATAATCCCTCATGGTTCAACCACAGTTATAAAGAAAAACAGTTATCTTCGACTGATCAGGGAACAGTGATCGCAGAGTGCACTTACAGCTGCTGGTCGAGGGTGATAACCTGAATAGTGACAGTCCAGTTTGTCAGCGTTGTCCTCTCGCTCCTCATTCTCTCCCTCATCACTTGAGGGTCGGGAAAACCCATCGGGGGTAGTTTGGGGATGGTGTGGTGACTCGTGGACTATTGCAGGGTCTCCGGGGATACCACCTCCGTGACTGCTGTTTAGTCTGATGGGTAGATAGATAGAGGGGCCAATAATTTTCACTTTTAACAATAAAAATGTTCCTCTAATCCCACCTTTTAGTCGTTATTTCTAAAACAAGCCATACAAAACACAAACTGTGTCAAATACTGAGATTTAACCATTTCCCCTGAATGCATTACACAAATATGACATACCGTGGAAGACCAGGGCTGTGAAATTTGGGCTTGCCAAGTGGCAAAGGCTTTGTGGCGTCTGGGGCGGGGCCGTTGCCATGAGCAACCTGGTGGGCATCATGGGCAGCGGCGAGGTGGGAGGAGGGGTGTGGGTCCCTGAGAGAGGGGTTTTGCTGGGAATGGGTTTGGTGGAGTTCTCTCTCCCTCTCCCGCTCCCTTGCTCTGTTCTTGTGCTCCGCCAGCAGTGTGTCAAAGCGCTTTCTCCGCCCTGGCACCGCCCTCCGCTGGCTTAAGGAATGTGTCTGATGGGACGTTGGAGAGGTCAAAGGTCAGAAATATTGTGTGTCTCCTTGGGTTTATGTATGACTTTGCCAAAAATACACCACATCCATCCAGTAAAAAACAAAGAATTTAATATTCTTCACTGTAAGCATATTCTAAGGCCACCAAAAACAATTAATTAATCCTACCATAAAAGTACTCTCTGTGAATCCAAAGCTCAATACAGCTCTATTCTTGTGTGCCAATAAGCACCATCTTTGTCCAAAAACTTTTAAAAATACTAGGATGTGCCACACAGTTGCACTTTTGACATGTTCTTTTATTATAGTAAATTGGACACAGACACTGTAGTTTATTTTGTCTTAATCTGTATTGTAACCAAAACACTAGAACATAAACTGACAGAGCCCTGAAGTTTAAATAATTCATTAATAATTACTTCAAGGTTGCTATTATGTAAGTTTTGCAGCAGTGGCCCACCTGGGTCCATTGGGCACCGAAATGGATGACTAATAGAAGCATCAGAATGGTAAAATAAGTTAGCCTCTTTTCCTCATCTGATGTTTTTTTGTTAGCTTGTAACTGAAAATGGTTAACAAAGTCTTTGTGTTCGTAGTTTTTGTGCAACTGCAAACTCTCACTCTCTTTAGTCCAGTCTGTTCTTCAGGTTTCAGGTTACCTAGCCTGTGAATGGCTTTAAATTTGTCGTACCAAATTTAGCTTGACAGGGTTATGCCTGAATCTCAGATTTTAGTCAAATGTAAAGACATCTCCCCTTTCAGTAAATATTGCCAGCTTTATGTTCTGGCCTCTTGTGCCTGATGGACCCTAATAGAATCAAACTCACACAAAAAATGCATAAAATGCAATGGTGGTAAATTATTTTTTCCTGATAGTGCTAAAAGAGTCTTGCAACAAAAACAGCAATCCAAGCAGAATCCATGTGCTTCGTGGTATCTTTATCAAATTTGGTACAGTTATAGTCAAGGAGTAACTGAATGGATTCAGTGGTATTTCTGTAGATAGGATCATGGCTGTTATGATGATATCCACTGTTTAATCTGGAAAAAACTAGGTGAGGTAAAAAAATGAACCTTTTTCCTTTGTTTCAATTCAAATTACTCACACATGGTAACAGTAACAGTGTCACTGACACTGAAGGAATATTATCTATGGTCTTACCTCTATATTGAGTCCCAGATCATGCATATAGACGAGAGAGTTGCTGAACTGTTCTTGAACATTTTAGTATGTCTTTTTTAGGCAAAGCTGACCTCCAGCACTCAAATGCACATCACAAAGCAGAGACAGTGGTTACCTTGCATGTTAGGGATCTTGTGCATGGTTTCCGAGCTGTCATATCTACAACGCCACAGTGGATGTCTGGATTGAACTCCCGTTCTGAGAGCACAGCAGAGGAATGAGGGAGAGGAAATTTGTTACTTACATGCATTGTGACAAATCACCTGCTCTAGTGACGTACTTAACTTTACATTGTGTTATATAAAATGTGAGCCTCAGATGAAAGACAAGGTATGTATGGGACAAAATAAAAATTCATGAATCAGACCTGAAGCATAAAACAGTAGTTTCCTTCCTCTAATTCTCCTTCTGACTGACCTGTCACTTTCTTGGTAAGGTGGCGTCTGCTACTGGCACTGCTGCTGCTGTCCGGCTTCTTGTCTGACAGGACTGAGATGTGGCCCTTGCCATTGGGAATCTGACTCTGGGCCGGTAATGGAGGCTTTGGTATGGAGGGACAGTTAAGGCCTGGTTTAAGGACTGATGATGAGGAGGAGGAGGTGGTGATAGGAGTAGTGTTGGAGCTCACAGTGGTGCTAGAGGAGGATGTAGAGGAGGATGAGGTGGTGGCAGGGGCAGATGGGGCCTGCACCAGCTTAGTTGACGAGTCCACCCTCAGATGCATCTTCTCCACCTTGACAGCAGGGGTGAGGCTGGAAGAGAAGGTTAAAGAGATGAAGAGGGCAGCAAGGAGGAAGCTGAGAGTTAGAAACACAGAGCCAGTGAGAAACGCATGGTAAGAGACAGATGTGCACGTATGGATGGGGCTGGGAGGACAAAACATAAATCTAATATGATCCACCATTTATCAAAAGTTATAAACGTTATGTTCCTTATTTACACTTTCAGTTGTTAGATTTCACTCTTTTGAACCAATATTTTGATTTGAAGACTGAGTTTTTTTAAGCCTTAGTCTTGATATACCTTTGACATCCAAGAAACTCATAATACTCAACACACTTACATCTTTTCTGGCTGGATCCTAAAGGATGCAAAGGGGGGTCTTCGCTGGATGCCTGGCAGCTTCTCTTTGGCTGGTTTGAGGAGTTTGGGATTGGAGGAGGAGGAGGATGTTGAAGAGGAGGATAGGCTTGATCCAGCAGTGGAAGGTCGACCAAGGATGCCTCCACTGGCCACTCCAACTACGGACCCAGAGCCCAGCCCAGGGCCAAGTCCACTGCCACTGCTCCGGTTCCTGCCCGGCACTGGGAAGGGCGGGTTGGAGGCAGGCTTGCTAGCAGAACTGTGTCTTCTCTCTGAAGTAACATTTTAAACCAAGCTGGCATTAAAACATAATTAACTCAATTAGATGACCATCTAATGAGATATGATTAGATACTGATTAGCCTATATGAGTAAATGTGGTAGTTTTTGTGCTGTGATCAGGAGAAAAGGCAGGACACATGGGAACATAAAAAACTTCCTCTGACAGTAGCAAGCGAGTTACCTCAACAACAAATGAGCAGTATTGTGATTCACGCCAGCTCAGCCTGAAATAGAACTGGCCAACAGGTCAAGAGCTTCATTTCCTGCCTGAGCTCCTTAGAACAGCTAGTGTGCAAACTGATGAAAAGCAGTGTGACAGCAGAAAAGGTTAGGATGATACTGATTTGCGCATGGAAAGACAGAAATAGAAGAAAAAAGAGTCCCTCACTAAGTGCTTGCATCTAAAACTAAACATCTTTTCCTCTGAGGAATATTTAAGTACACCATGGTTTTTTAAACATCATCAAACACTGGTCTTTTGAGCACGCAGTCACAATAAACATAGAAGGGTTTGATTTTTCTCATCACTTGCTATTTTTAGTAACAGCATAAAACATCAAAATAGCACACTCCAAATTTCATTGACATTTCCACTGCTGTTCCACAGCTGGACCCATTGCATGACAACAGAAACTCATTTCATAGAGTGCAGAATTAATTAGTTGCCACAGCAGAAACTATCAAAAGAAAATGCAGGAATGAAACCTTATGAAGGTATTCTTTTAAACTCAGTTCACTGCAGCTTGAACAGAGTGTTGAATCGTGGGCAGGCAGCAGCGCCCTGACGAACAGACTGAGCCTCCACAGTCAGAGGGGTCACTGACCATAAGTGGGGAGAGAGAGAGGCAGATATAGAGAGAGGTAGAGAGACAGAGAGAAAGAGGTGTCTGCTGATAAGCTGAGGAGAGTGAAGGTTAACTTGACCCTCGTGCTGTCAACACTTTTGCACATGAGCAAAACGGCCAGAGAACAAGGTGGAAGAAAACACTGGTAAACCTGAAGCCATTGTGAGCGGAGCCTCCACGGTACAAACAGGTTTTGATAGAAAATTTCTGTGTCGGCTGCTAGCTACCGCCACAAGGTGTGGGCATGGCTAGCTAACCTTTTACTGGGCTAACTTTGTCGTGTGGCTAAGAACTGGGCTTTGGGCCAAATCTCATTCTCAGCAGGTGATCTGCAAACGATCTGCAAACAAGCTTGTTGCTGCGGAAACAGTGGAGGAGATACGATTGTGCATGCATGCACAGGGCTGCCACTCCCTTTGCCCCAAGACATACACACACAAAAACACACACCTTCAAACTGTGGCGTTTTCTTCCAGTTTCCCTTTTAAGAGGGAAAAAAATGCTTTTAAGAGTGCCCTCTTGTCACCTAAGAGCCTCTCAAAACACCCATTCACGACTCACTTCAGATATCTTCCCTCCCTCACCTAAGCAGCCTCTCTTTCCCTCCCTCCTTCCCCTGCTGTCTAGTCCTCTCCCAATCACAGTCAACAGCACGTCCTGCACACAACTCACACCAGGAAACCCCAGTGTGACACTAACAGCACTAACACTGGGAAAAGACAACCAACACCAGCAGCAGTGGAAGAAAATAAAAGAGGAGTCGAGAAAAATGGGGGGGGGGGGGGGGCAACAGACACATGGAAAAGGAGGAGCCTTAAT
>JAPZDY010000012.1:20468778-20484731 GCA_029783645.1 Ctenochaetus hawaiiensis | reverse complement strand
CGATCTAATCTTAATCTTAGTGTCCTATTAGATGCAATGACTGCCTGTAACAGCAAGGTCACTTTTGACATACCCTGCTCATGTGTCCTTAAGCAGGTGATAAAAAGTCTTCTTTGTAGAGTGATAAAGTCGCATTAAATGTGTTGCTATAATGCAAAATAAATACACCATTTTTATGACTGTACTCTTTTAATAGGGTCACCAAACGTAGCTACTTCAAGACAGTGCATGACATTAATACTATTATTATAAAATTAAACCTTTTCTTTGTGATTTTTAATAACAATCACCCTAAAGCTGTAGTTAAAAGTTGTTTAATCATTCATTTTATTTTGAGTTAAATTAAAAGGTTAGCCTAATACTCATCCTGACATCTTTCTTATTCTTATCTCAGTAAGAAGACCTTAGTCAGGCTCAAAAATAATGCACAATTGTTAAATTTGTAATTGTTATTTTCTCGTGATAACAGTTTGCCTTTGTGCTGAGGCTCATTCTTAATCCAGGCCTGTCAGCAGGACAAATCATCTAACGCTAATCAAGGTGTGCCCAAAAATAAAATTTGAGTACAAAGTGCTCTGAAACATCACTCTGTGGCTCAGAAGCCAAATCATGTGTGCGTCCGACATTGTTGGTTTATCACGTATGTCAGATGACGTTTTCTCTTTTTTATTCTGTCATGATAGACTTGTCCTTGTTGCTGCCTTTTATAGAACGAATAAACAGCCTTTCAGAACGCTGATAGTGACATCTACAATATGTTTCAGCTTTTGTGAGAAAAATTGCAAGAACATAATCATCCTACAATTTTCTTATAAGAATAGGTGGGTGATATATTTTTTTAAATCTATGATGATTGCAGATTTTGAGTTTACATTTTACAGTCTGAATGAGTCAAAAAATTATATGGCATGCTGGTTGGTGGACAGGGACTTCGAAAGTGATTAATAATTATCTTAAATTTAGCATTTTGATCAATTTGCTTGCAATATTCATTCAAATATGTGATAAAAAATGTTAGTCATATTTTGTGATTTAGAAGCAAGCCATGTTGTATCATCATATCATTTGAATAGAGCTTTGACTAAGAAGGGGCTTTTACAAGAAAACCTAACCACAATTTGGCCAGTAACTTTTCATTTGTGGTTCTCATTTTAAGAAATCATGTGTCTCTACAAACGAACTTTTACATATTTTCTACTTTGAATTATAACCCTAACCCTGCTGTCTTCAGATAAGAAGAGATATGAAATATGGGGGAAGGTTTCATCTGTGAAATGGCAGAAACGTGAATATTGAACAATTTAATCCATTAAATGCATACTTCAAGCAGAATATGACATTGTTATCACTCAATGTCCGGGCCTTTGCTAAACTACAGCGAGCCTAAGTTGTTAACCGTTAAGTTATTTTAGGGACAGATGTAAATGTCAACTGACACGAATAAGAGACACATGTTTCACTTATTATATCCGGTTGTCCAGGAAATTCATGATGCGCATGATTTACAGAAGGTTTACATTTTGGCCGAACGACGCGTGTTAAGTGTTTGAATCCATGTGTGTGTGTGTATGTGTGCAAACCTCCAGAACCAAAACACACCTTTGGCCCTAGAGAGAAAAAAAAACACTCACCTTCTCTGCACAAACGCATGGCTTCTCGATTTTTCCCGAAGTCTTTGAAACTTTCCTCCGATTCAGCACCTAAAAATGAAGCGATCCGACACACAGACAAATAAATAGTTGCACTTGCTTGCCTGCCCGTGCTGTTGCTACCAGTAGCGTTTCTTCATATTCCACCAAAAACTGCATGCAATCGGCCAAAAAAAGGACAGGACTGGCAACTGTCGCGCTCCACCTCGCTTCCTCGCCCACATTCGGGACGCTGGGGAACTCACCGTCGTTGCCGTGGAGTTTGGCGGCGTCGACCCAGTTGCTCCAAGGCTGTCCCAGCATTATTTCTGGACTAGGCAATGATCTCCGCTCCGCAACAGTCGCCATTGCTGTGGAGCCTTCTCCCCGCTGGATCTGCTGCTGCTTCAGCTGCTGCCTGGCCGCTCGGCGCTGCTCCCCCCTGACGTCATCCTCGGCCCTTTCCGACATTCTTTCCGCTACAATGTAACAACACAAGAGTCAGCGCTGGTCGCGCTCGGGATAGGAGGACTTTTTCACTGATTGACACGGGCAAACGCGTGTTGTTTCACCGAACCCGCCTCTCTGTGTGTGGCCACTCGACAAGCAACAAGTACAAAGCTTATACAACACATGACATATCTCGACTTGACTGGCAGTTTATCTGAAGCTTTATGGGTAGGCTAGTTAGCTTTAGCTCTGATCTGTTTTACATTCAGAAACACCTGGCTTAATGTTTATGTAGAAGCTTGTTTATTAAATATGACATACATATACACAAGCTCTGGTTCGCTCTGGGTCCACATCATGTGCAGCAATATCATTTTTCTTTTTATTATTATAATTAATATTTATATACATGATGCGATGCAAGTATGGCATTGTTTCGCCCTCTATAGTAAGGCAGCATATAGCCTTACAGAACATACTGTTACTTATTTAGGTTAACTGCATGTTACCGCATGCAGTGTCTCAAAGTACGCCACTGCTGCTTGCGTTTTTGAGTGTTTAAGGACAAGTTTTAAAAGTTCATTGTTTCATTGTTTCAACATCCTATCAAATAGGCTACTGATAGGATTAGGTACAGTTGCAATATTGGGCCAAGTAATAAATTAAAAAACGGAATTGCTTGTCTGTGTTGGCAAATTAATGAGGACTCAATTTGAGATTTTCCTAAAAAATTACTGTGTAGGCCTACTAAATCATGCAAACTATATTTCACAAAAAAACGATTTTTTGCTTATTCATCATGCTAATGTAAAGATAAGCATTTTAAAAAATAAAAACATGACCCACAGGTAGGCACACGCAAAGGCACATCAGAAACTTAAGCATTTTTTGTATGATCTAGTAATGACAGCAGTACAAAATACGCCTCTCAAGTCATAAGAGATGTTCATTATGTATAAACATTAATCAACATGCTTTTTAACAGATGTGTATAACATAAGGTTTATTCTTCAATAAGTAGACTTGTGGCACGACATACACCATTGTGATACTGTGAAGTGTATTATGTTTTGCCTGTAGATATGAACTTGAATATAATCTGGCATAAACGTGTTAACAGATAAACTGATAAGATCCTTATGGATGATGGATAAGTTAACCGTTATTTTACCATAGAGACAGACTCAAAATATTTAGCTTACATTGCCGTTAATTCAACAAAGAATAATGTAACACTCAGTGAGACTAATGACTGACATAAACAGTACTTCCTTATTTATTTTTTTTAAGACAGTTATCCACAGCCAAGTTGTTACTTTCACTTTCAAAACGATGTGTTTGTGATCAACCCCAGTGGTACATATTTTCGGCTGACAGGCAGGAGCACAAGAAATGCACCCTCTTTATGTTGTCTTATCTAAGGCAACATTTAGCAGTAGCAGTAGGCTGCTAATTCTTATAAGCAAATAAAGTAAAACACTGACTGACCTGACCTACAAAATGGCATAAACATTTCTGGTCTTCATCTGGTACTGTCCTTTCTTTTTTAATTTGAATAATATTCAGACTGAATTTAAGTAACATTTCCTTTTTCATCTCAAACTATCAGAAATTCTTCAACACAAAACCATCAGTCAGTTTGACACAGAAACAAGGACAGCTTATGCAGCCTTATGTGCTATTTTTCCCAATAAAAAAATGGAGAATATCTGAAAAAACCCTTCTAGTAAATGGCAGAAACGTTGAGTGTTTTCTAGTCTGCTATTTATCCCTAAGAGCCTTGAGAAAAAAAATTACCTTGACCCTCTGTTGATAGTTTGAAGTGCACCGTTCAGAAACTTGGCTTTGTCCTTAGACCAACACTAAGTTTAGAAATACAAATTAGGAGGCTTATCCTGAAGATGCTGCCAATGTCTCATAGAATAAAAAAGTTTTGGTAAATGCCCTTTGTCTTTGTTTATATCATATGCATGTAACTCACAAATTGATCCACTGTATCAAGAACTACAAAACATATGATCATCTGGTCTCAGAAGAAGAAGATTTTGATTTTTAATGCCTTTTTATTTTCTTAAGAAAATACTATACAAATAAAAGTGTGAATCATGTTCAGCAAACCCTGGATTTTCTCTGTTAAATAAATTTTTAAGACAACTACACGACATTTAAGTTTTTGACAAACAGGCCAAGCAGAAGTACAGTTCCTATAAACTCATAAAACATTAACAATATATTTCAAGAAGCGGATATAGCAAATATTTTTTATTGCAATGTGCAACCTGCCTATTTAGCTACTAACACTTATCATATGAGTCTGTGAATGTCATGTTTGGTATGGGTTTTCTGAAAGCTAGCCATGCTTTTTTTCATTACCAGTCCATTAAAAGCCTATACCAGAAAACCATTTAAGTTTTGACACACTGTTGCCGCAATATTAGTCCATCTTAATAAGTC
This sequence comes from Ctenochaetus hawaiiensis, assembly GCA_029783645.1. Taxonomy (NCBI): domain Eukaryota; kingdom Metazoa; phylum Chordata; class Actinopteri; order Acanthuriformes; family Acanthuridae; genus Ctenochaetus; species Ctenochaetus hawaiiensis. The sequence goes on along the minus strand of JAPZDY010000012.1, from coordinate 20,480,199 downwards.
ACAGTGATTTTTGGCCTGGGATGCAATCAGAAGTGTAGTTGTTTTTTTAAGAGAATTCAAAGTCTTAATTCTTAACAAAGGGAAAGCACACAATTCACTGAACAGACCTGTGTAAAAATACAGTGTTACCAGCTGGTATCTTATTCATAAAGGACTTGGTTATCTGTCTGCATAAATCTAGTGTATAGTTGTAAGCTCAGTGTGGGAACTGATCACTAGAGTGTTAACATGCAAGACTGATAATATGAATTTACTGACCAGAGGAAGAAAGATCCCTGTATGATACAAAAATCTCATAATTACATATTGCCTTATGAAACTTGTGGTTTTAGATGTTTGCTGAGGTGTTAGTGTTGTATTATACTAAATTTCATTAAAAAAGATTTGTTATTTATTTGTTATTTATGCAAAATCTAATTAACACATCCAATCAAACAAACAACTCACCTTCGATATATACAACCAATGAACAACTATACTCTCATTTGTTGTAGACCCAATAAATACACTTCCTCTGAGTAGTCCCAACAAAAAAAGAATATTCATAAATAGATAGGAGCAGTACTTATTGCAGAACTGTTGTACTAGATTGAACAAAACAAATGTTTCAGGAAATTACGGGACAATGTGCATGTAACAGACAAGGAGATGAGGGGACTTTTGCTAGATACCAGCTCCTTTCCTCTGAGACAAAAATTTTGACTACATGAATACATTATTAGTAAAATTCTGACATTAAGCAGGTAGAATATACATGAGCAACAAGTCATTTTGTTTAACCCATAGTTTCTGATGCCTAAAACTGTTTATGTTGTATCATGTTTAAGTTAATTTAAAGGAAATTCAAAAAAGGGTTTACTGTAAACATCAGAGGTACACCCTGGAGCCATTCTTCTGTTATGCAAATAACAGTGTTGTCTGTTCACTAAAATACAATTTTAATATAAAATGTGTTACTGAGCTCAAATGTAAGCATCTCATAGCACTATACAACTATTACTACTTTATTATTGTACAGGAATAGAAAACAATGATTGTGAATAGAGTGTATAGTAAAGAAGAGCTGTGAGATCTTACCTTGGCAAAATAAGAAAAAGGGAACTTATTTTAATTCAATCAGCCGATCCTCATCAGTTTAGGTGATCGCTGGCTGCCACACACACTGGAGAGGAAGTCTGGAGACACACACACACACACACACACACACACACACACACAAGCACACAAGGAGAAGTATTGACAGAGGATAAGTCAGCATCAGGTTCTTTGGCTGTTTCTTGATAGAGTTCATTAGTGAATATGGAATTATAACGTAATGAGCATCTGGAAGATGCATTAATTAAAAAAAATAATGCAGGCTCTTTTCTAGCAGTGGGACAAAATATATTGATAAAGGAATGTATCGTCTTGCTTCGATACATTCTAAGGAATATATTAGGATAGGATATGTTATCAATAATCTTCAGCAAAACATCAATGTTTTTATTGTGTGTGTGTGCGTGCATGAAAGAGGCACTAAGCTAAGACTCTTACTTTTTTATACATGATTTTATCTCAGTAGTTAAAGATTGTGAAACGGACAGCAAAATTTGATGAATAAATACATAATTTCAGTCTCCTGCCTTCTTGTCAGTTACACAGACATTGAGAGGCATTGTAGATGACTGTCTTGGAATGCATTACATATTGCAGAATCTCTGTGTTGTGGTAGCATCATTACTGTGATAGTATTTTCTTTGAAGTTACTCAGATCCCCAGCCCAACTCTGCTCAATGTAAGCATACCAGTAAGCCGTGTGAGTGAGCCACATTGCACAATATCAAGTCCCTGGCACCAGCAAACTAAAGCTGAATGTAGCTATTACTACAGCAGCTCCATGTATTACTCACTACCTAAGGTCTGTGCTTCTGAAGAAAGGTATTTTTAAGTGAAACCACGACATATTATATTAATATCTTGTTTCAGCCAATGGATTGCGGCTGTCAGAGAGCCTTGACTCATGTAAATCAAACTCCTAAAAAATAAATTGAAAATTTTAGTTTTTTCTTTTATTGTTATGAAGAGGGTGAAAGGTTTGATATTTCCTGAACTCCTACTAAAAGAAGTAGTACTGCCTGATTAACCACTTCACAAAGTCTTTTCTGGTTCACTTCTACGTTTCTCACAGATCAAAGGTCCTGCTCAGTAATAAGTCATTCTGGCTACCCTGAAGTTACAGTACATTATGAATCCAAAGGGTAGTCAAAAGATCTATGACATGGCAGACAGCAAACATAACTATAAAAAAAAACATGTCACCTCTCAAATACTTACAAGTGGCAATGCCTATATAGGAGGAAAAAACTACATCAAGAAATCTAAAATTTAATGACAAGAGATCTATTCAAAGAATCGTGTTTATACAGGGATTTTACGAGTATTGTTAAAAAGTGGCTGTTCTATAGTCATATAGTTGAAGTCAGTGTCTAGGTTATGATGAGCACTTTCAGTGAAACAAAGTCTGGTCTCCTCTTTGAGAACTTGCTGGTAATGTGGAGAGAATTTATACAACCAAAAGATGATACAAACAATCTAACACAATGAGATAAGTTATCAAAACATGTTGAATTGTAACCCTGTCCTGACACATTTCTGCATACACTTATTAAATCTATGATATAAATGTATTTTACACCCTGTAGCATTGTTCCTCCAAAACATTTATCTCTCAGTAATGTACTCATAGCTTCAGATGAGTGAAATCGTGGTTTAATTTCTGAGAGGGCGGTGACGTTATGACAAAGACTCGGATTAGAAAAAGATTACATCATGCAGTTTCTTAAAAAATAAAGCACTTGTCATTGACAAGTTCGTGCACAACTTGACAGGACAACTCAGTTAGCTTGCTATCTATCAGTAGCTAGCAGAGACCATCAAGAGCAAGCAATCTTGCTGGCTAGCGTTGATCCCACTTCTACTACATATTTACGTACCTTAACATTTTTTTCAGAAACTGGAAAAGTTCACGTAAAAGTTATTCGTAAAAACAGTATGTATAAGAATACATAATTCGTTTCAGGTGATAAGTTACACAAAAACTAGCTCAAACCAGTGTGGGTCTCTGACTGGTACAACCGTTACTGGAGAGCAGTGGTGGCTACATTAGCCTGCTAGCTGAAGCCTGTAGCCAGCCATGACTAGCGAGGAAGCTGGCAAAAGCCTGTCAGCACAGCAGAAGTCATTAGCAGTCATCACGGATCGACAATAACTTCACTCTTACCAAGGCTCAAGATGCTGTAGACGTAAACGTGACACCAGGCAGAAGTATATCAACTAGATGCACTAGGCGAAGGAGACAGGAGACGGTGGGAAAGAGCGAGTGCAGAGCTCAGCCTCTGTGGAGGTCTTCACCTGGTGCTTCCATGTCTGTTTACCAGATTGCATTCTGGGACAGAGACGTCACTGCGTCAGGACGCAAGCACATTGATGACTTTAAGCAGCTGAAATGAAGTTTCATGCCATCATCAATGGCATAAAAACTGAAAAGGTAAATCCTAGGCAGGTGGCTCTTTATCGTACAGATAAGGCATATCATACCCTAACAATGTTTTAATTCATGCTCTTACAACGTTTGGCTTTACGGTTTCCACGCAATAACCTCGTCAAATTTTGCCTCGTCAATGTATGTTCTTCTGACTTTTGAAGAATTGAAATTCATTTTCTCCGTATCTGTAATGTATAATGTAAATATAATATATATATATAATCTATATAATTTTAATAATCTGTAATATAATATTATCGATCAGCGTTAAAACAGCTACAGGCAGACCTCGGGAAACAAAGAATATCTGAAATCAGTGGTCCTAAAACGCTTTCATTACGTTGTCATTAGTACTAATATACCAAGTGACAGCCTTTAAAGTTAATGGTTATAAACCCTATGCAGTGAAACAGTGTATCGAACTCTCATTTCCCATGTTTTCCAGTTCATCATAATGTAAAAGCGACACACTTTGAGAATACTGCAGTGCACACCGTGTTAACATAATGTTTCATTTCAATCCTCCGTGCAGATGCTAATCTCTTGTTTTTGTGTTTCTTTTTGTTTTTATGTTTTGGGGTGTTTTATATATATGTATGTGTACGGGTGTGTAAATATATAATTTTTTTTCTTCTTCTTCAGTTGACTATCTTGTGACTTTAAATCTCACATTAGGACTGAATTGTACATACAGTTGTAGAAATAAATGCCTTTTGAAGAAAGTTTTTAAGTTAAAAAATATAATTTAAAATCTCGCGTGTTCCTGCTTTGGTGGCCAATCGCCGTCGTTGTTACTCAGAGGTGGGGCAAGCTCCTTTGTTCACTTCCGGCTGTTCAATAAAGTTTATCCTCCTACGTACAGACATGGGCGCTGTTACTGATGGTTGGTAACTTTTAAATGATTGATTTTAGTTCTCTGGTAAAAGATACCATAAGAAATGTGCGCCGAAGCTCTCAAAGTATTTATATGTACATGTACTTCCGAAAATAAGCAAATTTTACTCCAAGAAGCACCTTGTTTTTAAAACCGCGAGTATACAGTAGCCATTTTAACTAGCTTATAGATAGCTCTCTGAATATTTAGCTAAAATTATCTTTTATTAACTCTAAACTCTTACTCTTTTTATAGATGAAGTGATTCGTAAGCGTCTTCTTATTGACGGTGACGGTGCTGGTGATGATCGCCGAATCAATGTGCTGCTTAAGAGTTTCACCAAATGGTGCAACTCGCCTAGTACCCCGGAGGAAGGGTAAGTTAGCTCTATAGACCCCAGCTTTGTTTCTTCTCACCAGTAATTTCTACAGAGTCTGATGAATAATTGCTTTGAGTCATAAATCTTCATGATTTTTTTAGGTTCACACAGTATCAGAGGATGTTGGGCATGCTGGCCCAATGTGAATTTTCAATGGGGAAGACGTTGATGGTGTATGACATGAACCTTCGAGAGATGGAGAATTATGAGAAAATTTACAATAATATAGGTAAAAAAAAAAGCCTCTTTCTCTCGTAGAACACCCGCTAACTTAGGTATGCAGAATGGGTATTAAGAAGCTTTCGTCTGTATATGTTTAGTTTAACGAAAACTCGTTTTTATATACAAACAAATCATGTTTTGTGGTACAAATAATGTTGTCTCTACATTTCAGAACAAAACATCATGTCTGCGCACGAGAAGATAGCTGAATGTAAGAAAGAAATTCAGAGGGCAAAGAGAATACGAAAGAATCGCCAAGGTAAGAGTATTTTCAGTGCTTTGCATTCATTCTTGTATTTATCTTATATAAACTGAAAAAGATCACGTTTTTGAAGTACAATTAAATGCATTCAATAGTTTCAGACAGTGCCAACAGTTAGTTGAAATGACTAATGGTTATCTATTTTACAACTGGCTAATTCTGAAACTCATTTTGGAAAAAATTAACTCTTCTTACCAATTGCTGCTGATTGAGGATTTCCTAATTGTCTCAGATCTTGTTTCATTGTACATCAAATGTATTTGGGTTTTATATTAGTGCTTTTAATTGAAAGACAAAACTTACGATTTAAGGGACTTGAAATCAAAGAAAAGTCAGAGTCAAAGTCAGTATTACTTGAAATATCCTTAGTTAACTGACATGGTTTATTATTAGATGTTATTTTTCTTTAGACATCTAGTGAGATTTTGGTAGTGATGACAGACAGAGATTGCATATTAAAATGGAAATGGCCAAATTGAATGGATAACATTGATATTTGAGTTTAAGATAGGTTAAGTTGTTAGAATAATTATTTCTCTTTTTATAAAGAAGTCATAAGAATAAGTGCAAATTTATGTTTTCAAAATAATATTGAAATATATTCTCATATTTTGACTTTGTTCATTCCCTCTAGAGTATGATGCTTTAGCAAAGGTTATTCAGCAACACCCAGATCGACATGAAACACTGAAGTAAGTTAGGCTCTTCATTAACTCTTCCAGATATTAGGTTGTTCTAAAACATATCTGAGACCAGTTTGGGCTTTTATGATATGTGCTTGATTTTGATTTGATCACTTACAGGCAGTTGGAAGCACTTGATAAAGAACTCCAGCAGCTGTCTCACATCAAGGAGAATGTAGATGCAAAGGTACAAACACATTTATTTTAACATGTAATACTATATGTACTTTCAATTATTACTAAAGTTTTATTATATTTTTCATTTTCCTTTTGTGCGCTGCAGTTGGAGTTAAGGAAGAAGCAGTTCCATGTACTACTCAGTACCATACAAGAACTACAGCAGACACTTGAGAGTGAGTAAACAAGGCATTCAACAGGGCATGACTGACAGCCTTCGAAAACACATTTTGGGTCTCATTGTTTGCTCTGTTTATGCTTTTCAATATCTGTTGTTCTGTACATTGTTCAAAAACTTAATATGTTGAAACATTTTATCTGTAAACTTAAAAAAATAAAGTTAATTGTCCCTAGTTAATAATTTTTCTCTTTCATAGATGATGAGAAGTCAGATAATGATGACAACAATCACGGGAGCCCTGCTGAGAATGGTGAATGAGCACAGGGAGATTCTGACTGAAATAAATTGAGTGAACTGCTTTTAAATGACTTTTTTTTCTCTGTGAATACTTTTTGTATGTATTTTTCATTAAAATTTGACCTGTTGTATCTGATTTGTATAATTTATGTAGCAAAGCAGTGAACTTCTTATTTTTTTCCAGGCTGAATGAGATAATAATAGAAAAGCATTGTTTTCAACATAGGTACATTAGACTTAAAACTATCACAGCAATATGAGTTGGTGATGGTGACAAAAACATTAGTCATGTGTTCTCAGAAAAAAAAAAAATTCACCATTAATAATACCGGACTGAGGACTCATTACTACATCTACTTTTTTTTACAACACTGGTGCAGCCCCTTTATTTCTGAGAGGGAAAGACAACATTTGCTTGTTGAAGATACGGAAGAAAAATTCTTAGAATATCTATAGTACATTTTTAATAAGTAGGAATTACATTACAACTCTACTATAGTATTTTACTATTAGGGTTTTTTAAACTATTTCCTTCATTAAACCACAAGGGGGAGATAAAGTCCATAGTTTTATGTGCATTATTCATATTCTGTCCTGTAAGGGGACTGAACAGGATTTAAGTAATTGTCATTTCAATCTGAACTGAGTAGTTATGGATTACTTGATGTGGTATCATTTCACTTAAAGTCACCAATTCCTAATATAAAAAATATGTACCTCTTTTCAGGTAACATTTATTTTAAGAGAATAGATTGTTGGTCTTGCCTGACAAGCAGACTGGAAGAAGCAAATTAGACAGTTTAAATCATATGGTTTCTTTATTTAAACAAAAATATAATTGAGTAAGCATGACCATATAAAATATTGAACATTTTATTTTGTAATTGTTGGCCTTCTTTTGGAAACGTTAACTACCTACTGACTAGAATGTCACAAATTTCAACAGGAATTGAACCATGGATATCTCAGGCTTATTTTATGTAACATACAGAACGCTAATGCTAGTTTCTTTTAATGTGTAAAATAACATTTCAAGGCAATAAAAGTTTTGCAGTAACTGTGTTTCACAATGAAATACAATGATGCCAGTACAATGAAAATCTCCAGCATGCGCTGAAGTTGACCTGTTCAGACATTGCTGTTGCATCTAAGCCAAATCTGTACAACCTACAGCACAATATAAGAGGAATGCAATCTCACAAACTTTAGTTTACTTCTGTGTTCTCATAAATAAGAGGAATACAGTTGACTCGAGTAGTTAGACCTTGACCCTTTCTAGAATTCCACCAGGTATGTACGGGCCTGTGTGAGGCGTTTGAGGCGACTTTGCAAAGCAGCCCTCTTGCCGCTGATGTCGAAATCCTCCTTCAACAAGAACTCCGCGCCGTCCTTGTCCTGAAGCACCTGCAGCATCTCCCTCTGGAGCTGAATGGCAGACTCCTGCAACATCTGGTAACGGATCACCAGAGGGATCTGGTCAGCCAGACGCTGGCTGGCAATCTGAAGAAGAAAAAAGAAAAGTTTAACAGAGGAGAGCTGCTGTTAAAAAAAAAAAAAAAATTTGTCAAAACCTTGTAGTTGTCATTTTTTTTCACAAACCCTCTGAATTAACACTTACACTGTAATAAGATTTAAGGTGAAACATCAGCTCCTGAAGAGTCGCATGATTATCCACACTGTACACAACGCTGTTTGATTTAAATGACAGTGCAGCTTTTGCAAAGGCATTCTGTTTGTCTCCGTCCTCATCATCTTCCTTCTTTCTATCACTCAGACTGTTGCTGTAGGTCCTGTCCTGTGAGTAAACAAGCAGCTCCATCTTGAACTGCGTTCTCAGCATGGATTCAGCAGTAGATTCTTTTTCTTGCTTTATGGATTCAATCTTTGCCTGTTGAAAAGATCAGAGCTTGAGCATTAGAGATTGATGATGACTTGTGAGCAAGAAAAAGACTTTATCCAACCCTTAGAAGATGGCTACCTTAGCTGTTTTTACAAGGTTAGGAAACCCAGCGAAGCTACTCTGGGCTAGCTGTATGAACACCTTCCTAACGGCATCTGGAGACGAGAAATACAAGAAGTTAAAGCAGTTTAGTCTCCCCTGAATCCTTCACTGGTGGTTGTGTGATGATGCAGAAAAGTACGAGCAAAACAGGAAAACACATTCAAACTGTCTCATATTCTGTCTTATACCTCCAATGTCTTTGAGTCTCTTGACAGCAGGTTCCTCCAGCTGTTTGATCTGCTCCTTGACCATAGACTCAAAGGTCTTGTAGTTGATGAAGCCTGGCAGTTCTCTTCCACGGTATCTCTCCTCATACTCCTCCACCTCTCTCTCAATCCTCTGATTGACTGAAATACACAAACTTCTATTTTAGAAACCTGATGATGGACAGCTGTAGACCAGTTCAAAATGTTGCACTCACATTTCTCCCCTGATTTGTCCAGGTGGACTATCCATTTCCCAAACTCTCTTCTGAGCGTAGAAAAGATGTTGAGCCTGTCTCCACACTTGAGTTCCTCTCCCGTAGTCAGGCTGATGACATCATGAGTGAATGCTGTCACTTTCTGTGATACACATGTGACGGCAGAAACAGTTGTTTAAAGGTGTTTCAGGTTTATTTATCAAATATTCAAAGACAAAGTCATATTGATGGTAAATATTTGTTTGCTGTAGCCTGGCAGATGTTGAGCATGTTGAGAGAGCTCACATCAATGAGGAAGACAAGTCTCTCAGCTGTGTCAGATGGGGGTCCGTTGCCATATCTGTCCAGCTCTGCATGAGTCTGTGCTAATTTCTCCTCTATCTGTTCCTCGAGTCGAGGCAGAGATCTCTGCAAATCACACGAGGGGTCAACATCTTAACACCCAAGGTGATTTATCCTAGTTTTGACAGTATATTGGTATGATGAAGCAATACAAAACATTCACCTCAATGTGATGCACCAGCTCAAGCGTGAGTTTCTCAGCCAGTTTAGGAACAGTAGCATGACCATCGTTGTAGAGAGTGCTGCAGTAAGAATCGAAAGATCCTGAGTACATGCTGCACAACCTGATGAAAACACTTTGCCACATAAATAGTTTGTATAAAGACTCAAAAGGACTGAACTTACTGGAAATGTGCGTGATCTTTGAAGAAGGCTGTCTCTCTTTCCATTGCTTCAGTAAGAGACACCTTCTCTGTGATCTCCTTCTGACCCCGGCACCTCACAATCATGTAGCCCTTCTTCAGGTGGATGACCTCGTTATGAACTATGTCAACCACTGTCTCTTCTGTGCCTTTGTCCACCAGATCAGGCTTGGTCAGGATACCTGCAAGAGTAAGGCAGACAGGCAGTGAACTATCCCAAAGTCAAATAATTTGGCCAAGTGTTGGTTTTCCAAAATCAGTTCTATTTACCCAGAGTCCTCTCTCCATCAGGATCCACCTCCTGTGCCATCTTCAAAGCCTCTGTGGTTGCTATGTCCACATTGCATGGAACAACCACCAGACTGATGGTTTCTTGTTTTGTGATGAACTTACAGATCAGCCTCTTTATCTGAAAGTATTAATTCATAGTCAATATCAAATTCTAAGTTGTACAAAAATCAAAAGCGCCTAAAGGTTGACTGTGTAGAATTTAGGGTTTTTTTATATGTAGAATATATCAGAAATGGAATAAATAACTCATATAAGTTGTGTTTTCACCTTAGAATTGACTTTTTTTAAATCTATAGATGGAAACAGTCCCCTCCGTCCATCATGGTGTACCTCCATGTTTCTACAGATCCCAGAATGGAAAAACTAAACACTGGCTCTAAAGAGGGACTTTTTATATGTGAGTTTAATGGCCTCTATTGGTTCTCCTACATGCTTAGAAGGGAGGGTTGGGGCAGAGCCACTGATATATTGTTATTCAATGGCTCAGGGTTAAACTACGGAATATTCAGTAAGGTGCAATTTGCAGCTTTACCATTAGCTGTCACTAAATCCTACACACTTTAACTGTAAATCAGTTTTATTAACATAATAAGCAAATATTACAGGGCTGTAAGTCTATAGCTCTGCTCACAATTCTTTAAAGCCCCACTATTTAGAAATTTGTTTCTGTGCAGTTTACCACCCCACAACTTAACATGTATTTTTCCTCATGTGTCAAAGTTTGAGCAAGCCTTGCACACAACTCAGAGCAGCCACAGTATTTTGGTGGAAACGCAGCTTAGCACGCCAGTCTAACACTACCTGCACTTGAGAGACACCCAGTTATAACATGTTACCAATTAAACTTCTATCAAAACAGGCAGATTTGGCTTCAAAAACTAGCAAGCAGACATTGTTTCTGACACAGCCAAACATCTGGCGAGAGCCACAACACAACACATGACCCGAGTAAATCACAGAATTGAGGCAGAGCAGTCTTAGGACATCAGAGGAAAAACCAGAGGGCAATTTCTTTCTTACAATATGACCCGGTTTCACCAAAATTACTGTTTCCAATTTGTTTCTAGTTTTTTTTTTTTTTCTAGTAATGTGAATCATTAAGTATCACTTTCGAAACCACGGCCCACAGCTCAAAGTTTCATAGTGCAGTAACAAGCTACAGGAGGGCCGAGTGGCTGAGGCAGAGAGCCCAGTCAACCTGTTACACCGCACCCCAACATTAAAGTAATTTTGAAACTATTATTTTATTTATATATTTTAAGGCAAAAAAGATACATATTGTTGCTTTAAGGCTATAAAAGCATGGAAGTGATTTTCATGAGTCTTTTTTGCATTTTGGTCTGACAGTTCTTCAGGTAGACCTGTAAATATAGGATGTAATCAATGCGATGTTGTTTAGGTGTGAGAAACACAGGGCCCAAAGGCATCATCACAATGACAGCTGTTGACAGCTGAAAACAATGAA
>JAPZDY010000012.1:20440073-20451050 GCA_029783645.1 Ctenochaetus hawaiiensis | reverse complement strand
ATAATAATAATAATAATAATAATAATAATAATAATAATAATAATAATAATAATAATAATAATAATAATAATAATCACCATCATCATCACCATCATCATCACCATCATCATCACCACTTTATCAATCCCTATGGGGGAAATGCATTTTATTAGTTGTCATTTTCTTTGCGCTGCTTTACATGTTTTTCAGCGCTGGTAGAAACTTATACACATAAGAGGGAGAACATGCACACACACACACACACACACACGCACACATACATAAAAAGGAGAGAGAGAGTGTTTTTGGTGACAGGTTTAGAACGGTTGGGGAGTTTTGGAACAGAGTAGGCAGTAGGACACATTATAGACTTCCTCACATTGGCTGGCAATTGCAGCCAGTGCTGTGGCCAGAATATATGTGGTTAAAAGTACACCTGCAGTGGCCATGCAGGCGTACTTTCCTATTTTAAAGAAACCTTCATAAAAATTATCCAACAAACAGGTATCACAATGCACAGTCTCAAGGATGCTCTGATCAGATTCACTGTCAGAAACCCATCCCTCAGAAGCTATATAATAGACACTCTGCTCGTTCTGATTGGATTCATTAGCAGAAAACTGTCCCTCCGAGACACTTTGTGCGTTCTGATCGGAATCACTGTCAGAAATCAGTCCCTCAGACACTGTATAATAGACGCCTGACATGCTTTCCTCTCTGAAGTTGTGGATGCCAGCTAATATTTTCTCTTCCTGCTTTTTTTTCAGCAGGTCTTTAAGATACCAGATTGATTTTTGCATGTCTTCATTGTGCAAGGAAAGTTCTTTTATCATTTGCTTGTCAAAAGCAATTTCATGACCTTGATTTTTAACTAGCTCATCTTTATCAAATAATTGTTGCTGTACCTCCTCCAGTTGGTACCTAAGATCTTTTATATCTTCTTTTAGGTTTTTGTTTTTGGTATTTGTCAGAGACAGCTCATTGGTCATGTTCTCATTCTGCTCCCTAAGAAAACACCCTCAGAGATTCATTTATTTCATGTAGAGTATCAGTATCTTTTTGTAAATGTCCATTTAGTGCTTGCTTTACATCTAATTTAGATTTTAGGTTTTTAAGTTCTAAACCAGCAGCTTCTGCTTCATCCTCAAGTTTAGCTACTTCTGCCATCAATAGTCTATTCCTGTCTTCTTCTTTCTTAAACTTATTCCCAATTATGTTCATATCAGCACTGAGAATTCTAATTTGCTTTTTGAAAATATGCTCTTTTTCCTAACTCTCTTGCAATGCTGCCCTCAGCTGTTCAAGCTCAGTGTTTTCTTTCTCTTTAAGAGATTTTGGACAATCCATTGCTCCTGTTAGTCCTGTGTTCTTAGTTTTTTCTTTCTTGTAATTACATTCAGCAGTGGCCTTGCTAGTACTTAGAGACTCAATATGCTTTTGTAAACTCTCCTCATTTTCCCGACTTTCCTGCAATACTGCTCTTAGTCGTTCAATCTCTGTTAGTGCTTTGTCTCTAAGATATTTTGAGTGATCCACTGCTGCCTTCAGTTCTTCAGTCTCACTGATGGATTATAACTGGGCCACTGCTCTTGAAAAAGTGTCATCAGTGTCATTTAGCTTCATTTTGTCTGCCAATACCTGAAGCTCCTTTGCCTCTGACCGGAGCTCAAAGTTTTGCTCCAGTGATTCAGGTAGGCCAGTATTTTCCTTCTGTGCCATATGCAGGTGATGCAGTTTGTTTAATGTCTTTGAATCAAGCATGGAAATAATCTTTGAGTTCACAACCACTCAAACAATAGAATCTACAAGCCACTAAATTAATTTAAGACAAAAAACTTGTCAGCTACCTAAGCTTATCTGTGATCATCTGCTTATTGCAAGTCTCGGTTATATTAATATCCTACTTACTTCATTAGTTTTCACTCGCTTTGTTGCATCATCATCTTCCTGATCTGCATCAATGCTCCGAAGTGTTAATAGTTTTACAAGTGTCACAAGCGTTCTAATGACGTCACCACTACCTCATCGGTGACTGCTGCACGCTTCCACCGCGCATGAGTCATAATGTTTTTGTTTACATTTTAAAAATCCGTTTGTTTTAAAGAATTTGCGCACAAGCTGTGTAACATTAATGAAGCCATGAAGCAAGGGGTCGAAAAGCTAGTTGAAGTTGATGTTACGACTTCATGTCTTTACGATTCACTAGTGGCCTAATCGAGAAATTTGTCATTGAACATTTTAAAATTCCAAAAAGACCGAAACTGTGTGGAGAAATGAAACTCTGGCAAAAGTTCAGTTCAGAGGGAAATCCCTTCGTACGCTTACACAAGTAGTTATTTCTCAAACCATTCGCGAGTTATAAGAAACTACCGCAAAAATTGCAATGATAGCCTCCAAAGGAGAGAGAAAAATAACACACGCATAAAGAAAACCACGGTATAAATGTAAACAAAGCCAGTTCACATTTGTAGTTCGTTTCATGGCATGTGCTTGTATTTCACCGAGCAGCACACCTACGTTGTGAGTGTATCATCTTGTGTTTCTGTGGTAATTCAGGAACTCCAGGTATTTCCCTGTAAAATGACAATATGTACCTGTGATAATAAGCTACATACTGGCTACTATAAATATAAAACAATTTGCAGTGATATTACAACAAATTATTGTTTTCACATTAGCCCAGTCATAATATTACTAGAAAAACTACAATTTTTTATTGTTAAATTACAACTGTGCACTTGTGTTGTGTGCAGGCCAACCTGTAATTTACCATTTTCTCGTATTATTACTGCAACTCAGAGCATGTAGGCCAACATGTGAATTTACATAATCATACCACATTGCTACTGCAAAGTGTACAAATATTCAGAGACAGTGGAGGACAAGGATTTACACAGAAAGAGGCCAGCAGCAGCAACAGTTTATCTCCACCAGAAAAATCCATGAGTGTCACTATTTTTTTTGACCTCATGCCGGCAGGGTAGCAGCACTTTTAGTTTTTACCTCTTAGGCCCAGCCTGTGCATCTAAAAAAGCACTGGGGCACTGCAGAGAGGACATGACTACCCTGATGCTGCTCTGATGGATCAACGCATCCCGGTATATGACTTCCTTATGATGAGCCCTCTCAGCTATCTTGTTTAAAGCGGTGGAGCGCTCAGACAGAGTGACACATGTCGCCCCCTGCTGGTCATTCTGTGGGCGTGTCATTGAAATACAGACACTACTGTTTTTCATTATAAAATCAATGGAGAAAGAAGTTTAGGTTAACAGAAGGCACCAAACTTTCATTGTCTGATTTTTTAGTGTTAAAGCCTGTAGTCATGTTAATAAGTGACTGTAGAAACAACACAAAATAGATCTAAACTAATGCCATTATTTAACACATGAAAAATACTTGAGAGTATGTGTGTATTTGCTTGTGCTTCTCATGTTTTTCAATTGCTGTTCTGGAGAAAAGCATAAAAACCTAATTGTGAAGCAATAGAGAAAAAAAGTTATGTGTCTGGTAACATGCAAAATGTAAGCCAGACCCCATCAATCATCTAATTTAAATGCTACATAAACTAATAGTGTGATAATAGGCAGTAGGTCATCTCCCTACAGACATATTTTTGTTTTTAGCTCACTTTGGCTGCATCCTTTTAGTTCCCATATTATTAAAAGCAAGTTTAGAAAGTTAACAGGCTCTTCTTCCTCCCCTCTCAGCTCATTGTAGACCAGTAATACATACAGATGTCATCATGCTCTAAAGGAGGCAGCCACCACTGACTGCTGGAAGTGATCATTCTCATAATGTTGATACACTGCTACCACAAGATGGCCTCATTATTACATTCTGTCATAAAGCTGTTTCTGTTTTTACAGTGTGCCATTGTTGCCACCACTGCCACCGCTATAAACATTATGATTACATTTACCTGCTTATAGTTTTGTTCTCTTTATAGACTACAACTTAATTCTACACATAGGAAACACTCTATCTCTTAGGGTCTGTATACACTACATTTTTCAGCAAACAGTGTAAATGAGTTCATCTGCTCTTAACATCTATTTTTACATATGTTGACTCTGCCTTTAGTTCTGGGGTTTAGTGGCGATATGAGACTGCCAAGCACAATGTAACTCTCAGTATTTGTAGTGGGAGCTGCTCGGTTTCTAAACAATTTAGTCTCAGTTTGCAAGATTCTTGTCACATGTTGTTGTTTAACACAGCTAATTAGTGATTCACAAGTGGAGAATTTCATTTTCCAGTGAGAGCATCCATCTGAAATCTTGCGGTAGCACATCTGACATTTGTTAAACTGACAAAACTGAGACTGCTATAATTTTCATTCAATGGATTTGAAAAAAGGACATACAACAACAAATCCTCTTAAGCAGATGCATTAGTTGGACACTGATGAACTTGTGGACCAAAAGGCTTTACTTCCACAATACTGTTTCAGAAAGAGAAAACAACACTTCCTGTTACTTTGGATGTCTGATTGTACCTGACAGGCTCTCGTGGATCAATGAACATGTTCCACAGACCGTCCCCGTCTCTATGAAAGCAAGACAACAGGTCAGAGGTCAGGGGTCAAGCACTTTTTAGGTCCAAATGTTTGCTTAACATCAGGTTTAAAATATGATACAAAAAGTGAGAGAAACTAACTATTTTTTCATATTCATTCACATTTTGACAAAGATCAGATAAAGAGATCTGAGCAGACACATAATTTATTGCATAAATGCCTAGAAAAAAATCCATACATATAAACCAAGTGCAAGTGCCACTACGTGGACCTGAACACATTTTTATCAACGGATGTCAGACTACTACACACGCATGGAAGTTCAATTTTGCTTTATTACACAGATGCGAGCCACATGCTTAGGAAGTCAAGAAACAGGGTTGCACAAGTCATATAAATGAAAACAAACTAAGCATTTTCCTCTGCGTGTAACTATACACAAATTGCTTCTTAAAATTGTACAAACCTGAATTGTGATTTTAGAATCAATAAAAGCTCAATAACAGCTATGTACAAATGAGCCCACTATTCCCTTATTCTTGTATTATCACTGTGGTACTGAAGTGCTTTTTTGCTGGGCTTTAGCTGTGTAAATGGCTACTTTGGACATGCATTAGAGAGGTATAACCGATGTTTGTAATGCCCCAGTAGACTGAGGACAGCATAGAAAACACAGTCATTTGTAGCAGGAGTGGCCTGATACAAGAAGAGAGTCAATGCCCCTTTTTATATGATTCAAACCAAACTGTGGTATCGTCTGTGCAGATGCAATTCAAAAAGTGGAAATCATATAGACACACACGACATGCTGCTGTGGTTGCATACTGAACCTTTTCCTTGCACAAAAAATGTATAGTGCAATTTGCAGAACAGAGTTATTGCTTCAAGTTTTTTAGGCTTTTCTGATGTGATCAATTTGAGACACGAGTTGGAGTTTATAAATATGACATAGAAATGTCACTACATTAAATTCCGAGCCCAGAATTGCATTGAAAATACTTGCTGTCAAAATATACTGTAATTCTTCCTGTTAGATTAAAAAATAATGTACATGTAATATTACTGATCCAAACAACCTTCAGCAATGAGCTTGGGCAGTGTGAATTTTGTAAACTTTCAGAGATAAAATGAATAAAATTTGTGTTTTTTTTTCTTTCACTAGTTTCACAAAGAGCATTAAAAGGACACACATGACATCATGCACTTAGTTGTCATCATTTTAGAAACATGAGAATTTTACAAACACAGAGCACTTTTTCCTTCCATGACAGTGCAAACCAATTTAAAAAAAAAAACAACCTGTCACAACAGTGAGTGTCAATTACCAAGCAGAGAGAGAAAAACTGTCACTTATGTGTTTCAAACCACAAAGAAATACAACATTCAGCAAACAACACCTCTGACAGAGAAGAAGTAAAGGTCTATATCTAATATCTTTGTACAATACCCAACAATACTTATATCTACATTGTGTGTTCTTTGACACCATGGATGACTCTTTTTATAACCATCTTTGTTGTTTTTGCACAAACAGATTGATGACAAACTGAGCAAAGGATGAAAGTTAATCCTTATCGTTCCCCCTCTTTTTTTATCACCATTTAATTGCCCTGGTTAAAAATGCACTAATGCCACTCACAAAATGAAGCATGGCTACATTTGATTGGAGTAGGAGGTGGGTGCTCCCACCTGACTGTACTCAGACTGCTGGTCAAGGCCTCCCTGGGTGTTGTAGCTCCCTGACTGATCAAAACTGCCCTGGTTGTAGGGCTGCTGGCTAAAGGTGCCCGCCTGTTTCTCAGATGCTCCGCCCGTGAACTTTGAAGCCCCCTTGTGCCAACCGGTCTCCTTAAAGACAAACCAGATGTTCCCAGCCCATAGAACAAAGTTAAGAAATCCAAAAACCTGAGGAGAAACAGAACAGAACAGAGTGATGTAAAGCAGGAATGCACATTCATGTTCATATATTATAATGTTTCTATTGGACACTATTGTATACTTTCAAATGCATTAACTGCATACACATCAAATGCCTTTTTTACTGCGTCCATTTAGGAACATCTCCTTTTCCTAAATGGACATTTCAAGCCTTCTGATGCTTATACTGCGCCTGTCACATTGAACCATTTCAGTTGTTAAGTCTTCATCTTTGAACGCTTCTGCGGCAACTGAAATTTCCTGCTCAGTTAATCACTCACACCTCATCTGACCTTTTAACTCTTTTCAGTGCTTGAATTAAATGTACAAAATGTAACATTTCCTAATTAAACATTCTTAAAACGAATACATCTCTGCTACATATTTTGTTGGGTCGCAAACCAGGTTCAAGGTCACAGAGATCTCTAATTTTATTTAAGGAAGTTAATGGTTTCATTTCATCACCATTAGCTACCTTGTGGGGTAAAGCCAGTAAGAGAGAGAGGAAGGAAGCTGGCAAACATGACTGAATGTAAATTTGAATAAAACTTGAATACATTATCTCGTCTGTCAACATTTCTGCTTGAGTCAGTTAGAGAGATTTTCATCTGCAAGGGTGGCTGCTGAACAATGAAACAGATGCCATGAACCCATGTTCCTTCTATATTGTGCATTTTAACTAAAGCTCCAACTCCTTTCATAACTTTAACTGATACTTCATTAAGTACCTGAATGTTTCAGTGCTTTCAATTTAACCGCTTTTTGAGCTACTTTCAATATTTGTGTTTTGACCACCATTTCAATTTTTAACTGCAAAATTTAAGTAGTTAGCACACTTGCAATCTTTAGAAATTGGAGGCTATTTTCTCTTATTTATCTATCCCCAGTGTTTGGGGACACACAGTCTGTGAACCTACCACTGAGGTGTTGAGTCCCGACCAGCGAGGTCCATGCACAGAGCCACACTTGTTCGTCTGGACTTTGCAGGCAGAGATGAGGAGCTGCACCTCATCTGGATCAGTGGCCATTTTCACATCAGACAGAGCTTTGGCCCAAGCAGAGGAACTGACCAGCCACATGAAGGAGAACACCACTGTCACTATAAAGTCCTGATGGCATGTGAGAAAGTAGAGACAAAGGTTATGGAAAAAGTAAGCTCGACGAACCACAACGTTATGTAGTTACTACTTTGCGAGTGATGGTCAAATGAAAGACACCAATGGACTCACAATGAGGGGTCCTCGGTTGTTTTCACGGTACTTGTTCTGAAAGAAGATGTAGACGATGGTGGCCACGAGGGAATACAGGAAGGCAAAGACCGCAATGGTAACGAAGAACTCTGCAGATGATGAATAGTCTCCAATGAGGAACACTCGCTCCCTCCTTATGCCTTCACACATGGGTGCTTCAAAGGACACCTGGTACAACCTGATACACAGAGGGAGGTACAGGGGTGAACGCAAAGCTGTGACTGCAGCAATATTTTGACAGGACCCAAAGAGGTCTTAGTAACTGTTGATAAGGTTTTTCTGACTCTAAAGTAAAAATCTATTACACAGTACACCGAAGACTGAATTTACACCTGGAGCTCTAACTTCCACCTGGCCTGAGTGTTATAGCTAGTTTCCAGCCGACACAGCTGCCATTTTCATACCCAGCCGCTACATTGTGTAGGAAGCAAATGCACCCATCTGGGCGTCCATGGGTTTGTTTGTCTTAAAATGTGGAGCAGTCAGATGCATCACAAGGTAGAGGACAGCGATTCAAAGCAATTTTGCCTATTTTGACCAACAACAACTTGGTCTCACAGAACCACACTGGTGTGGATATTTTATTTCACTTCTATGTGACCCTGTAAGCTATGTTGTCTTCTGAATTATGTCAAACATTGCAAGCTTTCCATTTCTTGTGTGCTTATGTGTGTGTTGTATCGATGTGTTTTTAAAAATAATTTACTTTTTAATTATCAATTAGAGAAGCTGCTCTCCGTAATTTGAAACATTCTCACATTGCTCTAATGTCCCTGCAGGAAATGTCAGAAAATTTTGGCAAAAAAACCTAATAACTGTAGTTATAAACTTGATAGGACTGAGCAAAACTTTCCAGAAGAAAAGCTTTTAAAGAGAATAGGAGATGACAGTTGATGTAATGCCATATAGTGTTTATGTATAATATATTCTGATTAAGTATTATGATTAAGAGAATAATTAAACCCCTTTGTGCCTTACTTTGCACCCAAATTATGCACCATTTAACTCACAAAAGGGAAGACGGGAATGCCCAAGGTCACATGTGGCATGAACACTAGCCCATATGTATTGATTAAATGGGGCTCACAACTTTATTTGTTTGTCTGTATTCTCCTTCTACATCAAAATTACAGCACTGATAATATGTGTTTCTGTGACATCC
Source organism: Ctenochaetus hawaiiensis (assembly GCA_029783645.1). Taxonomy (NCBI): domain Eukaryota; kingdom Metazoa; phylum Chordata; class Actinopteri; order Acanthuriformes; family Acanthuridae; genus Ctenochaetus; species Ctenochaetus hawaiiensis. Next base: position 20,442,229 of record JAPZDY010000012.1, on the reverse strand, counting down.
TCTGTCTTTCACCTAACACCTCTAGTAGCTGGTGGAGACTTAAATCAATTACAGTTTCAATATGTTTCAGATAATATTAGTCAGATGGTGAATAACTTTGTTTCTTTACGTATTCTAGATGAGAGGAATTATACAGTTCTGTCAAATTTAATTTTTTGGAATTAAATGCCCTTTGACTAGAGCTGATTGGATGATGAGTTTAAAGTCAGTCAACCCAAATTAGTATATTTTCTTATTTAGCCCAACTGGAGTACAGGAATACAGATAGCATCAGTTTTATCTGGTGCATTTACAGACACAGGCCCACACACACCTACACATGTTATTTTTGAATTGAATAACTTTCTACATTATGTCACACAGACCTGTTGGTGTCAGGGTACAATATGTTACCAAACTGAAGGTAAGCACATTGCTTTCAAAGATATTTACTATGTTGATTTAAGCATAATTTATAAAATAAAACTCTTAATGCACATTTCTAATCAATGTTGCATTTCACATCAGTCTAATATCCTGTAAGACCATGTGAACATTTCAAAATTCAGTAAAAACTATTAAAAGAAGTCACAGTATTTGCTGTTGAAACCAAACGAAGTAGACTTTATGGTTATTCTGACCAGACTATTTATACATAATCAAGAAACAGATTGTCATATAGTTCATAAGGCATTTGAAAGGGTTCCAACCAGATTTGTATCCTGACAGTGTGAGCAGTCTTTGCAAATGAACAGCGTTAAAATCTTTTGCTAACAAATACCTGCTAGATAAAGCATTTCTGACTTTTGATGACTCTGGAGCTGTTATACAAGCTTCAGATTGTACCTCCACAGTTTTTGTATGTCCATCTGAAGCAAAGTATAGAAATCACATGGAGAGAGAAAGTAGCTCTTCTGTCTGGGATTACAACAGGATTGCTCAGAGACTCATATCAAAAAAAGGCACTGCTGATTGAATATGAACCATGAGTCTGTTACTGGTGTGCTGTGCAGCTGTAACACCAGTTTTGTGCTGGGCTGTCATTGCTTAAAGTCATGGTAAAGATATTTAAAGTGGGGCTGCATGAGACACTTACAGCCAGTCACTGTCTTACCTGCTATAGATAATAGTCAGCTCACCCTCTGCATGGAGAGGCAGCCGTTTCCTTTGGGGATTACATTCCTCACCTGCACAACGTCCATATTACCACACAGCCACAGCCGCAGCCGTCCCCAAAGGAAACAGCGGCCTAACAGGAACGCAGAGCACCAAAAATTTTTAAAAGTGTTGTTGGCAGGTAAAGGGACATATTTTCTTTAGGTGGGGGGGGGGGATGTTGTTGTTGGTACCATTTTCAGCAATACTACGCTCTGTTTCCTGCCGACGCTCTCCACGCCTATCACCCCTTACCTGCCATAGACAGTTGTCTAAGACACTGACTGGGCATAAGTGTCCATTCAGTGTCTCATATAACCCTACATCAAAATATCTGAACTATCTTTTTAAAACCAGTCAAGTTGAAACTTAGCACCACCCATTTTACTGTACATCATCCACCACTGTGAGTGAATTTTGGCCCAGTAAGGTGCAGTGCTTTGTTGCTGTTTTTTTTTTTTGCTTTTGAACGAAAGGAAATACCACAACTTTTATCTCTGTTTTCACAAATATTTTTTTTTAAATTTTTTATTTCTACTGCAGAGGCGGTAAGTTTCAACAAGACAATCTATAGAGGGATGAAACACTTCTTTAACACTGATAAAAGACATTAGTATCATTCATAAGTGTAAAGCACTGTTAAGCGGTGTATTAGCATCAGAGTAAACAAAGGTTCATGCTCCTGTGGTCCAACCTTGAGTCAATGAACAAAGTCTTCTCACCTGAAAGGATAAGCAAAGTCGACGCCAATGCTGAGGTTGCTGCTGGCCTTCTCCATGCAGTCCACACTAACCCGCAACTGTCCGGAGTAGCCCCCACATGTTGCAAATGCAAAAATGGCAAAGAGCTGCACAAAACGACAAAACAGCAGAATTTAGATGCTTTGAAAAATCTCCCTGCAACTGATGTAAACTGAAGCAAAAGATGCCTGGGTATGCACACACACATGCGCACACACACACACACACACACACACACACACACACACACACACACACACACACACACACACACACACACAC
>JAPZDY010000012.1:20370144-20381546 GCA_029783645.1 Ctenochaetus hawaiiensis | reverse complement strand
GGGGAGTACGACAGATTCTGGTAGCAGTAATAAAAGACAGACAAACAGACAGACAGACAGACAGACAGACAGACAGACAGACAGACAGACAGACAGATAGATAGATAGACATTTGGTGTATTTGTTGATCGTAATATGAAGACATTATGCCATCAGAGTATTTGCCTACTTTTTTCAGCACCATGGACAGCTCTTTTAGTGCTACTGTATGGGTGTGGGGCTCATTTCATTCTTCAATTGCAATACCTCCCATTGATTATAAATAATATGTGAACTGGCTATGTGTGCCTGCAAACTATGGCAAACAGAAGCTGTTTATTAGTGTTTTTGTGGTATGATTCACATACTTTAATCCTGCACAAAACACTCCACATTGTCACTCCCGTCACATAAACGAGCCACATTTTGCGGAGGGCAGTCAGCCGATTAAGATTTTGCAATTACGCACTTTGCAACGAAACGCCGAAATCCCCTGTCGAGGACTCCCCCACACCCCTTCTCTAACAGTGCATTGTTGTGCGCAACACCACGCACAAAGGAGGCGTAATGCTCCCTGCGCCACAGCCTTGGTTAGGATTCTGTGTGTTTTAGGTTAGAGTAACTTCCTCCTCACCTGCACCGCGCTCAGGATACCTTGGACTGGAGGTAGTCAGGTCAGGCGATTGCACCGGCAAGGCAGCAACATGCGCTCGCCACTGCTTGCTGCGTTTCAGCCCCTAAGCGCACCTGGCACGTCGCTCGGCTTAGTTTTAACACGCTCACTCCTCTCTTTCCGTCTGTTCTGCACTCCACATCAGCCTGGCAGCCCAGTGGCTCAATGGGGACAATACGGTGAGTGGCTGATATCTGCGCCCGTCCCCGCGCACGGAGAAATGGACTGCAGTTATACTTGAAAAGAGGCACATGGAGAATCCAGCCAAGTATCTGTCGTCGGTGCAGGGGATTGACTCTGTGCCGGCACCCCTTGGAGAGATTATGTGGAACAGCACCGAAACGGAGGTAGCAAACGACGGGAAGAAGGATATGGTGATGCGCACTGTGACGGGCTGTCTGCTGTCCCTGCTCATCCTATGGACCTTGCTGGGGAACATCCTGGTTTGCTCCGCGGTGCTGCGCTTTCGGCACCTGCGGACCAAAGTCACCAACATTTTCATCGTTTCCCTGGCTCTCTCGGATTTATTCGTGGCCGTCCTGGTGATGCCTTGGAAAGCTGTGGCAGAGGTAGCGGGGTATTGGCCGTTTGGCACTTTCTGTAATGTTTGGGTCGCTTTTGACATTATGTGTTCCACCGCCTCCATCCTCAACCTTTGCATCATAAGCGTGGATAGGTACTGGGCCATCTCGAGTCCCTTCCGCTACGAGAGGAAAATGACCCAGCGTGTTGCCTTTGTTATGATAAGCATCACTTGGACGTTGTCTGTACTCATTTCATTTATACCGGTCCAGCTAAACTGGCACAAAGCCAGCGGTGACGACGTGGCTGGGACGCACAACTCTTCCAGGAGTCGGCAGATGGAAGAAAACTGCGACTCGAGCCTGAGCAGAGAGTACGCTATATCCTCCTCCTTGATAAGTTTCTATATTCCTGTGGCAATTATGATTGTGACTTACACCAGAATATATCGGATTGCACAAATACAAATTAGAAGAATAGCCTCATTGGAAAGAGCGGCAGAGCACGCGCAGAGTTGCAGGACCAACAGAATTGAGTGCCAACACCACAACACCTTGAAAACGTCGATTAAACGGGAAACCAAAGTGTTCAAAACTCTGTCGGTGATTATGGGTGTCTTTGTGTGCTGCTGGTTACCTTTCTTCGTTTTAAACTGTATGGTCCCGTTCTGCGACAGACCGGCCACAGACCGGGACGCGGGTCTGCCGTGCGTCAGCGAGACCACTTTCAACGTATTCGTGTGGTTCGGCTGGACAAACTCCTCCCTGAACCCCATCATTTACGCCTTCAACGCAGAGTTCAGGAAGGCCTTTGCCAGCCTCCTGGGCTGTCGCCATTTCTGCTCTAACACACCAGTGGAAACAGTTAACATCAGCAACGAGCTGGTCTCATATAATCAAGACACCCTCATCCACAAGGAAATCGCGAACGCCTACGTGAACATGATCCCCAACGTGGTTGAATGTATCGAGCATGAAGAGACTTTTGACAGGATTTCACAGTTTTCTCACAACAATGAAAACGCCACAGACTCAGTTTGTGACTTGGAGGACTGCGAGGCAGACATCAGCCTTGACAGGATGTCACCGTTCACACCCAATGGATTACACTGACTCTAAACTCGTGTCTCCCCGTGCGTAAATGGATGTATTGATAATAATGCCATCGTTCATTCAGCTCCAATGTACCACAAGCTCCTCTCTGCAGGGGGTCACAGGCCAGGGTCTGCCGAGCTACTCAGCAGCTTGCAGCTGATTAGTGGGGGATCTAGTGACTTGCTCGTCGACACTTCAGCAGGGCGCATGTCTCTGTAGCCGCCAGGCCACCCTGCTGCCGCTTTGCGTCATATGAGATGTAATGTTGTTGTCCTGTGCTGAAAAAAGTGATGTGTAGGTGTTTATTTACATGACAAGTGAAGTCTGTGCTCATTCGTTCAAAGGTTCAGTGTAGTTGAAGCTGTTGTTTACTCAAAGGTGAGAGTCCTGGTCTCATGTCCTTCCACTCAGAAGGGAATAAAATGTTTTTAAAGACTCACTTGAGGAATCGTAATGGAACCCTTTGCTGCTCAAACACCTCATGTGTATCCAGTGCCCGTCTTTCCACTGAGTATAATAACTGAGGGCAGCCTTACAGACAGTGCAACCAAGGTAGTTCTACTCAAATGCAGTCATTTCAGCGCCTTATAGCTTATGTAAAGAAGAGTTTAGAGACATGAAAGGAATGTGTGGTATTGAGTTTAAGTAACATGATGCCAAAATGCAGTATTAAAGTGTAAACCCACTGCACCAACCCCAGTGACTCCTCCAGCACACTCGCTCTGCACCTCATGCACTATATGCAGTCTGATCCAGGCTCAGATGACAGGATGCTTTGATGGAGCAGAATATGATGTAAAAGGCACAAAAATTCAAATGCATATGAGTGAGCCTGTTTACACTGGAGCCACTAATCCAGATCAAAAGATTTTGACTGCAGTCATTTTAATGTTCAAAACTGTTACTCTTTTCTGTGATCTTTCATTTGTCATCGAGGCCAAATGGTTCTGCATAAGCAACCAGGGTCAGCTCTGACTGAACGAAACTAAAGGAAAGAAAGAATGAAGACTGCCCTGAATGACCAAAGATTTCAAGGAGTGAATCAATAACTCCAACACAACCAGAATACAGCGCTTCTTCAGGACAAAGGAACTGTTTCTATATGGAAAAGCCTGCACACACTCTTACACACACCATTACACACACACACACACACACACACACACTCATACACACACGAGGCCACTGGGTCAATGCAACTGGATGTCACTTCACCTCTCCTACACCTCTCACCTCTCTATCTTTGTACTGTACAGATGACCTGACCTGAATGTATACTACTGTCCTTTAAACAGTGAAGTGTGTCATCATTTGTCTAATAAAATGCTGTCATACTGAGAGGAACAGAGTGCTCTTGTATCTTTCCTAAGGGTTACATTAGTGTTTTTATGGGTTTCATAAATGGACAAACTCTTCAGGGTTGGAGGGTTTTCACCTTCAGTTCAACTCTCATTTTATCCGCACTCAACTGTGACTTTACTCTCATGCATGTCCACCTCTGACCCCTCCTCTTTGTAAAGATTTTGGCGGTTTGCCTTCTTTGGACAGCTTGACAGCAGAGACTGAAAGCAAGGGTTGGCAGAGACACAGAGACACAGAGACACAGAGAAGGATGACATGCAACAGAGGTCCTTAGCAGACTCAACTTGGGGCCATTGTAGTTACATGATGTGCATCTTATAGGTGGTTCCTCCTACAGGACATTTCCCCAGACTGCCCTGTTCTCCACAGGTTCAGATAACTAAAATATATACTTTTTTGACAGAAGCAGAGAGATTTGAAATCTGCTTTAAGAGTTGCAACACGTTGTTTGTATATAAAGTAATTAAAGGGGAACAAAGAATGCCATGAAGAAACACCCTGAGGAAGCTGCTCTGCTGTTCATGGTGGAACCAAATGTTGGTCAGTACTCCTACTTTGTTTGCTGTAATTAATACTTCATATGAAACTCTCCCTTCATTTCAGGCCAGTCAAAAAAACCCCCACAATATCTCAGTAACCACTCTATAAATTGTCAGCAGCAGCGTCTGTCAGTTCAGTCTTTCCTCATGTGTGCGAATCCCATCACTGGTTTTATCTTCTATAGGTCTTGGCACTTTGAGGTAACAGATAAAATATGCATCTTTCTTATGTGAAAAAAATACAGCAGTATTGAAATGAATACATTTATGCAAATGTATATGTTTCAATCTTACCGTTTAGCTTGAAATGGAATTTTATTCTTGATCCTAGTTACTTCATCTTCAAGCTCAAAGATCTTTTTTTAGAAAGTAGAGATGAGCGACAAGTACTGGGCAAACTGATGGGAGAAGGGGGAGAATTAACAATCAGCTTCCTGCCTGTGAGCCAAACATATCTATATATCTATATCTATATCTATATATATATATATATATATATATATATGGTGTATAGAACAAAGAAAATTAAGTCTTTGCCAATTATCATAGGAACCCCTGCTGTTTACTTTATGTCTCCATATCACTGCTGAAATATAGTTATGTGCTGCATGACAATATAAAAGTAATCCTACACAATATATCTCAATTTGCATTTGAAAAACTTTCAGCAGTATACTCTCCTTGGCTCCAACTTTTCATGTTACCCTTTGTGTTGCCTTCTGCTTCATTCACTGTCAGTCACATGACAAAAGTCATACAAGGAAAGTCCTGCCACTCAGCAGCCATCTTTACATACATACTGGGGCAGTTATTTCAGGCTTACCAGATCAAGCCTCCAGCTAAATGAGTGCAAGAAGCCATAACTTCACTTTTAATGGTCACAGGGGCTTAAAAACTTTATGAATAGCATTGGCTTCAAATCTGATAAAAAAATGTTTAAAAGGTTTGGTGACTCTGCCCCAAAAAAACACATTTTTCCTTTCTTTCCTTTTTTTGCAGTTATATTTCAAAGGTTTCACAACATGTCCTTCATTTACAGTTCAAACAAGAGAGCTGACACAACTGGCTGGATACGTTTCCTGCTTTGAGTTTTGTAAAGCAGGTGACGCTGATGCTTCTCTTACAATGTCTCTCATGTGACATGCACAGTCTGTGGTGGAAAAAGCATTTAAAACCTTTACTTTTGAAGTGGAAAGTTTGCAGGGTGTCAAGTGTACACCTGCCTCTATTCAAAAAGAGGTGGGCTGAAAAAGCTCTTTGAGACTGAAAAGGAAGCTGTGTAGATTCAGTCAGTCTAGGAAATTACCTCAGGACTACAAATTTGAAAATGACAAATAAATTTGTGGGTGTGGATTTAGAAAATGATGTTTACCAGACCTCTGCTGCCTGGTCCTCATGTCTGCTGCAGGCTAACAGTAACAGCTTGAGGCTAGCAAAACACATCCAGATCAAGCCAGATCAAGGAGGTCCTCTGGGCTTTGAAGCCACATTTACATAGTGGCCAAACTGTGTAATAACACGTCATGTGATGAAATTCACATCCTGATTTTGACCCAAAAAGATTTCCTCCAGAGAACTTACACACACTGGGCAAGAAGCAGCTGGATACACTTTATTGAGCGTGTCAGCCCCCATGAAATGACTCTTTTTGCCATCATAGTTTCTTTTATTTGGTCCAATAACTTTTGGAAAGTCTAGAAGAAATGAAATGATTTTAATCCCCATTCAGGTTAGTGGTGGGTTACACCAGAAGCTGGCTCAGCGGCAGGAATTCTCTAGTACTCAAAGTCTCTGTTGGCCCCACAATAATGAAGCCATGTGGACGATCCAGGTACTTTTATTACATGGAAGTCAAACTTTTTTGGCTTCACATGCCACAGAACAAAGTTCATAGGAATGAATTGGGGTCTCTGACGTTGACATTGACAGCTCTCCATAATGCATCCATGGCCCAGATCTTTGATTTAACTGTTGGCAGTCTATTTGCACTGTGGATAATGCTGTGCTCAGGCTTTGACAATAGAGTAGAATATTGATTAAAGACGCAGTATCATGGTTCTATGCATTTTGATTGTTTTGAATTAAAAAAAAGTAAAATTAGCTTCTCTTTTGTGAATAAACACTGTTCTAAAATCATACTGAAGCAGAAGTGTAGAAGTATTACATGAAAAAATGAAATAAAGCATGACAGAAATAGTAAAGTACCTAAAACTGTGACTAAAACCTTATTACAGCAACTCAGGGGTTGCAACTGAGTAAGGAAATGTAAATGCATGTAAATGGACTTCAACTGTAAATGACAGGACTTTTCTCTTGTAAAGTCCCTTGTTGGCTGCATTTTCCAAAAATGAATACAATCTTTTATTTTCACCTCATCAGAGGCAAAATTCACACAGCTGCTAGGGGAATTAGATTAAATGACATTGAGATGAAAGCCTGTTAACTGAAACCCCGAGCCGCTGCTTCTGTGTTGTTCACCTCCCACCACCTCCATCCTGTTGCTAATCAGTGTTTCCCCCATGAGATGACAGATGTGAGAGGATGGGGGGCTATTTGGATCAGGTTGTTTCCGTCTGTCTCGTGGGTTAGGTGATACCTCAGTGACAAATTGTCAAACTGATCAAACTCAAGATGGTGTCGTTTTTGTCAAACCGTAAGGATTAGTGCTCTTTCTTGCTGCCTTTAAAAGAAATTCTGACCTCATATAAAGAGAATAATTGAAGGTCAGTATTTCATAATATCCATAAATTACCATAACGTGTGCATGTAGATGTAGCTAATCCAATAAAAATTGAAACTGTAATGATGTTACAAAGTATCTCCAAGATTATTTTAATTTTCTACTTATTTTAAAGATCAGAGATCAAGTACTAAATGATTTTTGGAGCAATCATTAAACAAACAAGTTAAAAAAAGGGAAACAAGCAGCGAGGGATGAGGTGTTTTTTTGCTCTGTGTTGTGTCCTTGCAATGTGGAACAGATATGAAAGGTGGTTTGACCTCGATATTCAGTCGTGACAGGAGGGCTGGAGAGGAAGTGGAGGCAGGCTTAGGGGGGTTACACCATCCGTCAGCACACATTCATCAAAATCACTCCCTTTGCTCCTGCACACACATACAAATTGTGCACACACGCGTGCACGCACACAAGTGCATCACACACATTTAAAACAAAGATGCACATACTGTTACTAGAGATTTGCTTTGACCGTCTCTTTCCTCTGTCCTACAAATCCAATATTCAAATCAGTTTCAACATTTAAATGGACAGATTCACTTATATCTTTTTTTGATAAATCCTATTGATAAACTTTTAATTATTTCACATGCTTAGGATTTTCATGACAGTCAACAAGACAATCTTGCCTACACCCTAACAAAAGTGCTTTGGTTGCTGAAATGAACCCACAGACAGGACTCAAAACCTGGTTTCTGTGTGAGAGTCCTGCACTTTCTCCTGTGACCGTGGGGAACTTTATTAATGTACTGCAGCATCCGTTCATACAGACATCAAGCAGCACAGAAGACATTCATTCAGTTTGTCCCTGAAAACACACATAATTTGTGTCCATGTTAAAGCACTTAATAGATAAAATTTTGTCACAATTTATATTTACACACCCACACACACATGCACACACACACACACACATGCATACACGCACATGCACACACACACAAACACAATCACACATTTTCTGGTGTTTACCTCACTGCAAGCTCCTGCTTCCCAGCATGCTTCCTTCCTTCCTTCTCTATAATCAAATGGTTTTAGTCATCTGAGGAAAAGCACACTTTAGATTCCTGTTTGCTTCGCCTCTCAGAGCAGCAGGATGAACACTGCGACTGACACCACTTTGATCTTATTACATCTGTAAGAGCTCTGGATAAATGAGCCTCTTAATTACTGTAAATTAAGACTGACCTGTTTTATCAGATAGTCCATGACAGACACAAGAATAACCTCGCTTATGTTTCCACTTTACACACCGGCTCTTTCAACTCTGTCCAAATTCCAATAATTGTATTTTTTGTTCCCATGATGAAAGAAGCTGTCTTACTGCTTTTAGATCTGCATTATTAAAGAGACTATGTTCAGATCACCAAGGCGTTGTTGCATTTCTGTATAGAAAGAGTTCAGGTTTGAAGATCAGACATTTGCTCTTTGAAACGCCTTCTTTCAGCTTTTGTTGCCACCCCATCGCCATCCTATCTCTGACGCAGTCTCTGGTTTTAAGTTACTTTCAGTGAGCTTTAATGGAGAGACAGACTGGTGTCTCTTTTTCCAAAACTTGTCCACTTTGTATGGTAGCCCTGTGGCATGCACAGCCTCTCAGATGGGCAGATTAAAACCTTTTGCTCTCTCCTGCTGGAGGACACTGATATTTGCAAGAGGATGTTTGAAAGATCTGCTGTGTTTGTAACACCCTTTTTTCACATGTTCTCCTGTTTCTTTTAACCATTTTAATAATTAAGAGATGCTGTAAAGGAGAAAGACACACTGACAGAAATTATCTTTGAAATTCAATTTTTAAGCAGTTTTAATATTTCTAGTTTAATTCATGAACAGAAAAGGTAAAAGTAATAAGTAAAGTAGAAAAAGTAATATTGTTGCTTTTTTGCTGGAATTAATTTGTTTAAATATATATAACATGTTTCTCTATAAAAAGGGAAAAATCATCTGTTAAGGTCTACATGGGTCCTGTTTGGGTGCTTTGGCCTCCACCCACTCAGTTCAAAGACATTCAGGTCTGGTTAATTCAGGACTCTAAATTGCCTGTGGATGAGAATGTGAGTGTGAGCGGTGGTTTGTCTCTGGGTGTTAACCCCGTGATGAATTGGTGACCTATTCAGGGAGTCCCCCACCCTCACCTTATATCAGCTGGGATCAGCTCCAGCCCCCGTGACCCTGCAAATAATAGGTGGCTCCAGATAAAAGATGGATAAATGTATGCAGCGTAAGTCAAAAAATTCAAAAATCGAGAAAGATTTTCTTCAGTTTTAATTTCTAATAATTATAAAATCTGTGTTTTGTGTATATGAAAATTATGAGAGAAAACATGATAATGAATCTCATCACAAGCTCAATTTCACTATTTGACATAACTGCTTTTTTGTTTTTGTTTTTTGCTTTTTTTTTTTTTTTTTACCAGCCATGTCTTGTGGCTGGCAATAATTGTTTTCACCTTGTGAGTCAGTTTATGTATGTGTGTGTGTGTGTCATCATAGAAAAAAAATTGGCTCCAGGAGATGCTCAATGTAGCATGAACTAGCACAGAAGTGAGTACTCTGCCTGGTGCTTTTATGTCTGCAGATATAAATTCTCAATGAAATAGCATCACAGTCATGCAAGTTGCAGTCATGAAAGTGCACAGCTGTGTAGCTGAGATCAAAATAAAGACATCCAAAGACCAGTGTGGACTTATCATTGAGTTACTACTACTACTGCTGCTGTAGAAACAAAGATTTAGTTTAAAAGTCAAGAAAGAAAAAACAATGTAAGCAAATATTTTAGCATGTAAACAATGTGAGTTTGGCCTAAGTGGAGTGGCTCGTGGTTTCGCTCTTTGTTAATTATTTTTTAGGATTGTTATTTCCTTGCAGACGGAGAGACTAGTTGGTTGGTTGGTTGCTTTGCTTGAACTTTGCTTGAACTTTGAAATTTGTTGCTGATGTAGCTGACTTTATTTTAGATCCAGAGAAAACAATTTGCACAAAATGGGTTTTTTTTTGTTTTTTTGAAAGCCTCATAAAATATAAAATAAACTTGTGTGAACCGGCTTCAGCAGTAGGCCAATGCCTTACAATTGCCAGTTGCAGTTGCTGGTGTTGTGTTGAACGCTTCACACACTATAAAGTTTACAAAATGTAACACCCTGACGGACATGGAATATGATTTGATCTGATTTTATTAAGAGTTTTCTTGAAGCATGAACCAACAATCCACAGCTGTCATCAGATTTTGAAATACAGTAAAACGTTGACTGTAATGAGCTTTCAGGACCTTTAAGGATAAAAAAGATGACTGTCAACAGGTTGTAAAACAATCCCAATCACTGGGAAGCTGAGGTCACAGTTAGACTCTAATCTGCATGAGGATGCATTCAACAGCAAAACCTATTCAGATGAGAAAGAAATCGCACTGTATTATAATTACAAGTTATTATAGCATTGTCACTAACCTGAAGTTTTCTTTGTTAAATAAGTTCCTTGTAATTATGGAATGCAAAGTACTAATTATGAGATGCTCAGTGGGAAATAATGTGATACCAAGTCATAATTACTACAGTCATAATTGCAATATTTTTTCTCCTTTGATGAAAGCAGTGTGCTTCTGATTTAACCACAGAAATGTTCTTGTTTCTTTCTATATCCTGTTGTTTTCTTTTCTCTCAGATAAAAAGTAATCACGTACAATAGGTTGGTAATGGTGAAAGCCAAGGCTGAAAATTGCATGTCCAGTCTTAATAGCCCGTAAGGATATTGTTTCATCACAGGGACTGCTGGGTGAATAACCTGCAAAGGTTCAATATGAGGGTGAAGGCAACGAGGCAAGAGTTATAAACTTTTATGGGGAGGATGAAAACATTTACTGTATGAGGAATAAAATGCTCCCAGATGACTAATGAAAGTGTTTGAAGAGTGGGCAATCAAGCCCAGAGTGTGAATACCTGTACAACTGCAGGTCACCAACTTTAGCACATCCTCTGGTTGTAAATCAGTCATGTGGGGATTATTGTGCACTAACTCAGCATCCCTCAACATTTTTTTCCTCCCAGCTTATCAGACAGTGGAAACACATCGCTGCTCTGCAGGAAATTAGACTACATATGACTTGGTCATGTGCACGTTTCACTCAGTCATATGAACTGAACAGCAACACATCCATAAGCTCAGACTGACCGGTAATTCTGATTTTAGTGAATGTTTGTCAATATTTATTTATTTTGAACTGGCTATTGTAATTAATATAATACGTGTATATCTTATATTGGGATGTGGTTTGTGCAATAAGATATCAATGTTTTATTATTTTAAATGAAGCAGTAAAATTTAACTTGTTAGCATACCTGTAAAATTCATTTTTTTATTCAATGAATGCATCTTTGATTTGTAATGTGGGTATGTCTCCCCTCCAGTTTCAATTTAATTCAATTTCAATTTTATTTATATAGCGTCAAATCACAACAAAGTTGTCTCAAGACACTTTACATGTAGAGCATGTCAAGACCA
>JAPZDY010000012.1:20349968-20369553 GCA_029783645.1 Ctenochaetus hawaiiensis | reverse complement strand
AAAAACTTCCTTTTAACAGGCAGAAACCTCGGACAGATCCAGACTCAGAGGTGGGCGGGATCTGACGGCACCAGTTGTAGCCTGTTTGTCATTTGCTGCGTTTACTCTTAACTCGGTAAAAAGAAAAATTTTGGGTGCAATGAGGATAAAACTTTTTTTTAAGGAAATCTTTTTGTTTTAATGCTGTCATGAAACATTAAAAAACAGCTTCCAAAAGACTTCAAAGAAAAACATTAATACAATGATTACATGTGTTTATCCCACAGAGGTGTGAAATCAGCTGCCTTCTTGTCAAAGGAAACACCTTGACGTTTCCCATCAGACAGGGCTCTCCTCCAGATGAACAGCACACAAACATGACAGTGCATTATGAAAAAGAGACAGTGACAAATGTGACAACAGCTGCGGCCTTGAAGCACAATGATTCATTTTTCATGATTATTTCCAGAGCAAACCTGAATGAGTCATTGTCTCTCACTGGTCTGATTTCCCTCTGTGATGATAGGCAGAGTTAATATGGGAGCAGAGGACTGAGACTATTTTGCAGCTGATTTGAAGAGACGAGAGAGCTGCTCAGTGGAGTGTGTGACAGAAATTGACTTTGTAAAGAATATGGCTTTTTCCATAATGACATGCCTGTATACTTTGCTGCAGTTAATGAACTCGTCTTTTGACTCTCTTTATATTAATTCTAGTTGACAAAGTGCTTGTTTGCTCCTTTTCACTCAGTCTGTTAGGTTTTCTAAAGCAACATTTTTTCTGGCTGCAGCGCCTCTTGTAAATATTTTAGCATTCTTTTAATAGCATTTGTGGAATATAACATTGAAGAAGGAACCTACATAGCTTTTAAAGCCTGGGAGCACGAGCCTCACCAAATATTTGATATTTTATATTTTGTTACCATTATTTCTTGGTCATTTAATAGTTTAAATCATCAAAATTCCTCCAATTATTTCATGGATCATATCAACAACAAACATACCTCTAAAAGTTGCGTATATATACACCTACATATACACATATATAAATATGTTAAAGGAGATGTAGATAACAGCTTATTGGTGTGGTGCTAAAGTGGTCAAAGAGAATCAGTCTCTTTTTTCAAACATGACGATAAAAAAGCAAATAGTGATACACATTTAATTGCGTTTGAGAAAGGTATACATAGTTTGTGAGACATTACAACCTACCATTCAATCATGGGGAAAAAAAATATTCAGTTTATTAATGTTACATCCTTTTTGTGCCAAAACATCAAGCAGAGACTAATAACGGGACAATCAAAGAACTGAAGTAGTCAAAGTAAATCAACAAGGTTCCAAAGCAAAAAAAATTCAAACAGTGAGAGAGGAAGGGACCAGGAGGTTGTGTCAAATAAACTGAAATGAATAAAATGAAACAAAGCCTAACTGAATGTATATCTCTGAAACAAAAATCACACACTAAAGACCTGTCTAACTTGTCCAAAAAAGTGACTTGCAATACAAGCACAATGGAGGCAGCAGCCAATAACCCAGTGTTTCTAAACAAAGTATGTGACTGTGTGTGAAAAGTGTCAAGAGTACCCCAGCATACCTGTCCTCATACCTCTCACCACTCTTCATGAGTAACTCTAATAAGATTACCTCACCCAAACAATACTCTAAGCTTTTCTAGTATACTTAATAACACTGATTAAATCATGCAGCACAGCACAGGCAGGTGAGTCAAAAGTGAGAGATTTCTGAAGGCAGGCGCTCTTTATTGGAAATTCTGGACGCTGATTGGCCAAATCCTCCTCAGAAGGGCCAATAGGCTGATCCCACAGCTTGATCCCAGTCTGTTCGCTGACACCTGAGGAGCCACACATGATGGAGGAGGAGAGTCAAAGAGGAAAACAGACATACGGGCTCTGCCCTGCAGGTAACAATTAATATTTGAATTCAGATTCTCCGTACAGTGCTAAGGGCTGTACTGTCAATCTGACCAACCACATCAGTACGCTGAGTGTTATTCTTGCTAACACAAAATGGAAAAACACTAGCAAGCACTGCTGCATTAAATGACATGAAGCTATCTAAGAATTACGGCTGTTTGCTGTTCACATTAAATGCAAACACTTTACAGTAGAGTGAGACCTGAAATGAAAACAGCATTTATCTACAACATAGTTAGACTACATTTGTTATGTTCCAGTTAGTTTAAACTAATCATTTGTTTGCATTTGTTCTAGCTTGATGTGTGATCCTCACACCCTGAGGTCTGAAAATGCAAACAAAAACAGGTTCAGTTTAAGTCCTGTGCTAATTTGCTTTTATATCTGTATTTTGACTTCATGTGGGTTTTTCAGATTGAAGTGTTGCAAATTTTTGTGTGTGACCTATCTTCATGTACTCTGTAAATATAATTGCTTTTTTAAATACAAATGTTGTTGTTGCAGACAAATCTGCTGCTGCTTTAAGGAAAATATTTGTCTCCCATCTGCAGATCCATGTGCAGATATTTTCAATGACAAAAGAGTGAAAGTGAAATCCCATTGCTCTTAATAAGCTGGCTCCTGCATCTGCCAAAATTATTCCACTGACATCAATATTTTTCTCCCGCCACAACACTTCATCCCCCTGCTTATTATGCTGTTTAGTGCCTGCGAAGCATCTGTCTTTCCCCCTGAGAAGAAACTTGAGCAAAAACTGCAGAACAACATTTAAATGGTCGTTTAACCTCTGTGATTGAAGTTCAAATACTCCAGTTCAGAATGATGAACTGTCCAATTTAACTATAAAAAAGAGCAGTTGTATCTTCACAGGTTTTTAAAAGCTCAAAGTGATGATGTTAGATTGACATTTATCATTCTAATAGAATAATCAATCTCTTTTTGAGATTCCACTTATGCATGTCAGTGTCATTCTAAACTAAAGATTGTATAATATTTCTTCATATCACCACTGAGCCTATTTATGATCAGTTAATGGCTTATTAAACCAGAAGCAAGGATAGATAGAAAGTCATGCCAACCTTCATACTCTAGGGGTTCTATTCAGAATAGCTTATAAAAATTGTATCCAGATCAGGGTCCAAATTGTAAATCATTTCCATCTGAGCCTAAAATGAAAGTTGTCTCCTCTGTCTGGGCTTTTTTTCCCCACCAGCTATCTTATCAGCAAACAGTGCTGCTGAATACAGAAACATCACCTCAGTTTGATTTCAGTAACTTCCTACTACACTTTCCTGTAAATGCCCACATACCCAGGTGAATTGCTAACGATAAGGAAAAACTGTTTTTTGTCTGTTTTGTGGTATCACTGTTGACAGAAACTGATTGGCTTTGATACTATTTTACTACTGACTGTGTGCATCACAGGACATTTGTAGCAAATTTAGTACAACACACTTGAACTGGACTGTGAAACTTTTTAACTCCACCTATGTCAAGCAGCACTGATAACAAAGAGTGTGGCAAATTTGTATAAGCACCTTCCTGAAAGCTTCAGAAACACTGACTCCTGGTTCAGTGTGGGACAAGGTGTGAGTGAGCTGAGGTGAACAGATGCTGCTTTTCATGCTGTCTTCATTCTCTGCGTCCACAGGAGAGTCTTGTGAGCTAAACCTCAGCTGTTGCCCCACAACGACCACAGACAGTCAAATTAACATAAACACGTCTATGCTCATCCACCAGAGATGGATTGTGATGTTACAGGAACAGTCATCATAGCAAAACTCTCGGTTAACTTGATTCTTCGCTCTGTTCAGGCACTGATTTTCAAGATTGACATTCTAATCAAGGGGCTTGATTAGTCTCTAGCTTATACTCTGGATATTTCCCTGCTCACTGCTAATTGTCATCCAAGAACACTGCTATCATCATCATCATTATAACAGGTACCAAGATGTTCAAGTTTGATGTCCTATCTGTCTCCTTCAGTCCCCACACAAATAATGAAATTACCATCATGTTTAATCAACCCGAAAACATTTCAAGTAGCTTTTTGTATTTTTATACAGATGCTTATCAGTGGAAACAGTAGTTTAATATTACTCTCATAAATTAGTGCTATGAAGTAAAAAATGTGTGTATGTGTTTGTGTGTGTGGGTGTATGGAGGTATGTGTGTGGTAGTGGTGGGAGAGAAGGAGTCAAAAAAAAAGTTGTACATGTCACCACCACAGGATCATGCACTACGGGCATGTTAGGCAGACCCTCTTGCGTGCATCTGTTGGTCACTCAGCATCATGGTTGAGTTTGACTTGGGTCACTAAACATGCATACTGGTTGGTGCATTAAACCAGTGACTAATTAAAAGGATTAAAGTAGATCCAACCTTTTCTTTAATCACGCCATAATACAATAATGCCAACCTTGCCTCATAATCCTTAATCATCTAATGCTTTTTTTTGATGCCATTGTTGTGTATTTTTGTACCCCACACTAACTTCAAGCCCAGGTCAGAGTGTGACATCAACTCCAACCCCACCTAAAACTTGGCCAGTAAATATTATAAAAATTCTCAAGAAGATGCCAGAACAAAAAAAACCCCTCAACTTTGTTATGAAAATAAGACTAAATGTAATTTATTATCTACAATCCTGCCATAAAACAATCAAACAATCACAGGGTGACATTTCTTTGTAAAACATGCAGTGCTGAAAATAACCCTCAGGTGCTCCTCAAGACCGGCTAATCTCTAGAAAGAGAATTAATTATTATCTGCTGGTGGTAATACTCTTCAAACTCCATCATTTCTTTCTTTATTTTAAGACAGAAAAATAGAAACTGGTCAGCATAGAAACAAAGTACCAAGAAATTAGATTCACCATGTTAGAGAAAGCAATAGGCTGTTTTGAAAGTCCTTACAAAACCACCCAAAATAAGTCAGACAGCAGGTAAAAAAAGTATCCTACATTTTTTATGAAATGGTGTTGAGTATAAATAATTCATTTGATGCTGTGGCCAGGGACCAAATTATATGCTCAACGAGGAATTATTCTTAGAAAACTCCCTCACAGAATAAACAGGGGCCTTTTTTGCAACATGTTATCATTGGAAGGAGGAGCAGGCTGGTTGGGGAACAGAGGTGTAACTGAATCTGCTATCCCACTGAGTGCTGACCAGCAACAACACAGGGAATCAGTCATGTTTTATGGTTGGCAGGTACACGGGTTGTTTCTAGTGTTTTGCTGACTTCTGAAGTCAAGGAATTAGGTTACAAGCCCCATGAAATATGTGTGACGGTGCAGAGTGAGGGTTTCTTTCTTGGTTTGCACTGAGAGAACATAATGACCAGGAAATATGTCATGTCAGTAAAAGCTGAGACAGTGAAATGACCCCTTACAGAAGTCGTTTAGAGACGTGTGTGTGAGAGTGATTTTCTTTCTAGATGTCTGAATTTTTAGAATAATAAGCTTTAGGGCCAAAAAGGGTCAAATTCTTTAATACTTCCACCCAAAACCGTTTTTCCTTTTTCATGCCCTGTTAATCATTTCAAGGCTGCTCAGACTTATATTGTGAAACTCTGATGGAGGCAAATCACTGGGTGAAAATAACTCAAACTAGCTCAATGTCCAACACCTAAAAGAGTAAAATGCTGCTTTATGTGTCAGTATTTAAACACTCTAATAATGTTTTATGCAATATACCACTCAGGTATTTTTTTTTTTTTTTTGCATAATATGTGCTTTTATTTTCTGACCTTAGGTACTTTTTCTTGATAAACCTTTTTTAATCCAAGTACTTAAATTGCTCATATTGGCAAAAGCTAAACCAACAGGCTGTCGGCTATAACCTTTTAATAAATATGCAAACATAAGTGAAGTAGAGATCATCTTAACTAACTCTCCAGCAGAAAGTAAAGGGAACATAGTTAGCACTTATTTTTATTTAAATCTGGAATACGTTTACTTGTAGTAGAGTATTTTTACGCTGTGGTATCACATTATTACTGAAGTAAAAACTCTGAGTAATTCTTTCACCACCTCGGACAGAGATGTTTATTCAATTAAACCCTAAAAGTATATTTTACAAAGACAATGGTCACTATGGAAACAGGTCCCTACCAAGAGTCCAATGAGGTTCACATCCAGGTCATCAGTGGAAAAGCAATCTTTATAATGAGACAAATGGGCTCTGCTTAGAATCAATAAGCTATTTAGAGATTTAAGTGAATCTTTATGTGTTTAAAGATGTTGGCACTGTCATTTTCTCACAATCACTGCAGGAAACACAGTTAGATTCAAGGTGACGTGATGGCAGAGGAAAAAAATGGAAATTTGCTCCACGTGTGCCAATGTAAACACTGCGCAATGGTGCAAAGCATTTTCAAATGACAAATGGAGCTTGATATTACTTTGCTACAGTGAACTGTTTTCATCAAGCTGTCATGTGAATTTTATGTAAACTATTGACAGGACACAGAAAGAAATGTAACTTCCTTTTAAATCAAGGACAGTGAAAGCAACTAAAAAGTCCCCAGAAGCACCAGAAAACAAAGATGCATCCATTCGTCAAAGAGAACATGATGAGGAGCTGATTACTGCGGTGCTAGTTTTTAGTGTTAGATTATGAAGACCATGTTACAGACTTTCACTCAAACAAACCATTAGAAATGTACCATTATAATTCAGTGCACTGACTTGGGAAAACATGATTGGCACTTAATAAAGGAGAATTAGAGCAACTTTAACATTTAAATGAGGTTGTGTCTCACAGAGACATCAGGATGCCGACAAGTTTGAATAGAGTGGAGGCCTTTGTCAGGCTCACACATATGAGCTGCCACCATGTATCAGACAAATGAATGTCATCACCGTACTCTATGTAATATCATTTGAAGAGAGAAAGGGAACATTGATTTCCATATGACTTTGCCTCACTACAGATGTGTTAAGTTGTCAATCATAG
This sequence comes from Ctenochaetus hawaiiensis, assembly GCA_029783645.1. Lineage (NCBI taxonomy): Eukaryota > Metazoa > Chordata > Actinopteri > Acanthuriformes > Acanthuridae > Ctenochaetus > Ctenochaetus hawaiiensis. The sequence continues at coordinate 20,362,680 of JAPZDY010000012.1, read as the reverse complement.
CATTAGCACACTGTGGTTATAGTCTGTAAGTCTGGTCAAGGCGACAATTTGGAAAAATCCAATTTACTGTGACAGTGACATAGTTCTCTTACAAGCATGAAGTACATCAAATGCTGGATTTAATTGGCATGAATGAGTGTAAAAATTGCAGTCAGTGCTCTGCTCTGCCTTAATTCTAGCACTAAAAAAAAATCTAATCAGAAATCCCAGGCAGAAATACAAGCACATGTAAGGGAATAAAATCTCAGGCCTCCTTCACTCGAGGCCAGTAAATCCTACCTGATCATCTCAAGTTTCAGGCACTGCACCGCATCGCCAGTTCTTTATTACAGTATCCGCATTTCACTGCTTCACTTGGTGGATCTGATTACAAAGATCAAACACCAACTGCTGACATCAGTAAAATAAAGCAAATAAAAATACACAATAAACCACTACCTACGCATGTGAAAGACATAGCACATAATACATTATGATAAAAGATAAACTGCAGAAGGGCAAATCCAAATCCCCACATAACAGTGATGTTCCAAACAAGGCTTAGTAGCTGCAGCAGTAAGCTGGCGGATCTGTCAGGCTCTGGATTTCTGGCATGAGGCTCTAGTAAGAGAGATACTTGCTATTAAACCCTTAAAGACCTACAACAATTTGGCTGTCGTGGTTTATTTTGTCATTTTAACCTATTTTAACAGTCAACATCAAGCAACATACATCTTTGGTTCAGGAGAAACCAAAGTTGAAATATATTAGGGTGTTGCTTTGTATCTTTCTTTATGACCCTTTCTGTAACTTAAAAAGGGGGGAAAAGCTAAGAAATGAATTGATTTCTGACTTTATGATCTCAAACTTAAGATTTCAAACATAAGCAGCTACTGCTACAGCAAACTGAAGCAGAAACTAAAGGGCCATTACTTAACTTACTTGACTTAACTAACTTCACTACTTAAAATAAAAAAAAAACTTTACTTTATCTGGGTTAGTCTGAAACCGGAAATATTTTTTTTCTTTTTTTTAAATACACAATTTCAAGTGGTAGTTTCGACACTCATTGTAAATTACATCTATACAATATGAGAATGGAAATCTTGACAAGTGTAGCAGCAATAACTAAAGGAGGCAGATCTAACCGTCGTCCTCCTTCACTGTATCCTTGTGTGGCCTGTGTGTCTCACTGAACAGCCGTGTGAAAGCTGAAACCTCTGTAAGACTGGGGAAGGTATCTGTTCACTTTTGCTTCCTTAAGCATGTCAGATGGCCGTATCCTTTCTCTATTCAAAAACTGAAAGACAGGTCATCATTTCATTCCCTGCAATGCCTTCAGAGGTTTTATCTCGAATGTCTGTCAAACGTCTCTCTGTATGTGGGAGTCAGTCAGGTAGATTTGTTTCACCTGCAGCTTGTCCAAAATGCAGCAATACCAATCCTCATTGGAAACAGGGACAAAAGCCAATATCTCCTCTGGTCACTTATCAAATACGTAACTTTTGATCTCCTTTAACATGATTCATGTCTCAGATACTCCACCAATTATTCCTCTGCAGCCCTCCTACACCTTGAACCTTATCGAGATCAGACCAGTGCATTGAGTTTTATACTAAATATCTAATATAAATTCAGCTTCTCTGAACAGCAATCTGGTCAACATTTGCTGTTTTTACAAACATCTTCTATAAACAAATGGACTTCTAATGTGTTTTCACCCCTAATTCTCTCCTTATTCATTGAACTAAGTGTCTAGACTGGATATCTCATCAACAGTCAATTTCTTGCTAGATTAAATTATGTGGTCAATCAAAATGCTACGTCCAATCTTCACCTTGGTTGGTTGACATTAAAGAACAACTGCCCTCTCGAATTGATGAGGAATCTTCCAAGGGCACCTTGTGTATTGAGCTGACACCTTTGTTCATAGTGGACTGTTGGGGGCGCTTCAGTGTCCAGCTCAAGGACGAAAGGGCAGGCTGTTTTAAAGCAGCCCCTGAACCTGTGACTGCAGTCTTAAAGCCCTTTCTTATTTGTGAAAGCAGTCAGCCTTCAATTGTGTTTGTTTATATATAACATCGCAGCAGCTATGGTAATACAATGTAAACATTATGCTAATGTTCACTTGCAGGTCTAATATAGAGATGGATTAAATGATGGAGAAATATTAAATTACAAAGTTGAACTGTGCCTAAATGGTTTTACCAATTACATTATATTAAACCATTTCTTCTGGGTCACAAATCCCATGATTGTGTAATTTCTCACTGACTTGCAGCAGAGTGTGACAGTGTTTTAATGTCACTATGTATTTCTGAATGGAAGGCATACTTTGACATTTTGTGAAATGCCGTTCCCTTAAAAGCTTTCTTGCAGAAAGTTAGGATAGATGACCTACACCACTTTTACATTTTATCTGGACACTTAGCTCATTAACATAAAGATGGAAACAGATTTGATACAGCCAATTTACTGCAGGGTTACATTTTATATTTTCACATAAAAACAAAGTGTGACAATTACAAGTTGTAATTAAATGGTGACTTATGAGCCCTTTTTACCTGCCAAACAACAGCCAGGTGCTCTAACATCCCAGAGTTTCTGTCTGTCACTGTGAGGTTTCCAGGCAACTAGACTTTAATAATCACTGCTTCTAGCCAAAAAATAGCTGAGCTCATGTAATTAAGGCAAGTTTTGGTACTGATACACTGGAGGGCATTCCACCTGTGTCTTTGTAAACTTGAAATGTGCCTGTGGTCATTTTTTTTACCCTTGAGAGGGTTCCCTGAACCTAAATGTGACCAACATGAGAGGGTTATGATGTTCTTTCCAACACTTATCAGGACATCATGTCAGTGACATTTGAATCTGTTAAATACTTTACATATGTTTATCAGTGCTTTCTTTGCCTGGCCTGCTGAATCAAAGGTTCTTCTGCTTTTAATCTCCTTCTGCCTTGTGAAGCCGCATATTGTTAACTAATATTATAGCATTTCTTCCAGGCACAAGCATTCATCTCTGAAACCTGTCTAAAGATGAGGTTTCAAGGTGACCCTGCATATTTATGTTATTGATCAAGATCACTTAATTTTAGAAAGTGAAGAGAAAGTATTTTGCCCAAGTGGTTTTAGTGACTTGTGATACTTTAAATGTCTTTATGCTGCAGTGGGAATGCTTCAATATCACATTGACAGACCTTTTGCCTGTCAGACAGTTTGAGCTGTTCTTGTTTTCCAATGATCTTTTTTCAGTTTGAATGTGTTTGGCCTCTTTTAAAAATGCGTCCTCTGAGCATTGCAGGTTTTATCACTGATCCTCTTGTTTCTTCATGCCTCTGTAAGTTTCTTTGACATTGGATGCTTTGATAATCATTTGGCCTTCGATTCTGTAAATCCCTTTAGATTGTTTTCTCTTTGACCTTATGCTTTCAGCCTTTTTTTTTCTTGTCAGCCCCCTCTCAACCCCAAACAATCTCTTAAGCTTTACCAGGAATTTTGATTTTCAGAGATTTTTTCAGCAGTCTGATGCAAGACTCATACAAAAGACCCACTAACAAAACCGAGCCCTTTGTAGTCATCTGACAGACGAGATCAATTGCCGCGTCCCAAAATAGAACTAATTTATGAAACTTTAACTAAATCAGACATGCTGGTTGAAAGGGAAGCTAACCTTTCTCAGTTTGCATGGAGTCCATTGTACTTCAGTGATATTCATTAAGGGAAGGTATGGCCTGCTATGTGGACTGTAATTAGGGAAACTCCTGCCCCCTAGAGCAATTCCCAAGAGACAGACTATGGCAGCACACTGACCTAACATGACACCATCCTCTTGTTTGTGTGTGTGTGTGTGGGAGTTTCAGTTCAAGCGTGAGGATGTGTGCACAAATCCATCTGCACATGTACTGCATGTGTAAACACTTAAGAGATCCTGTTTCCTGCAGCCTGTAATTAGAAGAAGGCTGACCCACTGTGAAACAGTGACTAATGTTCTCCAGAGCATCAAAACTAACACAAGCATTAATCCCAAGGAGCAGGTGGAGATGAAAATGCATGTTTGAGACTGGGATCACAGTGTTAAGAGAGACATACAGAACTCTTGAAGGTCCTTGAACACAGATCACGTTTAAAGAAACAGTTTGTGGTTTTGTGGTGAGTTACATGATGTAACCATTTCCTTGTGAACAGCGATCAGGGCTCAACCACATCCCAGAGTTATCTTGCATACATGTCTGCTCTTCACATAGGTGCGTGTTGCATGTGTTGTGACAAAGGCCTACTTTTACTTTACTTGAGTATATCATCCTTAATTTACTTTATCCTTTTACAATACTCCACTACATTTCTCCATTGCATTTATCTGATTACTACAGTCAGCGGTTACTTTACTTGTAAATAAGATTTTCTTTATAGAAATAATTATTTCAGCACAGGTTTTGAACACAGATCTATAGTTTGTTGTGGGACTTTTTTCTTTGTATTTCTTGAAGACCTTAAATATGTGTAACAAGTAAAGAACACCATTCATTGTTTTAATTACATTGTAAATACAATTGAGTAATCAGCACTCTGAGTCAGTATCTGTTAATCAGTTTTACCTAACAACAAAAAAATTCTTAAAGGAAAGACTGCATGATAACACGGGCACACAGAGTTGTTGCTGTCATGATTATGTTGTGTTGTTCGACCTTTGAAATCTCATCATTGCTAACCCAATAACCTGTCAGTCATTGAGGAGGGCAGCAAACACCTGATTGAAATGTCAGGTGTTTATAGATGCTGCTCCAATGGACTCATCAGTGGTATGTCATGCCACCTCAACTCATTATTCAGCACCACGTTATTTATCTTTGCAGTCTCTCCATCACGGCTGTTGGTTTGTTTATTTCTTTATATAATTTCCACCAGGTCCAAGGTTTGGACAGGTATCATTGAGGGTGATTCACATCCATGCCACAGCTTTAAAGTGCCTCTTAATTTCAAAATGTCATGGCTCTACTTCTTTCCTAAGTGCTGATGCTGCATTTCTTCCAAAGTACTCTGTCATGTCTATTGTCTGCTGCTGCTTTTATGAAACAGGTTTTTTTTGATGAATACCTGTTTTGAGCAGCAGTGTTTGTAAAATACGATGATTCAGCAGCAAAGATACAGACGAACATCTTATCAGCACCTTGCATGTGACGTTTAAGGTCCAGTGACTCTTCTCTCCTACTCTGAAGCTTTTTTTAATACAACTTTGCTAATATATATATTGATGAAAAACTAATTAAAAATGGTCATAACGTACAACATTGACCATAATAACAAAGACTTTTTCTGGTGTGCCCTCATGTATATTTGTGATGTACTCAAATATTCAGCTGCTCACCAATAGCATCAGCTCCTGTCAAAGCTCGAGCCAGCTCTCAATCACACCATGAAATGATAACGGGATTCCCCATATTAAGTGTATTTATTCTTTGTTTTTTATTTAAATTTGTGATGTAACCACATGCAACAACCTGCTCACTGGCTTTAACATTTCTTTCTCTCATGTCAAACTTGTGTAAACAATCGACCAGAGAGGCAGTGTCATGTTCTGTCTCACTGAAAGTAGGCCACAGGTTAAAGGAGAGCAGGAAAGATCCCGAGCTCTTCGTCTGCGGCCGTCATTTCATCTGTACATCCTGAGGTCTTACAGGGTTACTGGTAACAGGCTGCAGGGGGACTCACCACTCAAATTACACTTGCAGAAGCATATTATTTCCCAAATGTCCACTTTAAAGATCAGGTGGCGTCCAAGGAAACTGAACAGCGCAAGTATGTAGCCCTGACCCATATAGGGTTGATAAGGGAACAATGAGGTGCAGAGTCTGAGGATGAGTTTCTATAAAAAGGATATAAGGAGCACACGTTCCTGCTCAGCCCTTCTGGTTGGATCAATCCTCAGTTTTGAAAAGAATGTCAAAGGAGAGGCAGAAATGATTTCACAACTCAAAATCAGGCTTGGACTTACATTATTACAATGATAGTTGATCTGCAACTGTGGATAAATCCTGATTCAAATGATTTGAGACAGGAGATAAAAAAGTGATAAACAAGACAAAGTTTGTTGAAACCTTGAGGTTTTTTTTGTGAAGTGTTTGTGTGTGTGTGTGTGTGTGTGTGTGTGTGGTAGTCTAAACACATCAGTTTTAGCATGGATGACACACAGCCCCTTCAAAACCTCTTTATGTATGCTTCATTTGAGTGCTTTGTATTGACAGGGATAAGAGCTCCTCGTCCAGCCGAGTGTCTGGAGGGTCTGTGAAGTACCCCATCAGTCAGAGATGTCGCCAGGACATCAGACTCAAATATATCAGGGTCATCAAGCAAACACAGTGTATCATTAGAGCTGGCAATATAACATTTATGTAGAAGCTGCTCTAGCAAACTGAGAGTGTACTATACAAGTTTCAAATGTTCAGGCCTCTCATTTTGGTCCTATTTGCCTGATTTTTTTCTTTTTTTAGTGCCTTGAAATGTTGTTCATGTTGTTTTCAGAGTGAAATGTTAATGTCAAAACTTTCTTTGGAAAGTATAAACAAAATAGTTACTTTAAAGCTCATCATTGTGTTTTTTATTTGTCCATTAATTTGGTCGTTATATTAAATATTTAATGCCTAAAAATCTGTAGTTTAATCTTATCTGTTTTTAATTTCAGGCACTCTGGATTAACAGAAGCTCACCACTAAATTTAGAGCACTTAACACTGTGTCATACTGTGCCTCAATAAATAAATGAATAAATAAATAAAACTAAAAATTCAAGACTTATACTTCTGTTCCAGGTAAACAAAGTGTCCAAATCAAACAATAAAGTATGTTGTTTTCTCAGTTTGTCCAGAATGACGCAGCTGACAGGCCCCAGTGCTCCATTCCAAAGTATTACAACTGACTGTTGAAAAATTCATCTCTTTTATGAAGTGAGAGTGTTATGATTAAGGTTTCTGTGAAGTCCGGGCACAAAAAATGAAGTAATGCTTTGGGAGGTTGACTACTGTTTTAAGGTTTGGGGACCTTCATAATCTTGGTTACTAAAGTAAATACTCTTTACAAAGAACAAAAAATGACTGTGGATTTAATACAGGAGATAAAAAGCAGTCCTCAGTGTTAAAGTCAAGCATTTTCAACAAAAATATACATTTCATGTATATTTCATTAGATGCACAACTGTAGTTTTTCTTGGAGAACGTTCTTTTTGCCTCGCAGTGCTTCATGCTATTTGAACACTGAGTAAAGTTTATTGATAATAATAATAATAATACTATAATCATCAGCTTTTTAACACACCCTCCACTCAAAAAGCTCAGTGGGCCCTGCACTCATGCCCTGTCAACTTGAACTGTTCAGTGTAAAGTACAGTGGAGTGAGGTCTTTCTCCTGCTGTGTAGGCACACATTAGAGGTGCATAATTGCTGTTCTTTGAAAAAAAAAAAATATGGCCACATAGTTCCTGCTAATTATAACTTGTTGTCCTTACTTCCTGCAGAAACACGTTGACAAAAGTGCAAGGTGTGAAGACGGTGTTTTCCCAAAGCTAATCACATGCTGTGATGCAAAATTTTGGTTTACCAAACATTAATCAGGCAGATATTTTCACTGAGGTATTACTGCATAAAGGAGGATAACACTGGAACAATAAAGACGCACTCCAGAGAAAGAAAACTTGAAGAGGAAACAGCACAAAACTTTGATGGACTGTTGCAGCCTGGATGCCTCCCTGCAGCAGCTGTCTTTCAGAAAGTATAAGTGAACTTCAGTGACAACCATCTTGGCAGCTCAAAGACACTTTTAACTCTGTTAACTTTGAGAGATCCTTCCTGCTGCACTGCAGAGTTGAGAGTGAGCTCTTTGTTTCTCTTAAATCAATTTCAAAGTTCCCTGAACCTAAATGTGACCATGAAGGGCGCATGTGCTCAGCTTGACATTCATGGGGTGTCCCTTGGTCTAAAATTGGAGAGTAATATTCTGTTTGTCCTTGAGAATTTGCAAGCATTTGAATGGAGGAGAGAGTTTATTTATTTCTGTGCATTGAAAGGTTCGTTGTATCAGTGGACTTCAATTGTGAAGCCTAACACATTGGGGGTTTCTATTATTTGTGCAAACAAATTGAATTTTCACTACTATCGTTGAATTCAGGTGAAATATCTATCAAAGTGCTCTGAGTGGCTGAAGTGAGAATTGGCTAAGAGGACAGGAAAAAAAGGCAAAAGGCAAAGTAAATGTGTCTGAATACAATTTTAATCCGTTTGTGCTGAATGCGGGCATCCTTCACAGTCATGTCACAGGATACTGTGGTGGAAATACGCAATGCAAAGTGAGTGTCTAGTGGTTTCACCTTACTGTAGAGGTCAAATCTCATGGTTACTGTTCAGGGTGAAAACAGCTCTTTGGCTCCTGGGTGCAGGATGATGAAAAAAAAGGTGGATTTTCAGACATAATTTAGCCTCAGACTTCAGTCCCATCCACATAAATTCAGGAGAGAAATGACAAGAGGATTTACAGCACAAGTACTGTATCTGTCATCTAAATAAAAAAACAAATGTAGAAGTGTTTGGTGGAAACCACAAAACATGGGTTCTGGTTTTCTGCTAATTAGACTTCTGTTAAAAAGAAAACAAAAGGCTTGTTTGTGCCATTTTTTCAGCAGTATCTATTTGCGCATAGAGAATTGTTCCTGTGGATTCACTGTTCAATGTGAATTATGTTAGCTCATTGTGTGTGAGCATCTGAGAGTGTGTGTTTGCTCATAAATCCTGTACTAAGTGACAGAAGGCATTGTGTCTGTTTTGGCCTTGATTCTAGTGTATTGTGCCAGCACAAATTGCATTGTGCCAGCATGAACACATATAAATAGGTTTAAAATTAGCATCTCACACAAAGAGACAGTAATAAATCATAGCAGCAATAAGCCACATAAATGTACAGGTTACATGCAAACCAGACACTCTGTGTTCTGTTGAAGAAAGTAAAAACATCAGACTATTTTTTTCCAGGTTTTGGATCACACAAGTCCCTCTCTGCCACTTAAACTTTATTGCAGGATTTAGGGTCAGTGAGATTTTGTCCTCTTTAAATATTCATGACTAAAATCTCATTTAATTAAAAATAAATATAAAGTGAATGACTCCCTTTTGATTTGACTCTGTTGTGTTGTAAAGCTTTGATCATTGAAGCATTTCACCCCAAAAGTTATTAGAAATTGAGTAGCAGCAGGGGTGAGGTCTGTGGGTGGGTGGGGGTTGAGGGTAGTGATGTTTTTTTTTATAATTCGCCAAAAGCAATCAGAAGCCTAGAATGGACAAAACAAACAGTGTCTCTGAGGAAAGCCTTGCAATTTTTCACCCAACCAGTATAGGTTTCTCTACACTTTGAGACTCAGAGGAGGGACTTCAGATCCATCTGCAACTCAGTCATCACACTGGAACTTTAATATTTGTCACATTGTTCAGTGAAATCTGTCTTTCAAAGCTCATTGTTTTTGTCACAAGACAACAGGTTCACACCTGGCAGGCCCATATTTGCTTTTCAAATTAGTCACCACTGACTGTTGAAAATTACATTTCTTTTTTGTGACAGTGCTGTGGTTGAGGTGTGGGCACAAAACTGACTTAGTTGTGTTTTATAAAGTAAATTTTGTTTCTTAAATAAGGTTAGGGGACATTCATTATGGTTACTACAGCAAATACTCAGTAAATGCAGGGAACGAACATGGTGCTGTAAAAAAAAAAAAGGAAAAAGGGTTAGTTTGAAACATGAAAAAAATGGTCTCCATTGTAAATGTCAGTCTGGCTTTTTGAAGTAAAACATCAGAAAAAAATCAGACTATGTTGGTTTTTGCCTCAAAGGATTTTGCAACTCATTTTTTGCTCATTAAGCCTTTTTGAAAGTTCCTCCCTGTTGGAAATTTATGAATTAGATCCAATGAAATTAAAGACAAACATAAATTAAGTGCCACCCTTTTAAATGGTCTTTGCTTTTTGGTAACACTCTAATTCCTGTTGCATTTTGCCATATGTAATGGGATAATAATTGACAAAAGTAGCAGTGAGTTTAGCTTTTCTTTTATCATTTTTTTGTTTTGTGATGGTCATACATTTCCACTGAGATCCTAGTATTAAATAAATCATTGACACAAAACTCAAGACTGAGAGTGGCAAAGGTTATTTAAAACTAGTGAAATATTCAAACACCCACTGATTATTTGTGCTGTGCTTAAAAGAGAAGCATCAAAATTTTACTCTCACATAAAATGAAAAGATACAGTTTACTATAAACCAGTCCAAATTTGCATTATTTACAAAGAAAGAGACAGACAGCGTTTCCATAATGAAGCAAATCCCTGCACAGGCTGCCACACAAGCTCCTGATGGGCTCGTTAAGCCATCAGGCCTGGAGGATTTTAATGACTAGATTCTTAGCAACTCTGAGAGTTGCAGTTTGTCAGTTTGTTCTCTTTTAAAAGCCTCCAGTGGGAGCAAATCTCGCCTAAATAACTAACTCCTAAAAATCTGATGAGCGGTCGGACACAGTCAGCAGAAAGCTCTAGCTTATTTTTTTGGATATGTTGTGTCACTGAGAGAGAGAGACAGAGAGAGAAAGAGAAAGAGAGAGTTCTCTCGAGTCACATGAGCACTTATTTCTGTAATAATATTTTAAATCATCTGACTGTCTGTGTTTTAGACAGACAGGTGGCTTTTAGGTATAACCTAGAAAACCATGGCCTAAATCCCTGGCTTATCATCCTCCAGAGATGCAGAGACTCATACACACATACAAATACACACACAAACACACTCACACACAGAAACAGAGCACACACTGCAGCATTGGAAAACAACTCACAAGATCAAAAGGGCTGTATCTGATGCCTTTGGTGTTTGAGTAAGCCTCGAGTTTCCACGTTAAAAAAAAAAAAGAGAAAAAAGTCCTCTCTGTTGATTGCTTGCTCTAAAAAGGAACCCTTTACTTTTTTTGTCACTTCAGCGCCATGAAGCCGGAGAGGCCGGGGAATTATGTGCTTTGAGCATTTAGTCTGAGCATACTGCATCAATGTGACAGCTCCTTGGGATGCTGGAGGCTAGTTTGTGTCCTCTTTCTATCCACTGTAAGCCCACAGCCCGCCTGGTGGAATGTCATTTCATAATTGTCCGTTTCCCATTTTTTTCCTGGGCAACTCACTTTATGTGCTGTCAGTCAAACTAAGGAAATACATATTTCACATGACGGAAGCGGTCATCAGATCATCCACAGGGTTCCTGCTTTATTAGAGGGATGAGAGGCAGGATCATAGCTGGGCTAAACCAGCTTGGAATTAAGGCTAGTCCTCTATCCAGCCTACATCTGCCCAGCTGTGAGAAATTAAAATGGATATAATAAGAAGCTAAATCTGGAACAGGAAATCAGAGACTGTTTTGTTTGAGAGACCTGGATCCACTCGATATCCTGGATCGAGCTACTCTACATGCAGACCTCATTCAGAGGTGACAGAAGGAGGACTCTGTGTTCAAACTGATGATGCTTACAGCTCAAATGTATTTAGTGTGGATCATTTTATGACACAAGGTTGCCACTTGTATCACTGTGCACTGCATATGTGTCATGTTGGACCAGAAAAAATCAGTAAGGGGTCAACTGAGATCAGGTCAAAAAAATTTACATTGTTTTAGTACCTATTAAATTTCAGTAAGCCTTCATGACCCACAGTAAATAGAAATTTCTAGGCCTTTCCCCAATTTTGTGCATTTTTTTTTTCAATTTTATTTCATCCTGTCTGTGTATCACCAGTCATTCTGTTTACCTGCTTTAACAAAAAAGAATGTTTATTTATTGATACGGTCCTGATGTGAGTTTTTTTTTATTACACATGTGTGATAGTATTCATTAAACCTTTAGCTAATACAAAATTGCTTCTCCAAAAGTAATTTCTACTCCTTCCTATTGCTTGAAACAGCATGATGTTATTTATAGTATGTAACACACAGTGGGAGTTTGCTCGTTTGTTCCAGCTCTCCTCTCAAAAAAAAAAGGTGTTCTTTTAGTGCCCCACAATAGGCACAAATGACCATTAAATAACTCAGCATCTCAGTGTGCTTGAGCCAAATGACTGCACAGAGGTTCCAGAGGCGTAATCTTTAGTCCATTACTGCTTGCACAGGGTGGATATTTTTTAAGTGATGGCCTAGATAGTAAGGCTGCTCCTGTTTCGTCTACAGATAGAAGGCAACTACTAGAGTATTCTTGTTTTAGTCAGTGGGCTATGTATTTTTTGCTGCTGGGGGCTCTAAATCCCAAAAAAATGTTTTATATCCTGAGGAGTTTGATGACATTATGAAGTACTGAGGGATTATGGGATTGCTGTCTTCATTATTGAACATCTACCATTACAGATGAAAATCTGTCTAATGTGGCTCAGGCAGAAATGTTTAAATTTTATTCATGTTACGCTGAGTTTCTCACTTTTTGACTCATGTCACACCAGAAGTTATTGAGGGGCAAAGAAAAGAAACTCAGCGTTACCTTGAATAAAATGATAGTTTCTCTTGGTATGCACGTTGTTTGAACACTGGGATTATGTACATACCATAATTTCCAGACTATAAGCCGCTACTTTTTCACACGCTTTGAACCCTGCGGTTTAAACAGTGATGCGGCTAATTTATGGACAAAAATAAACGAGAAAGTGTGTGTCGAAGTTAGGCCTGCACGATTAAT
>JAPZDY010000012.1:20335195-20346057 GCA_029783645.1 Ctenochaetus hawaiiensis | reverse complement strand
CAAAATCTTTTTTCTTTTTAAATTTAGTGGGTGCGGCTTATATTCAGGTGTGCTCAATAGTCCGGAAATTACGGTACACAACTCAACAAAATATGCAGATTAGGTCTAGTTCTTTTTTATTAAATACATTTTAATGTGGAAATATGATACAATAAGTATTTGAGGGAGATTTTTTTAGAGTGTTATCACCTCATATTCAGTCACCACAAATAACTTTATTAGTAACATCACTGTTTGATAAACTGCAGTTCCCCATTTAAGACGCCATCCACTGAAAATACTGTTAGCTGAGCTTATACTACAGTATAACGTGCAAAGTGTAACGTGCAAAGTGTTGAAACTTTTCAGCCCCTTCACTTACAGACTTTAGAGTGGTATATATTTCATGTGACTGTTAACATGAAAGTAAATAAACACATTTTCAAAAATATCAAACTATTATGTTAAAGGGTACATATGTTATTGACAGATAAAACGTTCATCTCATTGGATCTCACCTTATGTTAAAGTAACGTCAGTTTTTCTCTACATCAAGGTTCAAGTCAAACGACCTGCGGCTGTTATTCCCACATGCCCTCCACCAACAGATCCCTTTCCTGTCTGCCACCGAAATGCCTCTGAGCACTGCACACCAATCTTTCCCATCCCTGAAAATTTCACCTGACTGTTAACATTTTTTTCCCTCTTCACTCAGAGGGCTTATCTGAGGTGAAGGTGCATGGCTTTTAAACACAAAACTTCAAACAGCTTCAATCTCAGGTCCGACTCTGTGCCTTGGGCTTGTTTTAGATGAGCTCTCAATGAGACTGAGAATGAGGGAGACATGAGTACGAGAAAGGGCTCTCCTCAGTCTGGATACCCTGTGGGAGGCAGACCTGTGGTCAACCTGTCTTCATTTCCTGCCTCGCCTGCTTATTTATAGACACTCTATTTATTCTTAGAGCTGGAGGACCTTAAGAAACGGGAGAAAAGCATTATGTGTTGCTCAGGGAGTTTTTAATGAATATCACTAACAGTGGAATTTAATCACCCCTTTTTAATGAATATATTTTAGGCATAGAGTACCTAAAAGATGTAAACCATACGCAAAATTAAAATTACACTGTGGCCAAATTGAAGGCACTGACTCATGGATCAAGATCATAATATTCTGGAACTACTTCATTTAAAGTGATCAATGGTAGAATTTAAAAAGGAGGAAGAAGGAGCAAAATGAAGAGGAAGAGGAATCAGATGCTTCCTTCATGCTGACAGTCTCTTCTTCTTACATCTTATAACCAAAGAGCCCTTCTTTTATTACCAATGGTCAACAGGAGGTGCCAATAGTTAACAGGAAAAGTCAACAGGCTATATTGCCTCCATACATCATTCTCCTCTGAAGAGAGACAGAGGCTAATGACCTTCTTCTTTCCAGTCTCTCCAACATCGTTAGCTGCAGAGCTCTAACTAGTTGTCAGTTACTAGCTGTCACTCATCCTGTTCTAATAAAAATTCAGCTGCCCTCATGCAGTAAAAGCTCCGATTCAGCATGGCTTGCTTTTTCTTTTTTTATTTCTGTATAAAACACATTCTCAACATCTCTCGCTGCCTCTTCACCTTCTATGAATGTTACTCTAAAGGGATCTAAAGACAAAATGAACTCATTATTTGTTGTCCAGCTCATCACTGGGGAGTTTACTGTATGGTGTAATCAATGGGTGGTTATTTATTCGTAGTAGAGACCTTTTGTCAGTGTTTAGTGAGAGGGTTGCAGGAAGATTTTGTAGATGAGCAAAGCTTGAAACATTCATTACCCTGCTCTGTTCCCTCAGTTTCCCAGTGCCTCCACATCATGTTGATTTCTTGAGTTTCTTAATAAAGGTGGTAAAACTTGGAGTCTTTTCTTTTTATAGAAAACAAACTTGTTCTTTGATATGTAGAAACAATGTCTCTTGTCTCGCGCATGGGTTTGCCTCTTCTCTTCTCTCCGCTGCCAAAGCACGTGTTTGCTGCTTCTTTCCATCCCAACAAAAGCCAAAAATACAGTTCATCTATTATTCATCACTGCTACAGACTCTCCAGACACCTTTCAGTTAAAGATTTTCTCTTTTACTCAGTTCTTTGAGGAAAGCAAAAGAAAAAGCTTGTTTTCTTTTTAGGGCTGTATTCTTAAAAAAATGCTTCCACATGTAATGTTTGACACACATATTAGAGAGTTTTACAAAGAAAGCTTTGCAAAACAAAATTTTTGCATATCACATTGGAGAACCTGTTTTTTAAAGGATGTTTTTTATCAGTCTCCATAAGGTGCAGAGCAAGTACCTTTTAGTGTTTACCAAATCGCTGGCAGGTTTTAAGGAACGCTCATTTTAAAGCTGAAACAATCCCATGAGAGGTCTGGGAGCTGCTCGTGTCAGCATTTCTCTCACGTTTCGAAAAGAGATGCTTCTTATTATAGTAGTGCAGGGACCAGTGGGACAGAATTAACTCAGAGAAAGATTTCAGATTTATCCTGAAGCACGGTGCTTAACACCAGCCATCTCCTTTGAATGTGCAACACTTATACAACATTCAAGACAACTGTACTCCTGTAGCTGAGATCCACAGAGGTGTAGGTAGTGTTAATGAGGAGTGCAGATCCTGTAATGAAGCTCTCTGCCTCCACGCACCAGTCCCAGCACACGTCATGGTCCTGAAAGTGTACTCTCACATTTTTCAATTGCGTCACGAAGTGCTGCAGTGTTGAGCCCCTCTTGAACAGAGGAAAAAAAATTCCCTTTAATCTCTCAGGAGGTCCAGCAACCTCCCTGAACACCTGGATGGATTTTACATCTTACGAGAGGAAAAGAGACCACTGCAGCACTACCACTGACTCAATCAATAACAAAGGATTTTTTTTTATAAATTGTGACTTTATGATTGAATATGAACTACTACACACAATTACTACTACACAAGACAATGTCCTCTTCTCCTAATGAGTTCCACATAAACAAGAAACTAGTACCAGCAGTATTACTTTGAACTTGTAGCAGCAGTGCCATCTGATCTTAAAATAAAAATGCTGTGATCAAACACATCTTCTAGCCTTGAAGGTCTTGTGTGTAGGATTTAGTGGCATCTAGTGGTGGAGCTGCAGACTGCATCCAACTGAATATCCCTTTGCTCCATGCATATCAGACAACTTTAGGTGGCTGCCAAAAGTGCAATCAGTGCACAGGTAAAAAAAAAATAACAGAATTTCTCTCAAAAATGTTTTTTTTTCAGTTTGTAAGGAGAAGAATATGTGATAGCTTTTAAAGTGATATAGGGTTTCTTTAAATTTAATTAACCAAAATATGGAGGTCATACCTTTGTGGCAGTTTAGTAAAATACATTTTAAAGTTACTAAGATGAATAAGGTCTATGCACAGCCATCGCTCACTTCTTGGAAAACCTGGAAGGGCGTCATAAAGCTGACAACATTTTGTTGTTTCTTACACCAATATAAAAGACCATAACTCTTCACTTAAATTATACCAAATTCCTCTTGAAAATTTTTATTCATTCACATCACGTCCAACACATCCTGCTGTTGCACCATCTACAGCTGCTATGTGTTGACACCTGACTGTTGTGTCTTCAGTGGTAAAGCTGAGGAGAAAAATCCCCTTCCTTGTAACTCTGCAGGTAAGGAGAGCGTCTGTTCTAATGCAACACAACCACAAAGAGGACAAAAAAAGTCTTGGTGATGTATTTTCTGCCTTGAAAAGAACCCCTGTGGCAAAATTGATTGAAAACTTGGGTCTGAATCTATTTTCAAAGGGACCTTAATATTCCTCCAGAGAAGCTGCATTTAGTAACACCCTACAGTGTTGGTAAGACTTCTTCTCGCCATGTATTGGAATCTCATAGGGGAGTGAAAAAAGATTTACAATGACACAATATAATCTTAATATATCTGAACAGAGACTTTTCAGAGAATCTGAAACAACCAAAAACTATCAGTCAAATGATCACAATTAAAACATTTCTCTTGAGTTTCTATGGATTCAGTTAAGATAATCATTGGTCATTTTTGACTGAAATAAATGGTATTTATGTCCCTTTTAACAAATGTAAAGTTTGGAGAATTCCATCAGCGATATTGTCTTTTAAGTAACTGTGGTAACTTGTGACCTGATTTTCCCAAAACAGCATAATGTCATACTTTTGATTTTTTTCTGGAAACACCTACAAAATCAAGACATTCCCATCAAACATAACCATATTATATGTGTGTCTAATATTTGAGGATTATTTTGAGAAAAAATAAACAAACCATGTCAGCCTTTAATTATTCTTTTTAATGTTGTTGTTGTTGTTGTTATTGTGCAATTAGGGAAATCTAATTAAAACTGGTGTTGTTCATTTCAAGAATAACTTTTATATGTTTCTGCAAAGGAATTTCCCAAATGTTAGCATGCTTATACGCTTAACTTAATGGGTAACATGAGCATGAATGACACATTTTACCTGCAAAATGTTAGCAAGTTTGCATTATAATTGTAAGCATGATAATGTTAGTATTCAGCATCCTTCCAGGAAGAAAAATGGTACTAGCAGTGACAGCGAGACATTACAGATTGCTTACATTTGAGTGACAGGCCCTGCAGTGGCTGTAAATATTATGATTGGAGCAAAGAAGGGGCTTAAGTGAAAGGATATGGATTACGTGTGCCTTTTTGTATTTTATTCTGAGGACTTGTTTAGCTAAAAGCAGGTTTGCGCGAAGGACATTGGATTCTACATTTAAGCACAGATGAGATTTTCTTAGATGAGTGGTGTAATGTCTTTAAAAGCAAACAGGAAGTCTTGTTTCCTTTAATGAACCAGAAAACATTGTGCATGTTGTTTTTAGCTCCTGCTGACAGGTGATTACACATCTTCCATTGGAGCGCTTACTGTAGCAACACTGAGACATGGAAAAATATATGTTATCAATACTAACAATTTTAATTCAAAGGCTTTTTTTTTAAGAAACTAAAATCCCTTAAAGCACAAAAGAAGAAAAAAGTGTCCTGTTGGTGTAAAGAGGGCAGTGCAGGAACAAATGATTTCATAAAAATACAGTTCTATATTGGATCATTGTAGGTTCAGTGTCTAAATTTTGTGCTTTCTCTATTAAACCGTGGGTTTGGAAAAGAGTTATACATTGAGAGAAACGTGCATTCTTTTTTTTAAATATCCACATGAGCTCTTCCCAAGAGCCTGATAGACAGAGACCTTATCAGTAGCTCATGTTTGTGTTGTGTTTTCCAAGTTATGTGACCGTTTGTGATGATTTTTTATCTTAATTGCTAAATAGTTTCGTTTTCTTTTTTTCTTTTCTTTTATCATCATGGGGCCAATCTGTTGATAAAGTCCCAATAAAAAGGTCTGTTATGTTTTGTTTTGTTTTTTATAACTTACTTATATACCATCTGAGAAATAAAAATCCTGCTGTAATTTTCTTTATCACTCAGTTACTTTCCACATCAATCCCCTCTGTTCCAGGCGTGTTTCCATCATCAGCCTCACATCATTATTTAACATGTTAAACAGCCAGTTTGCATTTCCAGATTCAGTTCATTAACACCTAAACCAGCTTTATTATTGCAGAAATTCTCTTATTTTGGAGGAAAACTGGCTCCATATTCGCTATTATAATAAGAGGATTCACATTTCAAATAAGGACTTAAAATTTCTCTTGATAAAAGTTTTGCGTTTTAAAGTATTACAGTAGGTGTGTTTTTCTCTGGCGTTCCTAGTTGTGATTACATGTAAACCATAGTAACGGATCACTTTTTGTTTTTTATGTAAACATGTAGCTTTTTGCAGTAAATTAGCTGTTTAGAATACTAAATAAGCATTTTTTATCATAAAAATATATATAACTTCCAAAATTTACCAAATTTCAAATGATCATTCTCAGTAGATGGAGATGCAGGTTTCATAGAAGCAAAAAAGTTAAAAGTGCTATTTTTTTTATTTTTTATATTTTTCAAACATATTTTAAACATACAGCCTGCTTTCAATTTCAATTACACCAGCCTGCTTTCAATTCTGTATTTTTCAGAAACCAGTGAATTTACTTTAGTGCCTTTTTAACTGAACAATGGACAAAATAACTGTCATTTTGTGCACATCACATGTGGCAGGGATTTAGCATGTAGACAAAGGCCAATCCAGTGTAATAGCTGTGAGAGCTCCCAGTCAGATGGCACTCCAGCAAGTAAATAATGCGCTCCTGATACAATTAGAGACCTTAAATTCAAGATGAGTTTGATCTTGAACAGCAAGTGATCATTAATGCTTAAAAATATACTTTGAAACAGATAAAATCTTCCTGCAGAGTCTCAAAATAAAAGTCTGTCTAAAAAAAAGTGTATCAACTGCTGTGATAATGATGAGAGGGCATTTGGAGATTTTAGAGGGGAGAGCGAGTGAAAAAATTCCTTTGACTGAACATCGGCCAGTCTATTTGTGGATCTGGAAGGAAAGATGTGGCCCAGTTCCACATTAACCTTCTGTTTTGTAGGTTGCTGCAATCAGCAGCTGTGCAGATGGTGTACTGGCACACAGTCATTTGAAACTTTTTCAGGAGACGAAAGGGTGTTTTTCTCTTCCATTAGGGCAGCAGGCCCACACACTGACCTATATGTATTTCTCTGACTCTCTACCAGCCGACAGTTTGTTGCATTAAGATGCTTATCTTCAGGAATTCAAAGACTGAGACTCACAGTGTCTGGCAGCTGAGCATGAGTTGGATTTTACTGACATTAAGCACTTTCATGCATCAAATAGTGTTTGTGAAGGTTGATAAAATTAATCTTGTCTTCCATCTTTAAAGGCAAATGCAGAAAATAAAAAAAATAGAACAAATCACACACAAAACATTATCTGAACTCACAAGATAAGTCAGGCATAAACTCTACATATCATAAACAACTGCATGCACATCCAAACCATTAGGTGCAGCTCCTGAAACCCTGTAGGCAAATGTAACTCAAAGAACATGATGGTTTACACCCTACAGGGCTCCTTGGAGTGGTTTTCATGCACTATAATGTTTTTTTCGAGCATAATTTGGTGCAAAGTGAGAGCCTTGGTATTGTTTGCGGTGCATAAAAAGGAGCCATGCAGAGTGGGAATGGTTCTGTTTCTTTGACATAGATCATACCATTGTCCCTCATAAAAGACAGAACTAACCAATGAGACAAAGATGGGCTTAATATTATGAGGCAGATAAGGGCTGGTAACAATTCAAGGTCATAAAAAGGTGTTTACAAATAATCTTACTTTTTTTACACATGCACACAAAAGATTTGAAATTAAAGGCTGTGAAATAATGACCCTTACTCACTTCCAAACAACTGGCAGCTTCTTGTGTTGGAAGTGATTAAGATGAAAACATTTTTCATATTTATTCTCCCTTTGATAAGGCAGGAAAATTAAATTGGGAGGACAATGATGGCTAGACAAGGCAACCTTGCTTCTGCAATAACGAGATCATTGTGAACAGAATGATTATAAAATATGTACTAAAGCTAAACCAGATATTCTCTGTGGCTTAAGTGGGAAAAACTGATAACTGCACGGTCAGGCATCAAAGCGAGCCTGAAATATTAGACTACTGGAACTACTTGAAGTCTCCACTTATTCATTCAGCTTCAGTTAAAGATTCAATGTTTTGAAATCAGATTGGACTTCTGTGGGGCCCAGTGCATGATTTCCTGTGGTGTTTTTTAATTGGAATAGCTTAGAGTCAAAAGATGTTAGCTTTGCACTGCGGCCTTACCCATTTCATATCTTGGTTTAATGTAATATTAATATAACAGCCATACCTACATTATACTTTGTGCAATAATGAAATCATATCATTGGGGAAATGGCTACATTTTCTAATGGCTGTATACAAATTTAATGGAGCATTAGCAATTTTTTTATGAACAGGAGAGCTGTTAGTCACACTACTAGTTACATTACTTTTGGATTACTGCATGTCATCACCTTAGATGCACCATAACTATTTGTGAATTAACAATGTAAAGTTAAACCTTTTGCCCAGATCAACACAAATCCTTATTTTAACAAGGAGGACATACGCAAGGTCTCCCTTTGATTCTCTGCAATACAACAAAACTGACAGCAAAGCTGTGTTCTTTTGCACAACTGATTCAGAATAGTGGGTATATCCTCACCTCTGAAAAGACGTCCTGCACAGCTGTGCCACTGTTGTTTCATGTCCTCCTGAACTTGAACCAAAGTCACAGTTTCGTCATGTGAATGAGGTCGGACGAGTGTTGTGAAAACACCCATGAAAAGAGTTGCTTAATTTGTTTGCCTCCTGTCATGCATATAGTTGAAGAACTTAAAGTAACACAAGTAACAAGATGATTTGGATTAGTGAGTGTGTGATTATTGAAGTTAACAACAGTAATGCAATACATTACGTACAGACAAATGTAATCTGATAACACTAATACCATCAACATTATACTCACAATAATCTCCACAATGTTTAAAATCTAACTGCACAGATTATGATTTTTTAGCTGAAATACGATTGGCTATATTGCAGACAACAGTAAGTGGGCTTAAAAGAACTTAAAACCTTTATTAAGCACGAACTGAAAAATTCCCGCTGGATGAAATGCTTTGGAAATCAGGCGACAGTAGCCACGGCACAAATTTTTCTGGGGTTAAGGACTTAAGACTGTGATGTTCTATTTCAGTGAATGTCTGAGCCATGTCAGTGCTAATCCTCCTCTTACTTACAGAATGTCAGCAGGCTCTGACTGCATGCACTGGCCTGTCCTGCAGTGACAATCCACCTGCTCCAACCGCCACTGCACAAAAAGTACTCCATCACATACTCAAAGCACTTCCCTGAACTTCAGACACTGAGTTTCTCGTGTGGCGCGAGACCGCTGCTCTTGGGTCAGAGTTAAAAGTATCTGGTGAACAGCATGCTTTTTCCAGCTTCCTGGCATTTTACCGTATTACTTTTACTCATTTATGATGACGCCTTTAGAGCTTCTTATAGCTGGAACGGACCGAGCTTGCAGCTGTTTTAGTGAAAGAGAGTAAAACAACAAAGACAAAACAAAAAACTGATCACCAGTCACACTTTGAGACTGAAAGTTGCAAATTCTGAGTAATCAAGTATTCTCAGTGTGTAACATTTTGATCTACCTGCAACCAGATGTTCAGCTAACAAGTTATCCAGCTGTTGAGTATCATTATTGAATCGTTTGTTCTGGTTTGGCAGTAGAAACCCCGCAATGTTAGTGATGTGAGCAACGTGTAACTCTCTCAGTGTGACTTCTGAATGCAGAGCAGCTGTTATTGGTTTCAGAAATGACAAGAAGATTGAGAACCTCTCCTTTCCGTCCTCACCAGAAACATTTGAGCTCATTTGTTTTGAGAGGTGACACAGGGGTCAGTAAGGGTCAGCACTTCAATCCAAATCAGAAATGAACTGCCACTGTCCCACAACTCATCTGTGCTTATCTCATCAAAGTCTTACAATAGCTCACAGAAAAGCACTTGCTCACACAGACACACGTCTCCTTCCGACACGTCGCCAGGCATTAAATCAGTTCAGCCGCAGGAGTCAATTCAGTCATTTCCTAATGAGCTCCAACACTCTGGTTCTGTCAGTTGTGCAGTTGGGAAATGACTGATTAAGATAACAATAACATTTAAATCAGGGACTGGATGAAAAAAAGTCATAATTTAAGAATGAAACAAAGTAAGAGATTTCTGTACACATTCTTTTTGACAGGTCTAATAAGCTGTGTACATGACTGACTGTGTTTAAATATCTCAGTAATTGTCAAAGTGGATGCGGGTGTACAAGCTTCTCCACTCGTGCAATTTTTCACAAATGGCTGTTAAAGGGCTCCTGTTAAACAACTGATAACAACTGTCATGAAATCATAAGCCAATATTTGTGCCTGCTCCACCACTCATTAGAAGTGCAACCTTCCAATGAGAAGCACATTAGAAAAAAAAGTGCAGTTTCACTAATTGTTCCATTAGCGAGGTTCTTCACCAGCACCAGAACAGCCATCATTACATGCGACCATTATGTAAGGCTGTGGCTATTTATAGTTCTCGAGGTCCACCACTAATTCATCACATGCATCTGTGAACCATCATCACAACAATATTATCAATCACCATTAAATCAACATTATATCGATCATTGTTAAATGGAAGAAAGATGACCGATGATTAATCACATTTTGAACAGACCTCACAAATTGCTCAGTAAGTCAGGATCAATAAAAAGGACATCAGCGAGGAAGCGGTGGTGATATGTAAAAAGAAAGATGAAAAAACAATAAAAAGAGACAAGAGATGAGGATGGTACAGTCTAGATAGGACATTGAAAAATGTGAATAGTCCCCATGATTAAAGAATATATATTTCATGATCCTGTTTCTTATAATGTGAATACATCAGGAGTTCTCTCAACAGGATACTCTCTGATCAACTAAAAGCTGTCAGAGCTATCCTTTCTTTCATTAGCATATTGTGTGTACAGGAGAAGTGACAAAATTAATAAAGATATCTGCCTTCAGTAGAGCCTTTTATAACCTAAAAATATATTGTATGAAAAGAACTTTGGCTACAGACAGTAATTTGATTTCATATTCTATTATTGTAGAATCTGTGGTTCGTTATCATTCATGTTTCAACTTGCTTGCCAGGATTTTTCTAATTAGTAAACATTTTATTTATTAATTTATTTATTTAACAGTCTTTATTACACAGAGTATTTTATCTATGAGTATGTATATATAATAGATAGATAGATAGATAGATAGATAGATAGATAGATAGATAGATAGATAGATAGATAGATAGATAGATAG
>JAPZDY010000012.1:20317358-20333869 GCA_029783645.1 Ctenochaetus hawaiiensis | reverse complement strand
GAAGTCTTATTTACAGTGTTTTGTTCTGATAATGAATTTACATGAATTACACCCCTGCCCCCGCCACTTTTTTTTTTAAGGTGAAAAACATTGACCATCCCCCCTGAATTTTTTTTACAACTCAACTACTGGTGACAACCAGTGTTAAGTTGCATCACTGCCACTGTCAGGGACCAAGCAGTAAAGCATGAGGAGAACAGGAGGTTTGTTTGAAAAAATAGGATTTTTATTCACCCAACAAAAGACAAAACAATACGAACCGAGAACTTAATAACTAGGCCTATAAAAGAGGTCAACAAAATAGAACTGTACTCAACACAGCAACAAAACAAGAGGTTAACTGAACAAACTGACCTAACATAATGAGACATGAGGGAACATATATACTGGTTTGGCCAAACCAAATCACACACAAGGGGAAAACAAGATGGACGCCAACTAGAACTAATACAAAGAAAACTAACTAAACACAAATCCCCCCCTCTAACATAACAGCACATAGTACGGCCTAATAGGCAGGCTACAGAATATCAGAGTCCTCCACCCTTGGCCACACCTTTTGCCTCACCAGCCCAGGACCTCCCACCAGCACGGTAACTCAAAAGAAGAAACAAATGATTAATATAACAAAACACTGATTTTTGACCCTACATTGTAAAAACGTGTGCACTCCATTTAAACAGTGTACGGCCAGAAGTAAATAAATGATTTCATAACAAACTAACAGTGTGATGCGTACTGAATGTGGAAATGAATTGTTTGGGGTGTGGCTAACTGCAAATGAAATCAACCTGTGTAAATGAAATCAACCTGTGTATTAAATGAGGTGAGAATGGTTACAATATTACCATTTCTGGTTGTTACTCTGTGTGGCTGTGGCCATCACAGCCACCTACTATTAAAAAGGAAGACAACACAAAGAAACCTTCCCCACTGATGGGAAAATTACTAACAAAGATATGGATGTCTGCAGACTTGGTAAAAAGCAGCTGCCTTAGTCTCTAACAACAACCATTCTGAGGACTTACTTGCTTGCCACCAAAGAGAGGCAGCAAAGGCACCAGGAACAAGTGGAGCAACATCAGCCGCAGTACTGCGTGTCTGTCTACTCCAGACACATAGCAGAGTGTCTAAAGGAAACCATTGTTACAGAACAT
Organism: Ctenochaetus hawaiiensis; assembly: GCA_029783645.1. Classification (NCBI taxonomy): domain Eukaryota; kingdom Metazoa; phylum Chordata; class Actinopteri; order Acanthuriformes; family Acanthuridae; genus Ctenochaetus; species Ctenochaetus hawaiiensis. Next base: position 20,332,712 of record JAPZDY010000012.1, on the reverse strand, counting down.
AACCAGGATTCCTTTGAGTAGATTCACACATTAAAGCTAACTCTTTTGATTGGTGGTCAGTTTGAAATGATGTCAGATTAAATGGTTAAATTATCTTCTCACAGTGTAACACATTCACATCTGCAATCAGCCGTGTAAACTGTCTGGTCTCAAACAAATGCTGCATATAATGCAATCATTTTGTAACAAGGGGCTGTGGTTAAAAGTTAAACTGGGCTGATGGACTGTGAGTCATTTATTTAGTCTGTATCACACTGACTCACATCAGTGAGTTGTGATAAAAGGGCACATAGGACTCAACCTATTGCCCGGGCTACCACTGCAATTAAAATAATACAGGTTTAATCCAAAAACAAATACTCATGCTTTCATTACTTACATGACAGATGATAATTGCTTTTGATTGACACAGGAAACTTGATTTGTTAAGGAAAGTTCTTCCTATTACAGCTCTAAAGGAAGGGAAACTGTGTGCCTTTGCAGCATTTGGCATTTAGTCTGTAATGAAACAGAGAAAGTGAAAATCGAATCTGTCACAGTTTTGCCACCTCTTTGCTCTCTTCAGCACTCTTAGATACACACATACACTTCAACACACACACACACACACAACGAAACTCCCAGACACATTTATTGTCTCAATATTTACCTGAGGGTGTCCAAAGTGCTCAAGCTCGCTTGTGGCAAACTACCATCACTGAGAGAAAGGGGAAAGCAGGTGCTTCAGGGGCAGAGCAGCCTTCTAATAGAGCTGCCAGTAAAAGGGCCCTTTAGCCAATCACGCTTTCATTGAGTGCAAATGTCAACAAAAAGCTTGAGGCTGCAACCATCACAACAAAGCTGAAATTCTTACATTGTCAAGAATCCCCCCCAACCCCCCCTGCTGGGTGACAGAGTTCAAATGATCCACTCTCAGGTCAATCTTCAAAGGAGAATCAGAAGATGAATACTCCACACAAACAACAGAGTGCCTCAAGAAGCGGGTGTGGGAGGCAGGGATTCAACAGGTCAATTTTACTCTGCAAAACGGAAAAAAAAAGTATCATGTCGAAGCAAGTCTTCTCACTGATGATGTTTGCATGAACAGCAGCATCCTGGATCTTATCTGGGTTTTGGAAAATCTATAGGCTGTTTCCACCTGGTTTTTATCATCTGTTCTGAGTAATCTGATCACAAGTGGACAGCTTCAAGTGTGTGTGTTCCCACCTGGTATCAACATGTGTCTCCACATGGTCTCCAGTGACCACTTGGGATCATGTCTTACTCCCCCACTCCATAGAAACACTTGCAACATCTCTGCTCTTAAAGACCAAATGAGTTGTTGCTTTATACCTGCAGAAGGTTGCAATGCACTAAACTGCGCCTAGTTAACTGGAAAAACAAAGAGGAAGAATACCCTTCCTGTTTTACACATCCTTGTGACCTCTTACTTTTTAAACCTGACCACTGTGTATTTTTTCCAGAGAAAAACTGTGACATGGCATACAAGTGCTGATCATTGTTATGAATCGCTTTGCACTTGAGCAGACAAAAGAAAAAGATTTTTAAAAAATTATGCCAAGTGGCTTCAAAATGACTAACACCTAAAAATAAAATTAAAGGTCTGACACCTGTAATTTGGAGGATAAACTGATTATTGCTTGTCCCTTTTTGTTTTCCACTCCTGATAATCAGACAGAGAGGCCGTGTCCAGCGGAGAGTGGTGAATGCAGCAGGCAGCCAGAATCCAAAGTGGGTTAATCCTCCACTGCTGAGGTGACTCAGTCGGTGCAGGGCTGACAGATAGTGGCAGGGATGTTGAGGAGACTAATTTAAGTTGCATGCAAAGAGACGATTAAAAACTAGGGTAATGCTCAAATTGTACATACAGGAAGACCAATGACCATGTTGAGGAAACATGACATTGATGTGAATATGAGTCTGGATGTGAAGTTAAGCTGGGTCTTTAGTCAACATGTTCATGTACAAACTGAGGAAGGCTAGAAGATCAATATAGTAAAGAAGAATTACACTCATAAGTCATGCTGCATCCTGTCAACTGCATGTTAAAAATGCTTTTAGTGTTCGGCTCCTGTGTTGCGACAGTCTTTGTGGAGCATTAAAAATGTTTATGGTTTTGATGATTGTGCAGGAAAGGGACAAAAAAAGCTGCTGCATACTTAGACTTGTCTGTACTTTCAATGAGAAGCTTGTGACCTATCCACACAAGCAGGTTTCTGTTAAAAAAACAAAAACCAACAGACACTTGTAGGGCTGTCACAGTTGAAGTGCTTATGCAGACAATGCAGAGGGGAAATAAACCATAGAAGTGACATACGTGCAGAGTAAAGATGTCAGCCTCTTGACTTTGCAGAGAACGAGGATACTGTAGTAAAAACCTCGAGGCTCCAGGAAACAGTCACAGCTGGAGTCTGAACTGTGAGTCACGTGATGCCAAGATAAGGACCACAGATTGCTTTTTTGGTCCGAAACAGCCACTTCAAAAACAATACTTGAAAATTGCTGTGAACATTTAAAACCGTCCTTCAAATCTTGGCACAATATGAGGCATCATGCCTACCAGTATACTATGTTTTTAAAAGCCACCAAACTAGAGAATATTTTCCTTTAAGTGCACTGACTGAACCACCTTTTTTGGACCCTAATCTACTATTTCATATCCATGTGATCATGGCTGAGGTGAGGAGTCACAAAGACAGTATTTGTGTTTCTTTAGCTCCAGTGTCCTACTTCAGGGTCCTATGGACACCTTTTATTCCGAGTGAGTGTGTAAAGATGCTGTTGGAGTGAGGCCATCAAAAATGCTGGACAGTGACTGTGTCATCACATATGATCTGTTCACCACTTTAAATACGCACTTGAAACCTTATTTTAAAAATCAGTAAGAAAGAAGGAAGGCCTGTTGTTCATTTCATATTTTGCAAAGTTGTTAAGAACCTGGAAAGTGTGGAATAAAATGATCCCCTCTCTTTAGCTTAACCACTGAAAAATGGTGTGATTACTTCAAAGTCCCCTGAATGTCAGATAAGACATTTTTTGTACTCAAACTTAGTCCTGAAGAGATCAAAACTTTTCATATTCCTCTCCCCACTGTGCCCACTTCCTACTCTGCATAATGGTGAGTTAATTTAACAGCACATCCTGAGAGGGTATCTGAGAAGCTGGACAAACAATAAAACAAACACTGTATTACTCCACAGCTCCTCTGAGACATGAACATAATTACCTTAACCCACCAGCAAATATCAGCAACTCTATCCAATAATTACTCGCTAACTATGGCTGAGAGTGAAACTCCACAGAGCTGCGAGAGAGGACACTTCACATTTAAATTCCATTCACTTTCCTGTCTGCGTGTCAGGTGTTCACATGTGATCTGTGGCTCTAACTCAGCAGACATGAGCCAGAAGCAAACAGAAAGTGATGATTTATAAAAAATTGCAGTTCTTCTCCACAATGTCAGTTGAATCATTGGACACTCGTTTATCATCTCATGACACTTGCACCTTTGTGTGTATGTGAGAGAGGGTGTGGTGTTAGCCCCCCCCCCCAAGGCAGTGGACTTTGAAATGTTGAGTACACCCCACTGAGGAGCAAACTGTGAGTGCTATCCAATGCCACGCTTGTCTGCCTCTGTTCAGATCACTTCCTCCGCTGGCTCCTGCCATCTGGTGGGACGAAGCTTCGGCTCCTCTCACATTTGGAGAGCTTCCAAAAACTGTCCCTGTCAGCTTCACCGTGCTATCAGGGCTCCTCTCTCTCTCTCTCTCTCTCTCTCTCTCTCTCTTTCTGCTTTTGTCTTTATAAGGAAGACAACAGACATCAGAGTTATAATCCTGCAAATAATGTCTCCCCTCAGACACTTCTGTCCCCTCTTCTCATTATGATCCGACTTTGGGACAACAAAGTTGAAATATGAGGTGAAGAGATGTTGCATGCTGCTACAGCTTGTCTGCTTCAGTGAGAGAATAATCAGTATCCAGTTGGTTAGAAACACTTTGGATGGTTTTAGAGAAAAGACAGTTAATTGAAGGTGCTATAGTAAATAATTTTTAATTAAAATTGGAACAAAGGTTTAAATGTGATGGAAATGTGTTTTCACTCAGGTTTTACTCCAACTCTGCAGTTACAGCTCAGTTCTACGGGATCTTTTAGCTCCCTTCAACTCATTGTTTTGGTCTTTTCTGACTCATTACTTTATTATTTTGCTCCAGTCTCATCGCTCTCATCAGACTCATTTATCATCTTCAAACTGCAGCATTTCTTTTTTAAGCACTTTAAATTGCTTTGTGTCTGAACGGTGCAATATAAATGAACTTACCTTGCCTGGTAGCAACAAAGCTAATAAACAGCCTTATGTTACAGAATTAGTGCTCATATACAACACATTCACTGTCTCTATCAAATATAAATGGACTGCATTTAAAAAGCACTTTCCTGCTCTTATGAGTACTTCAAGCATTCATCCATTCAGACACATCCGCACACTAAAAGCAGTGTTTCAGTGGAGCTAAGCACTAACCAGTTCATAAGGAACTCAAATATACACTTTCATACACATTAAAGAGTCATCCACAGCTTTTTGGGATTCAGTATCTGACCCAGAAAAACAGTAACATGTAGACTCCACTACTTCTACCTCCTAAGACACAGCCGCCCCATGTTATGGGGTAACAAGATGTTTCTTACTGAGTTTAGAGCATTTTTCTGCAAGCCACAGTAAATGTTAGGTAAAGAAATAGTTAAATGTTACGCTTCATACTGCAGTGAGTAAACTTTATATCAACATTTTATGCAGTTCCCCTGTTTTCACATAATGACTTCAGCGACTGCTGATCAATCTGGGGTTTCAGCTGATGATGTTTTATATTGAATATTGAATAGTGAATATTAAAGACAGACTGTAATCTCGTTTGCTTGTTTGTTTTATTTTAATAGGAGGCATGAGCAAACAATTGATGTAAACTGAAATACTGTAATAATCCAAAATATTCTCGTCATACAAAACATACAAATGAAACATCAAAACATATTAAAGCTGCTCAAAAGCACAGATTTGAATTTAATTGATCACAGTCATTAAATAAATATGTACAAACAAAAAATACTCTCAGTTTATATGTGAACCCTTCTTCTTCACAGTTAGTGTGGCTTTTTTCAGCTAGAAGGAACTCTCCATCTTAGCGCCATCTTGGGCGTCTCCGTTCACATCAGACTTCAGGGACAGAACCAGCTCCATTTCACGGCTTGGGGAGGGGACAGGGGTTTTGTTGATCTTGGCAAAGCTCTGACTGATATCCATGAATGTTTTATTTTTGGTTTCAGGGAGGACAAGGTAGAGGTAGATAGATCCCAAGGTGCAGACCACCACAAACACCAGGAAGGCAAACGACTGCAGCTTCTCCTACAGAAACACACAAGAAGGAGTTAGATTTGATTTATGTCAACATAAAGCATTTAATTTTCTTATTTTAGACAGGAAAATGTACCACAGCACATAGTAGTATTCAGTTAATTTCCATCTTCCTAACTTTGCATTTGAAGCATTTGATAATTACTGTTGTCTCCCTCCGCTGAGTCAAATCCTGCAATTTTTCAGCCATCCTAAACTCTTGCCAACTCCACAGAGACCTCAGCCGTGGCATCTGTTTTGTCATCTGTGTGTGCCGATGTAACATCCCCACCGTTTTTCACTCAGAAGGTCCCACAGGCTAGTGTCTGAATGTATGCACAGGTCAGAGAACATGTCTGCTTTAGATTTTTGGACAACGTATTGATGTGTCTGTATGATAAAAATGTCATAGTACCAAAAGTACGAGAGCTTTAACCTTGTCCTGAGTGTTATGCCAATAATAGAGATTAGTGACAGATTTAAAAATACACACTGACTGATTACCCAGAGGGAGATTTAGGGATGGAGAGAGGGTTTGTGTTTGTGTATGTGTGTGTGTGTGTGTGTGAGAGAGAGAGAGAGAGAGAGAGAGAGAGAGAGAGAGAGAGTAAGAGAGTGATTTTGAATGAGAAAACTGACTGACCCTCACCAGTCTGTCGCTGAGCTATAATACCTTGCCCATGAGGGAACGGGACTCAAACGCAGCGCTGTGTAGGACTAACTGGTTTTAGAAACACAGTGGTCAAACAGCCGCAACCTCATTGAAGAACTACTTAGTGCTTTGATTTCATCTGTTATATCACCGCTGCTGCTGGTCTCTGACACTGTTCTCCCCCGTTGAGTGTATTTCATAATCGGGCTAAAAAACAGAGCATCGTGCAAAGGCCCTGACCCACTTTTCCTGCCGCCTCTGTGACAAAACGCTAATCTTTTGCAGTGAATCTCCCCAATGGGAGGAACACTCAAGGTCGATGTCTGCAATGCATTTAAAGATTTAATGGATTACCAAATGTCAATACTGTCACATCCACAGAGCAGGACTACAGAGAGATAAACAATCATTTAGCATCACAGTTATGGTTCAGATAATCCAAACTCATTAGCAACACATACAGATGCATACAAACTCTCAGAATACTCATCAATGTGATTGAGTGCGATGGCTCATTAGTCTTGAGAGATGTCATCAACAAATAGTGCCCGTTGTTACTGCCCCATTTTTTATTCCATTTTGTCAATAAATCATCTGTAAACTGACAGCATTTTATTTCGTGTTTAAAAGTATCTGAAAAAGGTCATTAAGCAAAAAAGATAAATGTGACAACCCACACTAATGACTCAATAAATCCATTTCACATCATTATTATCCCATAAAAAGGGCAACTCTAAAACATCAACTTTTCATGAATTTTTCATGCAATTTTGGAGATATTTCTTAATAAAATCTATTTTGTTAAGAAAGAATAAAAACTTAATTTTTGTAAATTTTCTAAAATCTTGGTGACTCATTGTTTACACAGGACAGCATGCCATTTTGCAATTAGGCAGACTGTAATTCAACAGCAATAAATTACCATGAAACAGCATCAAGAGTAAACGCTCCCTCTTGACCTTGGAAATGGTGATTAGCCTCACCAGAGGGTCCATTTAGTGGCTGTTCTGGAGCTCTTAATTGGATTGTGCCATTAATGAACTAAGAATAACCTTTTGACAGAGGTGGAGTAGTATTTGACGCTGACCATTTATACCATGGTCTGGGTTAATACTCAGTTCTGATTTGTAGGGTCCTTATTAATTCCTGATAAAGGTTAACTACTGAGTAGTTCCAGTCAAACTGTCTGTTCACTGTTTTGGATCAATGCACAGCCTCAATCTGTATCCAGTCATCCTGACATTAGAAATTAATTATAAGAATGAAGAATATCTCATTTACAACAGTGTTGTCCTTTAGTGTTTCATCTTGGTGGTATAGGCTGCATTTACTCTATCAGAGCATCCTTAAGTGGGCTGTATAGGTGTACACAAAATGATTTTGAGATTTTGAGAATGATTTTGAGATTGTGATGTCAAAGGATGTATGAAATCTGAGCACCACAGATTGATGGCTGTAACCAAGCAGGGAGAAGTGCCTTACTGATGCTTATTGTACTTATTGTACCTTTATACTAATTGATACTTTGCATGACATGATTGATCATGTGTTATTCATTTCTCTTCTAAAGGTTTCAGTATAAATTTCACATGGCCTGTCATTTGTATTTGAAAAGCGTGATATTGATTATTGTATAATAACAAAGCTGAAGAGTGAGCTTTGTTATGTTTTTAAACTGCCAAGTAATTACTTCTGTTTTTTAATGTTAGCAATGTTATCAACTTTAAATTGCTGGCACAAAATTATCTTTGGTTAAATGAGTTGACTAAAAAACATCTCCCGTATGTAAACATGGGTAGGGAAGACCATTTCCATTGCACAGGAACTTTATAGGATAGCAAAACTGTTCCATGTACTGGTCAAACCTGCAGCCGTTACCAGGAAAACCATGTTATGATTTGTGGAAAACAAAAGATTTAAATTTTTAATGCATATAAAAAAATTAATTAATGGCCTTTTCACTTTTTCTTTGGCAGTCAACAATGATATAGCCAGAATAAAGCCCTTTGAGGTGTTCATAGTTAGAAATAAACTTATTATTCCTGATAACAGACAACTAATCGGGCATTATCATTCACATATATCATGCAGTATTATTAGATTATTATTAATCATGTCTCAGTATAAATGCAGGATTTGACGGTCGTTGTTGGCTGAGGTGAAGCTCAATCATCTTGCAACTAATTTGATCATGTGGTGAGATAGCTTTGTCAATCAATGTAATCCACATTTCCACCCAAAGGGACGACCCCTCTGAAGGCTTAAAGCCTGTGGACTTGGAAACAATTAAAGCGAACACAATCCCACATGCGTAACCCAGTAATGTGATTTCAGCAGCTCTACGTGACAGTAATTTAGATCACTTTGTAACGCATCTCTGTTCGTTTTCACATTCAACACCAGTCTGGATTATAGAGTGGACTGAAGGCCAGTAAGGTATATTTGTAGCTCCTGAACAAAGTCCTGATCAACCCTTGCAAAGTCATTTTTGACTGTTTTATTGCTCTGATCTTTCATTTCTTCTTCAATTTCTATAAACTTCCAGGAATCTTACATGACATACAAACCAGTTCTTTTTTACAACGACTTTGCTTTGCTGGTGTTCTTGTTGTAATTCGATGGGTGTGAAAAACAATCCTCCTCTGTGCCATTATTCCTGAGTCTATTTCTTCTAAATGCAGATATGCTTCCACAGGGTGAAACAAAGAGCAACAATGAAAGCAAGAAAAGGCCAGGCTCAGAAAAGAGATCTGTGAGCAAATTTCAAATGAGACTGTCAGTGTGGCAAACTACAATGAGCTGCAGACAGCGTGTCAGCAGAAAACAAACTGATGGAGCCTGATATTCAACACAGGGCTATGACATCAAAATCTTCCTCAGCTGTGGTTAAATGAGGTCAGCCGCTGCACTGCTGCTGAATAACACTTCATAATTTCCTCATGGGAAAAATGTAAGAGGTTACTGTGCCAAGAAGGCAGATATGAGTATCACAACATTCTGCTTTGAATGAAAAAAAGATTTCACTGAATTGGACTTAATTGAAATAAATCAAGTTGAGTTGAAATTGAGTTTAAATAAATCTCTTACAGGTGGCTTTGTTTCATCTACAAATTGCTGTTTAAATGGATAAAGAGCCCTTCCCAAACTACGACACAGTGTTTAAGATTAAGCAGAACAAACTGCTGTCTTTTAAAAGGTAACAGAAGTCAGAGCTGATTTCAGTAACCAGGTAGTCACTGCTGTGATCTGTTATGCCCAGTGTGTGTCCGTGCCAAACAAACCAACACAGCAATATCTGCAGCACTGGTTGGCTAAAAATAACCTTCTGTCACTTCTTGTCTCTCACACTTGTTGGCTCCTTCCTCGCCTTGGTCGGCCTTGTCTTCTGCTCTCTGAAACCATTTCCACAGGTCTCCAGTGGCATCACTTACCCTCTGCTGTATGCCTCTATTATCTCTCTAATTACATATTCAGTTCCACTTCTACTTGCCCTTCCACTGACTGACATCCACCGCCACCGATCTCATTGTACATCCATCTAATTGAGGCAGCCATCTAATTTTAACATCACAATACGTTTCATCTCCCTCTCTTTCTGTCCGCATGACACAGTGAAGCAGACGTGCTCATATGTTCACATAAATACTGTATATAAGCTCATCAGTTCCAATCAGGCATTAGGGAATGAGGCGACAGTGTTGAGAGTCTATGTTGAGGTGTGTAATTGGAGTCCCATGGATCTGCTGATCCTCTCCAGATGAGGCTCCACATGCCAATTTAAATCAGGCACCTTTCTGACAGCACAGCAAACCCCCTTTTGATTGTTGAACATAATGAACACTGATAAGATGGAGTATAGGAACATCTCTTCTGAATACAGAGTGGAAGTCCCCAAGTCCAAATGGGAGACACCACCAGAGGTGGTTGATAATTGCAGGGGTAAGATCCTGTGGGACCAGACTGCCAAGCAAGTGTTGACTAACCAACCAGATGTTGCGATGGTTACCATGGAACAGAGAAAAGCAGCAGTGATCGATATGGCAATCCTGAGAGAGGGATCAAGAGGTAAGAGCATGAGAAGTGCCAGAATAATCAAGAACTGATGGAAGACCTGGATGGGATGTGAGAGGTGACATCCACAGCAGTCCCAGTGCTTGTAGGTGCAATATGGGCTGGGACCCTTCGAATGCAAAAGTGGCCCCAGCAGATTACAGGAACAACATCTTAGGTCTCCATACAGAGACTGCAGTCCAAGGCTTGGCTGAGATACTGCACAAAACCCTCAAACACCCAGGTGTCTGGCAGAGGACCTGAGCTTAAAGCACACACTGTTTAACATAAATAAAGATGAGGGGGAGTTATGTACATACACATCACACTGCACAAGCTTAGTACTTCCAGTCAGGCTTCGGGGAATGAGTGACTGTTTAGAGAGATAATGTGGAGACGTATAATTAGTGTCCTGCAGATTTGTTGGCATTCTCCAGATTAAGTTCCCAAGGACCAATTTTGATCTAGCACCCTCTTGTCAACACAACAAGACGCCTCTGATCATTGAAACTAATAAACACTATTAACATAGCTTACTGACTCACACACAGCAAAAGACTCTCTAACATGCTGAAGCTCCTGCAAAGTCAATACATTTCTGTTAATGTTCTGAAAAGACCACTTTTCAACTTCTGGCAACAGATGATCTCCCACATGGTGATAGTCTGTTTCTATTAATAACTGGGCACAAAAGGCAGATAAACACTGTGAGCAGTAAAAACAGATAAAAATCTCGGATAACTTTAATCCATCAAACAAGCAACCTAGATTAAATAGGGGTTCAGTAGTGGGAACCAGGATGCTTATCACTTACATTTTATGTAAAGACAAAAGCTGGTGGAGAGGTGTTCAAACAATTCTTAAATGTCAGACAAAATTTACTATGTTTAATAAAACAAGAGAATGTAAAACAATATGATTTATGCTGTTTTAGTGAAATGTGTATTACTTCAGCTCTTCATATAATTCTGTGTTTTTATGATGTGTATTTGCACTGGAAAAATTACTAAATTGATACTAATAAGAATACAATAATTGGACATTTTTACTGTGTATTGATTACTGACAGTCTTCTGCCTAATTAGCTTGATGTTAAATAAGTCTCTTTTATTTTACCCCCACCAATTTGGTCCAGACTGTAATACAAGATACAAAATAAAAAACAATTATAAGTTGGTAGGTCATGTAACTTTGCACAAAAAGTTTTGGTCCCTTAAGGATTCAGTCTGACCCTTTGATTATTGTGGATCAGAGTCAAATATCTGATCATGATTGACCATTAAATTGATTGCTGTGAAACTTGCTGTACGAAGGTCCCGAGAGAATAAGTTGCAACAGCTTTGGACACCCTGACTTTTCATCTAGCAACATCATCAAAATAGCAGTTTATATAGTTTTATATACTACTTTGGTTTATGACCAAATGTCTGCAAAACTAATAACATGGATACATGAGAATCTTTGATCATAAACTATATTTCTTACCAAATGAAATCTTTTATATGTTGAAGTGCTTAAGAGAAACTACTTTCCACACTTGGGAAGCCGTTTTTAGCTGTGTTGTTAACTCAGTCTTGTGGTCTTGTGGTCCCCTCCTTTTACTGGTACATGTTCACTGTGACAGCCTCTGTGGTCACTGGAAATGTGTGTCATGACCTCGCTGCAGAACATCAGATACAAGCAATCCAGGATGTGCTCATCAAAACATTCTGACACAGCACCACTAGTGGTAACAAAATCACTTTCTGGTTTTAGAGAGTAACACACACACATCTGTTCCCGCTGTGAAAATCGGAAAACTAAGCCATTACATGCAGGAAACCTGTAATCATGTGAGTGTAGTTCCAGTGGTGTTTCTCTCTATGATCTGATCTGATCTGCTCTCTTGTTATGTTTTTGTGCCCTTTTGTTTTTCGTCTGAAGACTAAAATAAAAAAAAACAGTAGGAACAACAACTTCTTTCTCTAAGAATCCACTATGTTTGCATTTGATGTGCCCTTTTCAGCTATTTTAGTTCTGACTTCATCTTTGCCTCCCACACATGACACACTGTTGCAGCTGACTGAAAGGACAAATTTAGGTTTATCTGCAGGGGCTGCAGAGAAAACAGGCAGAAAACATTTGACAGAAGGTCAACTCGACATCACTACAATGTCCAGCATGCCGCGAGCAAAGTTTCACTCAGATCTCTAAAACTTCTGCAGTGACTTTTGTTTAACTCTTGTTTCTGAAGACGACCTTCAAGGTGCAGTAAGACAGACATCCCTGTGCATGCTGCATGTGAGTGAGTCTTTGGCTGGAATAATGCATGTTAATAGTCCAAGGGAAAGGTTGCAGCAGTGGATAGTGTTTGCAGTGCCGGTAAGTATTCAGATCCTTTAATTAAACTCAGCCTCACATTTTCAAGAATGTAAAATTCTCTATGATTATAATGTTTTGACACTTATCTACACAAAAAGTGAAAAAAAAGCTTTAAAAAGTAACTGAAAGCACATCTCCTCTGTTTTCATTTTTAAAAAATTCTGTACCATTGAATCACAGCTTGTCCTCCTGAACACTGCTCATCAAGATGGGTTTTATGGGACAGAGACATACGAAAAACATATTATGAGTGGAGGGGGAATTAAAATATAGGTATTAATACTGCATTGTGAATACAGTCCACTGCAGGTAAAAGTCTTGTACCCAACCACTGTGAGTGAGTCTGTAATCAGCAAACTTTAAATAAAGAAATTAAAAGTACTTATTGTGAGCTTATCTGAACTACTTTATGTACTGTGGGGCAGTATATATCAATAAATCATGTTGTTTAAAATCATTATATATTGATGACATCACTTTCCTGTGATATTAGATAAATTAGTAACTAAAGAATACAGGATCGAAGAATAAAGAAAATGTTAAATATTGTACATATGAGAGCAGTACTTGCGTAATTGTACTCGTAGTAGCATTCAGCCCTTGGTACTGAGAGAAGTGTGCGTCATAGTAAAGCTCTATGTAAAACTGTATTTATGTACAGTCCCCAACTCAGTGACTCCTCGTCTTGTTTTGTTTACCTTGACCATGTCTTAAACTGTAAGAGTGGCTTGAGAAGCGTAACTAATGTTGTCTGTAGTGGTTTAGTATCTTTATATGACATATGCAGTAGCTGCAGCAGTAGAAATATGCCATTTAATGACATGAGCTGTAATGTGACAACTGTACGTGTGCACTTGTGCATGAACAAAAATGAGACATGCTGTTCACTTAATGAAGTCCTGCTGAAACGGAGATAGGTGTACTGTAATACAAGGTAATTATACTTCCTCATGTAGTTCCGTCACATTAGCTTTATTGTAGGATGCAGCACAGTGCTATGTTAATGAATTTCAGAGTGCCTGCTCCTGTTTCTCAGAACTTAACAAGGTTATGCCTGAGATGTCCTGTGCTCATGTCGTTTGTGCTTATCCTCAGCAGAGTGAGACTGTAACTGAACACTGCTTGCAAACGTCCTGATGAATGCCTTTGGCTAAATGCCTGCACCAACTGCATCGACTAGAGGTCAGACTCATTCCTGAGTTAGACAGTCATGATGCTCAAGCATGCACGATATTTCTAGGCACAGAGGAGCGTTTGAAAAATTCAGTAAAAGACTAAAGATGCAGGGAAGGCATGCTAAAATACTCTGGATTAAACGAATCACCAGCAGTGACAATCATTTAAGTGAAGATACAGGCACAGGGATTATGTAATGACACATATTGGGCTTCATGTTACATCACTGTCAGTCCATGATAATATGTGATTGACAAACATGTTATTGAGCAGGTGAGCACAACACCAACAACCCCGTCTGCAGGCTATTTATAGATCTTGATGATCTTATAGGTTCTCTAATAATGATCTTAGTAAAAATGTTAGATAAAGTAGCATTAACGCTTTAAACTGCAGCAATAAACTGCAATAAACTGTTTTACAGCATTCAGTTCAAGTCCAGTGTTTCGGGGGCAGCACTGCAAGAAAAATTCTGCAATATGTTTTAAAGACTAGAATTTCAATGAGGCATTGTAATAAGGCGTCCTTCGGTATGAATTTTGTGTACCTTATGAATTCATTCGAGCATACATTCAATAATATGAAAATATTTCCCATCCCCTCTGGAGTAGTTTGCTGTGGTATAATAACTGTTATGTCACAGACTGTGAAATAACCACATAAAAAATGAATACAATCTCTGGTCAATAAAATCTGTCAGAGAGATGAAAGCCTTGAGCCAAACTGTCAGCACCATGTATTTCTATAAACAGTAAATTATTGTTTTTGAACAGCTAAAAATAAGCCTCTGGCTCTGTCTGTAAATGAAGACAGAACAGTGAAGAAGTGCTCGAATAAGATGAAAAAAACTGTGGGTTAGAGGGGGCATGAACTTCAGCGTACATATCTATATTTTTCTAACTCAAGAAGATTGAAATGTCAAATGCCATTAGGATCTAATGAGGGACAAGTGGGACATTTTGACCGAAGGCAAAGTTCTGCCTCTATAAAAAGCTAAACTGAACTATGTCCTCGGCACAGAGGGCAATTATAACGGACAGTAGGACTTTACTTTTCTCATGCTATGAAGTATAAAATTGCATATAGAAAATCTATCTACTGTTCGAAAAAAAAGTAATGATTACAGTCTAAGTGCAATTATTTTATGTTTCTCTATGACTTTTTCCATGAAAGATGGAGAATATTTCTGAGAGCTCAATGTCTCATCACTGAAGATCAGAGCTGGTCAGCACTATAGGAAATATTCTCCTTTTTCAGCAAGTAAGATAAGATGATCGATCCTGCTGTCATGTGCATGAAGAACAAAGCCGGAGGTAGGAGCTGATTAGCCTAGCATAAAAAAACTATAGTATCAAATCTATCTGCCCAGCATGCTGCCTGTCAGTGTCACTCTGAAAGGTTCAGGAAGACTGTTGTTTATGATGACATTGTTTGATTGGCATACTTCATCTGAAATCACAAACTCATGTTTTTACTCCTATTTTTTGTGGAGATTAAGCAATGAGTAATACTGCACTCATTTTTTGAGCTTTATCCTACTTAACTTTTTCTTCTGCTTCATTTTACAAAACCAAGCTAAACTACTGGCCTTGTGGATTAAACTTCATAGCTAATGCACCGGCGATCCCCTCAACATCTCAGGTGTCATCTGAATCTGCATGCACACAAGGTAACAGGGCTGTATTTTCTATAATATTTGAAGTATTTCCACACTCAAATTATT
>JAPZDY010000012.1:20299895-20311998 GCA_029783645.1 Ctenochaetus hawaiiensis | reverse complement strand
ATTACCACTGCGGAGGCTGCGCAGGGTGCGCTGCGCTGCGCCACCTTGCGCTGCGCTACGAAATTAGAGCCCACTGTGTTCCAACCCTTGTCAATAGGGGGTGCTGCAGCTACCTCAGTGTCCTACCTGCCTACACCCATGGACAACACATGCTTAAAATTTCAGACCCTATGGCACTGATCTGGTGACAGAACCCTTACTTAACTTTTGATAAAGCTCATAACAGTGTTGTGTGTCACTGCTGAAGACTCTGCTGCCTTGATTAACAAACACAGTACAGACCTTGAGTTTGACCTGGAGCTTTCTGAGCTGCTGCTGTAGCTAGGGTGATAAGTCCCTTCCAGCTCTGCATGTCAATAGTGCCAGGGCTGCTGCACAAATATCCACTCTCCTCTTGAGAGTGATGTCCAGTATGTTTGCTTCACTCTCACTGATCACAGTTTGGCCCTTGGAAGGCTAAACCCACTGGTTTGTGGAGCAAATTGGTTTGGATTAAAGGTGTAAAAGAGTGACTGTCCTTATAGGCTACAGATCTAAATCTACAAAGGCCACCATCACATCACACCACAGGTCTTGTTAAAGGAGGATGTTATTTCTGGACATTTAACTCCTCAGACTTGGAACAAAGATGTCTCTATCCCCTAGAGACACTGAATTAATGTAGAAAATGCTGCAGTTCTCTGCTCTTACAAACTACTTTGTACTTTTGTGTTTGGCAGATTCTGCCAGCTTTATAGTCTACAGGCTTTGAAATCTAGTAACTGATGGAAGTACAAGGAGGCAATGAATAAACTGAAAAATGCTTTTGATAAAGCAGTCAGCCATGACAGTGTGTATCCGAGTTCATTCTGGTTTCTACCTTCAGTGAATGCAAAAGGCAGCATTGGTCTGGGGAATGATGATAAAATAATAAAACAAACAAAGGTGATAAAAGCTTCATATGGAGATGTGTTTGACTCCTGCAGAGCAAGTGGGAGAAACATTCAAAACATCAGACACGTGTCAATAACATTGGGAAAAACACTGCATAATACTTTATCTTATCTTTCTTATTCCACAAGGTGTGAGAATCAGACAGCTATCTATGTTACATCACACTGTCAGACTGAGGAAGAAAAAAATATCCCTTGATAGGCAAAAAGAAGGAATAAAGTATTTTTTTCTAAAATGTGTTGTCACTTTCACAAAATTTACAACTAAAAAAATGCCAAACTCTTAGCATAGTGCCCCTCAAACACACAAACACACATACACCGACACTTCGTCATGTCTTGTGTGCCATCATTCAAATGGAAAACTGGCAAAAGGCCAAAGTTGTTATGGTTCTGATTTTGTTTGTGTTGTTCCGGTGTTGATCCCTCTCTCCCTCTCCCTTTCAGCAGGTCCGTGCAGAGAGGCGGGGCTGATTGGTTCAGGAGCGAGGCTCATGAGGCACACCTGCCTTTCATTGATAATTAAACTGCCTACTTAAACCACTCATGCTCTGGCTTCCGTGTGAGATGATTGCGTCCATGCCGTGTTCCTGGTGACTTCGCTTCTGAGAAAATCTCCCCACTCTCGTGTTGTTTCCCGTGTTTATGATTGCTGCATTTTCTAGAAAACCTTCCAGTGAGTTTTTGTAGTCCTGGTCACTTTTTGTTCTAGCAATTTTGTAAGTCTAGTTTTTTCCCTTCGAATGATTTTCTGTTGTTACTTTTGCCGTTGTGGCTTTTTGTGTTTTCTTGTAGTTTTCAGTTTTTCCGATTTTTTTCCCCGTAAGGGTGTTTTTTGTTGTGTTAATTTGTACAATAAAACTCTTTCTTTTGAACGTCTCTGCATCTGGGTCCTGGTTCCTTAGACCATACTGTAACAAAAGTGCCAGAAAGCTGAAAATGAGGATTCATTACATGAAGCAGTGACTCGAGTAAATCAAGACGAGCCACAAGAAAGTTATTGTTGCCAGTTATCATTACACTGACAATAAACCAGACATGATTGGTGTTAACTGATGTCAGTCCACGTTTCAGAGTAACTTAATTGTGATAGGGCCTTGTGCAAATATTTTTCTTGAGTCCCCCACCCTCCCTCCCCACCCCACCAAACATGTGCATACATTCACGTACACACACATGAACATACAAAACATGCAAGAACTGAAGTGCCGTACACAAGGTTGGAGGGTGAAGCCTAAATATAGCCATCACATTCATGTTCAAGTATTTTCTAATGTTGCATATGAATGACTGATTTGAAAACTGGAATACACACTCCACATGACCTATAATAACTAAGTGACAATAATAGCCATCTTTTATGGGCCCCTGAGAGCTTGTGGGTCCTTTGTGCATTGCAGTGGTTGTCCCTCTCGAAGTAACCTGTTAATGTCCTGAAAAATGGGAGAAACAGCCAATTATTATCTGTGTTTAGAGATTTTTCAACGACTCTGATTTGGCTGATGTGTTCCCTTAAATCACCGAGTGAGATACTAAAACATTTTGGGCTTTGCAGAGTGTTATGTGGAGTCAACCAGACCAGACGGGGCAGAGGGACAGAGCTGCTGTCCGCCCACAGACAGCTGCTGAGCGCTGGGGAGCTCTGGAGGGCAGAGCCAGAGGCAGAGCAGCAACTTCTGGAGGAATAAACATCCCGAGTCACGCTGGACTGTGCTCTGATGCAGAGCCGTTTACAGGTCGGAGGAGAGCTCAGAGGTTATTTTGGTAAACTTTTGGATAAAAGGCAGGTTTTAGCGGATGTCTGGCTCCATATGCTCTAAAACTAGCTGACCTCTCTGCTGTCATGGCTGCCTGTAACTAAAGGGAGGCTCAAACTTGCTCTGTGGGGGCTGACCATCAAATGAGCAAAAATAAAATGAGAGAGATTTCCGGCCCCATTATACAGAGCATAAATTTGAAACCAAAGTAAAAGGGCTGTGTACTACACAGGTAGTGTTTCCAGATAAAATCTATAACAGAAACGAGTAAAAAGCTTTTGGGAAACACACTAAAAGCAAAGGAACTTTTTGCTTCTACAATAGTGCTGACCCATAAGATTTTTGCAAAGAAAGTAATAGACTAAGTACAACCTATCCATCAAGTGGCACAAACTGTTATCAAGCAATACCGAGCAATGTTCTCTAACATCGCAAAACCCAATTCTAAAGTGTACAAACAGATTGGACGCACAGGAAGGTACTTTAGTAAAGAGACTGTGAAAGTGAAGTAAAGTGAAGAACAATTAAAGAGGGAACGAGAGAGAAAAAACAAGCTGTGAGGCCAAAATAAGAGAGAGCGCGAGGGAACAGAGGAGGAAAAATGAGACGAGGCAGTGATGCGGAGCCTCTTGGAGCAACAGTGGAGCTTTAGATGTTGAAAGATGACCCCCCCAGCTTCCAGGAAAAACATTCCAGTTTTAGACTCTAATAGGCTCCTCTTTCTCAAACTGTTGCTTTTGCTTATTGCTCCGCTCTTTCAAAATACATATTTATCCTCATTAATAGCTCAGTGTATTATTTTGTAGGTTTCCTTCATTAGGGCTTTCGGAAAAGCTGAAATCATGATGTTGGGCTCAATAATCTTTTCTGCACTGGTTAGAAAAGCACATAATGACCTCCTCATTTAAGCCAATATAAACCATAAAATTCTATTAATTTGTCTTGTTTTGTTAGCAATCAATAACGATGGCTGCTTTGAGGCTTTAAAAGTGTGTCTGTGTCTAATGATTTTACTCAGAAACCCTGTTATGTCTCATGTTTCATCAGCAACACCTTGTTTACAACGTCAAGCAACATCACAGTCAGCGTCTGCGCTTGATCTGTTCAGCTGCGTTGTTGCGAGGCCCTCAAAGGCATATAAAAATAAAAAAATTCACGTACCTGACTCAATCTTAATAAGGAGGGAAAAAATAAAAAATAGACATGAAGCTTAAAAAGACATCTTAGTTAACGCTCACACACCTAAAGTGCAACATGGCCACAGTCTACAGCTTCAGTGAAGTAAGAGGACGACTGAAAACACATCTGAAAGGTCTCTGATCTTAACAAACTGCAGCGATGGAAGCAAAGAGTTGTGCAAGTCACAAGAGATGGATGTTAAAAAGAACGGTAAAAACTGAGGCAGCAGGGCTCAACCCACAGTATTCTGACATTAATTCAATACATTTTACCACGATGCAACTTTTTAGCTATTTTCTTAAGCTGCTGCCCCCTCCTTCATTTCTCTCCTACTCCATGCCTTCAGTTTAAAATGCAGGGTTTCTGTTAAAAATGTATTTGTCCAGCCTGAACTGGCTTGACCTTAGTGACATTAATCTTTGGAAAACTCTGTCCAGATAAACAAAACCACTACACAACTCTTATTTCATGCTAAGATAATTGATGGACTGTCCCTTTACAATATGTTACAGTATGTTTCATGCCATTTTTCTGCATAAATGAGAAGAAATTTCAAAGACTGTCACATTTGCAAGGGAATAAAAACTGCTAGTGGAGTACTGAAAACAAGCTCCTATCACAGCTTAGCTGCTTTCCCTCACTGCTCCTCCAGCTTAAAGGGTTGATCATTCTGTCTTATAGCAGTGCAGACTGTCTATAGAGACGTGAATGTGGCCTCCATGACATCACCCATTGGTTTGTAAACAACCTGTAGACAGAAGTGATCATATTTGAATGAGAGGATGGAGCTCATGCATAAAGCTGAGGAAGGGGTGGATCTAACTGAGGAACAGAGGACACTATGATGTAACAGCACCCTGTCAACCTCAAGCTCTTGAGATTTCCCTGCTTTATCCACAGTTTTACTCCAAATGGCACCACGTTCACAAAATTGTCATCATGCTGTGTTAAAACGGTCTTAAACAACTAGGTACTGAGACCATAAATTGGATGAGAAAAAGCTCACGGACGTTATAAATTAAGTGAGAAATAGGGTCATTGTCCTGTTAGCTTACAGACAATTTAACTTGGCCCCTGCTGCAAACACATAAGAATGCAGATTGAGGACACTTTGACATTAGCTTTACTTTTTAGATTTAAAAAGTTATATCCTCTTCTCTAAACTCAATGGACTTCAGGCTCTGTTTTTTACATCACTTCCAAAGCACCACAGCTGAGAGAACCAGAGCAATAAGAAGACAGCTACCTTGAAAAATTTAATAAAGTCGCTTTGATCAGCTGCCAATAGTTCGGTTATTTCATCGCTGTCCTTCCTGTTATCATTACAGTTAACAAATGTAATCCTGTCATTACATTTATCAAGACTTACTAAAGAGCAACAAAGAGCACTGAGCATGTTCAGTCAGGGACATTTATCATTCAGTTTAAAACCGTTATTATGAAAAGCTTGTATATAAGCAGGGATCATTGACCCTTTCAGAGGCAACAATTAAAGCTTGGTATCTGCATTTGATTAGAATATTAAGTACATAATAATATGTGAAAGGACTACAGATGGAGCATCGTGGGCAGTCTTGTATGCTGGGAAGTGACTGCAGGATTAATACAGAGCTGGAATCTGTCTTAGACTGCACAGGATGAAGTAACAAGCACAGTTAGTGATGGTTTGGCTCAGCTGACAGTCCTCTGATGACTTCCTGTGTGTGTATACCTTCATTTTAGAGAAGAGTCACCTGTTTATTTTCAGCATTTTAGCATTTCTACATCGAAACCTGACCCACACACTTATGTACCCATACACACATTTAGTTGAAGTAACTTACCTGGATGAAGGGGAACAGGAGGCCCACAGCAAAATTGGACAGCCAGTTCACGGTGCCAGCGATCATGAAGGCGGCAGGTCGGTAAGACTGTTCAAACAGCTCCCCGGTCAGGATGAAGGGTATTCCGCCTGACAGAGAAGGAGGAAGACTCAGAATTAATAACAGCAGATCACCGATCAAAGCTGAAAACAGAAACAAACAGCTTTGCTCTGAGCCTTGTTATGAGCTGCCAAACCATGCAAAGTGGGAAAAGATTGCTCATAGCTTGCTTTGAAAATGTTTCTACTATTGGACTCAAGTTAAAATGAGAAACGCTCTTTTTATTTGTTGTTCCTCCCGCCTTTTACCGCATGGTGTGATGAATCGTTTCCCCATGATCATCAATGCATGTCTGACACCATAAAGCTCTGTATTATCCTCCTGTTTGCTTCCCACAACACACAGAAAAAAACTCATAGAACTGTTTCATGGACACTTTGAAGATATAATCAGTAATCTTTCACTGAGTTCATATCTGTATGAGTTCAACTTGTTTAACTTTTTGGATCATGAAATGTATGTTTAGTTTACTCCAGAAAAAACAATCACATACACAAAAATGTGTGTTTAAAAAGGATTTTCAGTTGTAATAATCTTCAGTTTAAAAGCTTTACTGATAATTTAAGGTGCAAAATTAAATAACTCTTGTAAATAAAGCCATGAGTTATGTTGCTGTGTCTAAGTGAAAGTTGACACACCACAATCCTAGTTTAAAGATTTTAACATGGAAGCTCCTTTAGCAGGAGTTCAGGAGCTCCTCTGGCTTTTCCCCGAGTACAATGTGCAGCCAACGTTTCCAAACCTCCAAGAGCAGATGCTGACATTTGGATGCTTTTGTGGATGATGACGTCAAACGAGAGTCTGGCATAGAAAAACGAAACTTGGCCCACTGAGCTCAAAAGTAAAGGGTAGTAATTCATCCTGACAGATTATTGCAAACTCAGTATAGTGCACTTCAGTTCAAAACAATACGATTTCAACTGATGAGTGGGCTTAGAGAAAAATACGGCTGCTGCAGAATGAGTCTCATTTAGCTGTCTTTTTAAAAACAAAACTGGTAGATTCATATTTCATATTTCCTCCTACCCTTGAATTTGCATTTTAAAGTTTTCTTTGGAAGTGTCAAATAGCACTGAATTCAACGCCAACACTGCAATTTAAAAGAACTTATGCAGGCTGCTGAAGTTACTGAGCAAATTTGAACAAAATATTCAAAAGGCAAATAGCAAATTCTAAAATTGTCCTTGAATCTCAACGTGTTTCTGATTGCTTTTTTGATCAGGAGAACTTGTTGCCTACCCATGAACTGTTTTTAAGTTTAAGTCAGTTAACACTTTCCATAAAAAAATAAACTCTTAATCTCAGGTAGTCTGACCGCTCAGTTTACTGTTTACTCCCTTTTTCTGTTATTCTTATTCAAATACTGTTTCTGGCCATTTTAGATCAAAACAGCTGACGATTGTGTGATCAGGTCATACTAACCAATTATTGCACTGATATGTCCAAAAGGAACTGCCCATTTTGTAATATAGGCTATTGTTCTTTATAGTTTGATTGAAATTAAAGTTGTTTTTTCTTGTTCAATTTGTATGAAATATTACACACAATTAAGGTGAGATACTACAGGAGAGAATCATTTTCATTGATTGATCAGATCTGAAACCTTGCGTTATTTGGCTTCCAAAACATGTCTCTAGTAAAAAAAAAAGATCTAAATGCACATTTATGGTTAAATCTGACCCTTTTTAGTGTAGTGTCTCTTAAAAAAATTTTAATACAATGAAACCAAAAATCCTAACTGCTTTTTGCCAAACAGTGTTGCACAATTCATTTAAACACTGTCCAGTTATAGCAACTTGTCAGCTGTGAACAATTTGAATGTGTAAGACAAGCCATTAGTTACACACAGATATTGAAATACCGTGTGTGTGTGTGTGTGTGTGTGTGTGTGTGTGTAGAGATGAACACAGCAATCCACGTTTTCTAAGCACTCAAGACAGGATTTGCAAATTTCTCTGCTGTCTTGATTAAGAATGCAGGAGGGATGCTTCCGCTAAAAATGTAATGGACGGTTACATTTTCAAACATATTTCATCAGAGTGTTACCCTTCAGGCATCACCCCTGCTGCAGAGATTATGCATGAGCAAGCTGCTCAAGTGAGCCAACCACCCTCTCCAGCCGGGAATAGGGAGGAAACATGAAGGTGGAGGAGAGGTTCGGGGCTGCTGGTGACTTGCAGTAAGCATGTCAACAACATATTGTGTAACAAAACATGATTAAGACACTTTGCTGTTATGGAAATTAAGCTTAAATATGTGACTGATAATGTTGTGCATTGGAAAGAAATGTTGAACTGCACAATGTAGCCACATATTTTACAGTTTAATCCCTCAGAGCCTTGCTAGCTTGAGATAAACCGGCCAGGTTGAGTTTGTTTGTGCACATTAACCTCATTGTTAAGGGTAAATATGACTTAAGACACTGGTTCTCTAAAATAACCTCCACCACCTGGAAAATGCACAAAGCATAAACGTGATTACAGAATTGCACTCTATAATTTACTGTTAAGTCTGTGAATGTTAGAATGTATGTTCTCAGCAGGTCGTTTGTTGTCATATATTTACATTTGTGGAAATGATTAAAGAGCCACAAACCACAGGAGCATTTTAATTAAGAGCTGAATAAAGGCAAGTACAGCTCACATTAGCAGTCGGCTTCCTCTTAGATTTAATTGCTTGTAATGATAAAACATTTCATTATTTGATTATGTTGCTGACTGGAAGTGACTTTGTGTGTGTTCATGTGGGCACTTTTTCATACAGACTGTACACTGCAACCATGTGCATATTAAATACTTATCCCCTGCCAAAGCTTTTAAACAAGATGTGCAGGTGCCTGTTTTCCCTGAGAGTAAACTGCAGCTACATTAAGAACAATAAATGTAGAAACGAGCTGAACTCTCAAATCCACAAGTTTTTGAGGATATATTTTCAATTTTAGCTGGCTAAGTGTGAGCCCACGCATTGTGAGATTTAGGAGTCAACCAAAATAGACAGTGGCAGCAGATAACAAAACAAATAAAGTGAGCAGTAGAAAGTTTGATACGACCTAAAGTATTTCAAAATCCTCCGCAAAGTCTTTGCCATGTGCCCCCTCTGGAAAAAAACAATATGAACCAAGAGTATAAAAGTTTTAAACAGGGAAAGTATTGTTCTCTATTTATTTTTACACAGTAATACATTCATATCAAACTTTAAAGGCCAGCTTTAGCGTCAGAGACAGAGTGCTTTGCTCTTAATGGTCAAACTCTGTTCACCACACACATGTCTCGGTCACAGCTGCTGCTGCAGGTTTCAACAAAATTTAAAGCGTGTTTTTAAGTCCTGACTATAATTCTAGACCTATTTTATTACCACACTTGCAAAGGAGGTATAATGAATACAAAAGAAAAAGCAACAGACATTTTCTGGTGGTTTTTACAGCAGCTTTTCTAAATCGATATTAAGCCTTTTCTTGCACAAGGTGCAGCAGGCTTCAAATTCACTATTATTTTTGACCACCAAACACTAAATGTGCTCTTCCGTACATTGAGTGCACTGAAGCCAAAATGGATGATATCTTGATCTACGATAAATCCCGCCCCTTCATGTTAGCAGAAGGAACATGGGTCAATCTAAAAAATAAAAGTTGATGCAAACAAATTTTCCCCAAAAGATGTTTTTTGTCATTTTATGTATGTAGTTCTTGTTACTGTGTTGTTTGTTCAGGGGTTAATTTGTCTGATAAGTTTGGTTCTCTATGCTAAAAGTGGGTTGTAATCTCATGACTTAAAGTTAACCCTGATCTGCGATTAAGTCAGGTGGATGCATGGGGACGACCTTGATACCACACTTCATTTTTTTTATACCATATGAGGAAACAGAAATGTGTCCACCATCTTTTACAATCACACTGTACATCAGTGATTTCTAAAGGAAGACATTCAGGCAGCGGGGAACATGGAGACTTTTGTGGCTCCAGCCACAATGATACTGATCTCAGATCTGACAGGAAAGGACAAATCTGCTTCACATATGATGCAGGTGAGATGGGGCTGCTATGGCCAACATGGGCATTTTGTGCTTGCATGTGTGTGTGTGTGTGTGTGTGTGTGTGCGCGCACGCGCGTGTGTGTGTGTGCTGTTCCAAGTTAATCTACTAGGTACAAAATAGTGTTTTCCAGGCGGCAGTGCATATATAATAACATGTGTAAGCCTGTGAGTGTGTGTTCACAAGAGAAGACACTGATCAATCAGCTACAATCCTACTCACTTATGTTGATCTATGTAAACTGAGTACTGCATAAATTATATTTCACACAGTAATGATCCATAGTATTGTGTGTTTCCAGGGTAATTCCAGCTTTTGAACTTAACTGAGTGGCAGGGTGTAATTGAGAGCACTTGTTACCACAGCATGTTCCATTTTAAGGCAAATTTATCTTCATAGTCTCTCGTCACAGCTCCAGTCTCAGAGGTCTGGGGTGAGCCCAGTGACTGTACACTAATTAGCCAGTGTATGTTACCTTGCCAGCATACGTTTATGGAGGGCTGCAGAGGAGACAGCATGTGTTGAATCATGTAGGATAAGAGCATGCAGGTTGGCCTTGAGCCAGAGACCCCTGCAGGTCACCGGTTAGGGAAACTGAGGCAGATAGTGAATCAGTAATTACAGTAAATCAAAAGCCTGTACTGTAGAGGTAAATTAAATTATACAAATCCACTGGACTTTTGTCTTAACATGTGAAAAGCTAAAAAACTGTCCATCTTAAAGACCCTTAAATTATGTTGCATTTCTACTGCATGGCCCATTTGAATAATGAGCTAATGTCTCCAAAGGCACGTGTGAGAAATATACAGTAACTGCTGAGGGGATTTGCATAAAGCAAAGTCAAACTAGCTCGTGTGAGATTCAATAAAACAGCTGGATATTCCAAGATTAGAATCTGTTCACAGCGTGCAATGCTGAGCAGATGAGCATGCATACATCAATTCAGCATTTATGTCAGACTTTACATCAGAACAACACATTCAGGTCCACGGCGAAGCATCAACACCCACACTCAAGACAAATACCAGCCATCAAACCAGTAATAATATCCAGGCACAGATAACTTGCATTTGACCTTGTGATATGATATAAATACTGTTTATAAGCAGATCACTGGTTTTCTTGGGATATAGGAGTAGAAAGGGACTGTACAACAACTAATAATTATTTAGTAAATAAATCAATATTGGTGAAGACATATTTAAAAGTCCAATAAGAGAAGATCTAAATCCTATCAGTTGTTTGAAATGACAGAAGCCAGTTTCTTTGTGGTAAGGATTTGTGACAAGAGCTGGTGAGATGCGTTCTGTTCAGGTTGACCTCCTGAGAAATCACATTTTCAAGGGGTTGGCCTCACTCAACCAGGGCCACAGTCTTGATCCGTTGTGCCTCAGGCAGGGAGCCACAGATGAGGACACATTTTTTTTTCACTCAAATGTTTCTGACAGGCATTTTACAAAACAGCTCATCATTCTAGTTTATCAGTCTACCAGTAATCCTGCTTCATGGCTGAGAGACGATTAGGATTATAAACCCCTGAGTTTAATACCCTACAGAGTGGCCATTAATGCAAAAAACATTTATTATTTTAATTTTTATTAATCAGTGTTCTAACAGCATTAAATGATTCATATTCACTCCTCTCGGTCTAAAAGGATTTTCTCGTGGCACTACCTTTGCCCTTGCAGTGAGTCATGTGGCTTGCTCTGTGGTTCACAGATATATGCTTGTGATATTATCCAACAACAGCACACACACTATAAATATAGACTAATTGTGTAACAGGATAATAATGTCACAGCAGCAGAATACTGCTCTCCCACACAAACACAGGAAACATCCATGTCACACGTACAGCAGAAACATACACATGCAGAGTGTATGCACTTGGTCAGTACTAATAATGAGTTGACCGAACACACAGCACACACACAGTGTTGTGGGTTGCTAAGGTTGTTGCACCTGTATGTAGTGTAGAGAATGTGGGCAAAAATAGTCCTTACAGACAATCTGTCAACCTGGGTGAAGTCATACAAAACCCATGGATGAGTGTGTGACAATTCCTCATTGTGAAGTTTGAGAGCCTTGCAAATCATGAGCTTTATGGGAAAAACAATAACACAGAGTAGTGCTGGGAGACAACTTTTAAATATGGGGAAAACACAGGAAAATGGGGCTGTTGGCAGATGTGGCAATAGACCAAACACCGGCAGGGATAAAAATACAAACAAAGACAACAGTTCAATTTCAATGTGACAAAAACCAAATATGCCTTATCTATTA
>JAPZDY010000012.1:20279827-20299031 GCA_029783645.1 Ctenochaetus hawaiiensis | reverse complement strand
GTCAGCTGGGATAGGCTCCAGCCCCCCCCCGCGACCCTGCA
Source organism: Ctenochaetus hawaiiensis (assembly GCA_029783645.1). Taxonomy (NCBI): domain Eukaryota; kingdom Metazoa; phylum Chordata; class Actinopteri; order Acanthuriformes; family Acanthuridae; genus Ctenochaetus; species Ctenochaetus hawaiiensis. The sequence continues at coordinate 20,298,990 of JAPZDY010000012.1, read as the reverse complement.
GAGGATTAAGCGGTATAGAAAATGGATGGATGGATGACTAACATCAAACTTAAATCCCAACATAGCAGGGCCTGGCATGGCTCTAAAGGATTTCATGTCTGTCTGTCTGTCTGTCTGTCTGTTCAGCAAGTTGCTCTGGACTCAACAAGCATAAGACGGTTTTAGGTGAAACTGTGTACACACGTACATGATCAACAGGGAACAACTTACTATTTATTTTGGAGACTGCTCAACTTTTCTTTTAGAGCCGCCAGTAAGTTTATGCTATTAGAGAAAAATCTTAACAACAAAATTATGTAAATAAAGCCAGTCATTAATCAATTCAAATACTTACTAAGGTCTTTTTGCCATCCTCTTCATTTTCTTATTTCTCTTCCACACAAAAAGAAGGAAGAACTGTAGGTGCTAATGTATGTAAATATGTATATAAGTATGTTGGTGTGAATACTAAGAATAATGCAAATATGTGTTCATGTACATGTGTAAACACATGTATAATATATAATGTACTATGTGTAAATGTAAGAATTTCCCCCAGCCTCATTATTCCAATCACACTTGAGACACACACCTTACATAGATACACATCTATCTGATGGCTATGTCTAAAAACTACCTGACCTATTTTGCCAGATCTAAAACTGATGGCACCTCGCCGAGGCCGAACAATAGCTCCTAAAACTTCTCAGCTGCTTCATCCTATTTTTTGAGGCATGTTTCACACTCAGCGGGCACAGGGTCTATGGTAGAAAACTGTAGGAAGTTAAGCTCACGTTCTGTCCACACCAGAAAAACAAAAAAAAAAACTGACTGAAGACACTGCAGCCTGATCTCAGGCTCCTCATTAGTTCTCTCAGCTTCAACTATGGATTGCAGGTACAAACCAGAGAAGAGATTCATGGTTGTGTTGCTCAAGAAAGAGCAGAGTCTTGACACAAATTGGTGCCTCTTATTAGAAATAATATTACATGTGGGTCTGGGAGACAGAAAGTATGATGATAAATCATGCTGGTAGTTCCACCTGCTGATGGTCATTTAGGCTGTGAGACAAAAAGTGCAGCCTTGAAGATGGGCAGTGACAGTGAAGTTAACTTCGGAGGATGTGAGGAAGGTCAGGATGAGCCACAATAAGAACAAGGTCGCCTTGTAATAGGCAAAGTCAGTTTAAAAGGATACTGACTGAGGAATTTTCATAGTAGCCTGTTGTCACAAAGGAATACATGTCTAAGTGTCCTCCACTCTAAATGAGAAAAAAAGTCAGGGTTACCCATTATGAGGGCATTAAGTACTGTACTTTCATTCTTGCAAATGCCTCTTCAGTCTTTTCATTCTTTATAAAAGTCACATTCCTCTTGCTAGTGAGATGATGTGGTTGTAATTAATAAGAGGCTGGCAAATACAACCCAAAAACGTTGCTTCTGCTTTAAAGAGTTTTTCAGTGTCCCTGTGCAGCTGTGCAGACTTGCATTTGGATCCATGTTGACTCTTATATTTGACAGAGTCCCAAGAACAAACACACACATATTCAGTTAAGTACAGACAGCCTGAGTGAAACCTCTGTAACTTTTAGCAATAACTGTAAATGCTGCAGTGCATTAGTAGGACTTAACTGGCTTAAAATAGTATCCTCACCCCTAATAACTGATGGCTCCAGTGGAGAGTCCTGAGATGGCTGACCTGATTAAGTTTGCACTTAGATGTGCAATCAAAGTTTCACACTGATCCTGTCGCACACGAACAAAGCACTGCACACCAATGTGCATGTAGCAAGTGAGCAGTTTTATGAGCATTTCAAGTTTTATGCCTTCATCATCATCAGCACCTGAGCTACATGCATTTATGTGAGCACTGTTGCACATCTGACACTCAGGAGCAGAACCAGCAGCGAGTTGGAGTCTGTGAAGATCTCCATCACCAGGCCCCTGATGACCCAGACTTCATGTGAAGGAGAACAGTGTTTTTACAACTGCAATCTAAGAATAAACAACAGTCTTTACAATGCAAGTACCCAGAGTCTACGAGTCAAGGAGGTGTGTCAGGACAAAAGAGCAACCAAGAGCATGTTGGTTGTTTACTTTGACTTTTGCCGAGATGTGTAGTGTGAATGCGGCTCCACAGGTCAGACTGTGAAGGTCAAGTACTACTGTGACAGTCTGGGGCATCTAAAGGGAATCATTCAGCAAAAAGAACCTGTGCTGTGGCTCTCCAACATGACACCATTCACATCGGGAACAAGAACAGTCTTGAAAACTTTTGATTGCTGCTCATATTACTCACCACAGCACACTAGATTCAATTCCAGCAAGGGCCTTTCCCTCTCTCTCTCCCTAGTCGGTCCTCTTTCTTTACCTGTCACTACCTAATAAAAGCAGAGAGAATGCCAAGCAGAGTAAAAATAGCTTTAGTGCGCTGTTCCTTACACGCAGTCTGCTGAATATAGTGGCACTGTAATGATGTTCAATAGGTGAGCTTGGTAAGCGGATTACACTTTGTGACTGTGATGTTCTGTGAAAGGGGCGAGCCCTCATTCTTTCTATCTACAGAGAAGCCTGCTCCAGCTTGTAAGGCAGAGCGAGGGATGAATCTAGTCGTGAGGAATCCCAAATGTATTCTCCCACAGCGAATGTCTCCTGACCCAAGGAGAACAAATCCTTCCCTGTGGAGGACCGACTCCTGGCAGAAGATCAATGTCACAGTCATAAGGACTATGTGAACGTAGCATTGTTTCCTGCTCTTTAGCAGGCGCCTCTCGGGGGTCTGTGTACACGGATGGAATGTTACATAAGTCAATCTCACAGAAAACATCACCCACGGGAAGCACAGCAAGATTTGTGGGGAAACTGGGAAAGAACAATAACTTCTGGAAACTCCATTTATATGTTGAATTCAATCAAACCAGAGAGCAGTGAGTATTACAGAGAAATCATCACATCTAAATCACAAATTACTCAAACCAAATAAAGAATTGCAAGAAAGGAATATTAAAAAGGGGCAAGTGCATATCTGTGTACCATAAATATAAATAACCAAGACATTTACCAAATGAGGTAGTAAAAACAAAGATGATTAGAGCCAAAAAAAGACATGAAACTACACCCACCCAGCATTAAATTCAGGTGTGTGGGGACCATTTCTCTTTCACAAACTCATATCCATGAGCCATTACTTCTTCCTTCATTTCTTCTGCTCCTCTAATTAAATACTGTCCTAATACTGGCTGACACACATCATTAAGTTTCACCTTTGCTCGAGTTTACTCCACACAGTCTCCACTCATCACCTCCGCTTCGGTGATTTTTTGTTTGTGACTCCTGAGAAGCAACAGATGCCACATTTTACAGGAGGCGTTCACATCTCACCTGTGGTACAGCATCTCTCATTACCTGCTCTCACAATACCAGGCAGACTGCCCAACGTGTTTATTTTTACGTTCGCAGGTGAAAGGTGATCTATCTTGTTCAACGGTCTCCTGTCTTATCCTCCATGGCCTGTCTGTCGGCTGTTTGCCACCACATCTGTGTCTTTCCTCCAGCTACAGTCTTTTCTCCTCCCAGGAGAATTAAGTCAATACACCATCCAAGTATGTCGACACCACAGATTCTGCTCCAACATGCTGTGAGCTGCAAAAATCATAGGTCCACAACAAAAATTCATTTATTCAAAGGGAAAACTCAAGCTGATTCATTAATTATTTAGTGTGCATTGCAGATGTGCTGCGGAGACACATCTGTGTGATAATTTCTGTCCTGCCTTTGCTTATAAATGTATACCTAAAAAGTTAACACCATTGTATTAAATCATTAATACCCTTCAGCTTTACAACACAGCCCACATTTATAATCTCATATTCTCAAACTTTTGAGTGGTGCATATTTTATGTGACTTCAGATTTTATAATTTAATTTAGACTTTATGAAAACATTTATTACATCTGCAACACTGACTCTTTGTGAAGCAGAGGCTGTGTTTTCATTTGCTGCCAGTTGAAGTAATGAGGAACAACAAACATGCATAATAAAACATCTCTGACTGCATTTTTAGAAAAATACATTTAAACTAATGGATGATCCTTGATCTTGTGGTCAAATGTGGCTCTTGAGTCATTTTACAGAACTGAGAGATGTTCACTTGTGGTGCAGGTGTAGGAAGATCCACCATTAACTTTTAAGACCTTCTCTGAATAAGTCAAACTCCTCAGCAACCTGACTTGAACCCAAAGGGGTGTTTCTGGGGCAAAGTTTCAAGTTTGGTTAAGGTCTTGTTCATTTTGGAATATTTAAAAGAAAATCCTCTTTCTCTATGACTCTACTGATCCTCTGTGTCGATGACTGTCATGTGTTACAAGCAGATACACAACAGTAGGAGGAGAGACAAAGCAAGTGATGCTTTGCATTAACCTGGCAAACTAATGGTCAGTCATTAATAAATTAAAGTAGAAATTTAGAAAAGACAATTTTTTTAAAGTTCCTAATGATTTCTGGGAACTTTATAACCTTTTTGTAACATCTTTCATCCAGAGCTCTGATTTTTGAAGAGGATTGAAATCATATATGTTTCAAGTTCTGATTCTTGAAGTGTTTTGGTTGTTAAGTTCATCTGGTTAAGACCTTAAGGGCTCACCACCCATGTTTATCTAGCAGATCTACAAAAAGTCAAAGCTGATCCAAAAACTGGTTAGTCAGATGTGCAACATAAGCAACTCTGAATGCAACTGTTCTTTTGTTGACATTTTTGCAGCAAAATGGCACACTGGCATACAGTTTACACTGAAGACACTGATGCGTTTAGTGCGTCTTGACAGGGAAGAATGGTTACTTGATTCTGTTATCACAGAAAAGTGTGTCTCTGTAGCAAATGCCTCAGTTGTTTACCCATATTTAACTCCAAGCAGCTTCACATCACAGTGCATGAAGGGATATCATTTGCATTTAATCTCACAAGTTCAGAAACGGTGCATTTGTTTGTGACTGAAATGTGTAAATGTTTTTGTTGATGTTCTGATCAGCAAAAATGCTGAAAAACTGGAAAACTATAACCTCTCACCTTGATTTAGAAATAAACAAATTTGTGCACAGCTTGTGATCTGTGTTACAAAGTTTATTTATGTGCACCAAAGACCTCAAGACTACAGTTAGAAGCTGATATCTAAGAAACTAACTCTTTGGGCCATAGCGCTAAAGCAAATACCAGAGATGCTCTTGATCTTTATAAACATGACAAATTGTAATTATCAAGATAAAAACAGGTTTGAGAAACTGTTAAATTGAATACTGCATTATGCATTTTTACAAATAGACTAACTGTATAAACTGGGAATATGCATTAAAAAGTCCATAATTATGTAGAAAAAAACCACAGGAGGTCAGTTATCTTTAGAGCTGAGTGTGCTGGACGAATTCAATAATTAATGAAGGTTGTAACCGTACGTGCTTCGCATAAAATTTCATAATTAAAAGAGCAGACAAGAAATAGTCAAGAATAGACTGCAGAAGATGTAATGCACTTATTTCTGCTACAGACAGCTACAGGTTTATGTATATAGTCCAACATAGGATGTTCAGTAATAGTAATTTTGTTGAGAAAGCCAAAGTACTTAATAACCTTTTGCAACATGAAAATGCTTAAAGAGAAGATGGACAATTCATGTTTGGTTTTGAATCCTTTTAAATCCTGCAATTCTCTTCATCTGTTGAATGTCTTCGCAAGACTGACTTCTGTTTTTGCCTGTACTCCATCACTGTCAGTTTAATGCAATTTTATTTTCATCTTTAGTCAATTCTTTTCTCTTTCTCCGTGGAGTTTGTGTCTCAGTATCAGTATGAGCTGCAAATGATCACTTCAGAAAACAAAATTCTAAAGCAAAATAATCTTGTATTTTTATTTAACTGGCTAACTTACCCACTGCAAAACATTTCTTCAGGAAACTTTAAACATGAGCCGTTCCACTCTGCATTCTGTTTATTGTTTCTATGAATGGGGAGTCTGCCCCCATGGCAGGCATTATGAATAACTACACAGAAACAGTGAGACCTCTTGCTAATGGCTTTGTTTGTTTTGCTGTTTCACAAAAGTTTAATATTTCTTGTAGCTTGTAGTATTTTTAATTTTTTACTGTCCTTCCTGCCCCCGCTGTTAGTCTTTTAAAACACTTTATTATCAGCTCCATTTTAAAGATCAACATCTAAAGTAAAGAATTTATTTATTATTATTTTTTTGATGATAATGCCTTGTCTTAAGGCTATGAAGACCTTTGGATTTCAGCTTCTCTTGCCGAAGAACAGACAAGCTCTCTTTCTTTAAGATCACAGATTTCATCTCTGTGGGCTCAATGAATAGAAGACATCAAAGCAGAGAGACATGCAGAAATATGAAGAAGAACAGCTAAGTTTGTGCCAAATACACAGTGACATATAACAGAATAATTAGACAGGCTTCCTAAAGTTGCACAACAACCAGCAAAATTAACACACATACAATGAGGCGTTCGGTGTGAGAGGCTGTGAGATGTTTCAATCCAGGCAGCAGTATAATCTCTGCTTTACATGTGAGTCACCAGGATTAATGAATATGATTTCTCAGCTGTGAAAAGAGCAAACCACCACTGAGCAGTGTGATCAGATGTGAAGGTGCTGATTCCCTGATGAATGAGTGCAAGACTCTGTGTTATGTCTGCACTGTTTGACAGAAGAGGAAAAAGGCACACAGACAAATTTACACTCACACATACAATGAGCTGTATGTCTTCAAGCACCTTCAGTGATATAGATTCAGACTAAATGAGTTTTTGTGATGAATGTGTGTAGAATTGTTACTCTATAATATGTGTGTGCGCTAGTCTTTTTCCTTTAATTTTTACCTTGTAAGAAATGTCATGCCAGCCAGTATGTTCTGTTTCATTTCAGGCCATATTTTGATCAGTTGATATATAAGTATGAGGCATGGCAGCAGTCTGATATAACCTACCAGAACTGAAAATCCCTCCTGTGAGTAAACATGTTATTTTTCTGTATATATGATTAAATAAATTTATACCTTTCTGAATACAGTTCTCTTAGGGAGAGAAAAAAAACCATGCAAATCATGACCACAGAGAAAGAATAAGGGCTGAGATGGAAACCCCAATTAATTCATGCTGCGAAGCAACAACTACTGCAACTGAGACACTGCTGTCACCAGAGCTGCAGCAGCATAATGTATGAGAGAGCTGCAGAAACGGTTGAGTTAGACACAGGCTGAGAATATTTCTGCCTGCAACAAGAGAATGTTACTTCAAACAGTTTGAATTAAATTCATGAAATAAACTCAATTTGTGAATATACAACACAAAATTACTGCATCAAAAGTTAAGCTTTTTTTTTTTTACCTTTATGTACTCCAAGTTAATTGAGAACACGCAATTATCTCATAAATGTGAAGAAATTCACATAAAATAATAAAAATTTAAAAATAAATGAAACATTATTTAATGAAAACGGGGTTTCCAGTCTTCAGAATCTCTTGAACAAATCCACACCAAAAAGAGAGAGAAGAATTTAAGTTTCTAAAATTGCAAATATGGAAAAAAATCACTTTGTAGGTGTTTGCCACAACATACTTGCTGTGAAATATGTTCAGATAAAAGGGTTTAATTTTAAATGAGAAAAATACCAAACTATATACCACAGCCACTGCAAGAACACCATGGGAAGTAACCATCGGGGCCGAGGCTTTTTATTTATGAGCAGGAGAGAAGGAACAGCCCTGTGAGGACTATAGGTGAACCAGGAGGAGAGAATTTATTCCCGTCTCACTTTTCAGGAGGGTAATATTTCCTGACTTGACTCCGACAGCATGGCCCCTTATACAGCGACAGCTCCAGCTGTTATAATGTATACTCAACTTATCAAACCGCCAGCTGTCAACTCATTCCTGTGCAGAATGCTAGTCTTGTTAGTTATTGTGTTATATCTGCTCTTGCTAGTTTTCATGCATAGGCACCAGCATTACAAACGTTGTGAAGAGACTTGAGTTGCTTTTTCTGGTTTGACAAGACGGCACAAAGCGGACTCACTCCACAGGATAGTCTGACAGAGAGAATCGACAAGTTAATGAGACGGTAACTGCAGTATTTTTATGCCCTAAAACTTCAAAGAATGATCCCCATACCTGTTTCCAGTAGTCTCTATGGTGACAGCAGAACAAATGGTTAGCTTTAGGAACCTATACAGTGAGCTCATGTTCCAGCCAGCAGCAGTGAAAGGATCCAATTAACCTTAGCTAGATATATCTCTAGCACTGGTACTCCTCACAAGCCTTGGCGTTTGGCAGAAGAATGGATTTACTCCAACAGATGACAGTTCCATTTGTCAATCATCGACTCAAACCATCCGAAAAATCTGAGCGTGATAAATTTGCTGAACATTTCTCACCTGGAGCTCCAGCAGCTGACTGTGCCAATTAAAGATCGTATGATTGGTGTTTGTCAATAACAGCACAGACAGTGGTTTGCATGCCTGTGCTTCCCAACAAGAAATAGAGCAGGTGTAACAATGTGACTTCAGTTGACGCAAGAATCTAAGTTTTTTGGCCGGAGTGAAAAAAGTGCAACAGTGACTTTTATATGTCACCCAACTTGAGCTGTTTCTCCATGTGCATTCTGAATGTTGAGCATCAATAACTCGCCCACAAGTTTGATTTAATGTTAAATAAAGAGAATAAGTATATAAAGAAATGTGTCAAACACCTCAATATGACAATATGTTTCACTGCTGTCTATCTGTGCACAACACCTGTCATTTAATCAAAATATGGCTTTGATATAACGGTTATGTACCAAAGTGTACTTCATGAGTGGTGTTTATAGATTTCCTTCCTCACTCTGACTGTTGTTACCCAAGAAGTAAGGAACCAGCAACCAAATGACATGAACCATAACCTTGAATGATATCACTGATTACTCTGAGTTTGAACATAGATAGAAACATTTAGGATAATGTAAGTACACAGTTCAACAATATATATGACAAACATAAAAATCATTTCAGACATTTCAATGTGGCAGTGTTGCATATTGTAAGTCTGAATATTGAAAGTCTGAATAGGTGCACTTGTCAAATTGAAAATTAGTCTGTTTTTTGAGGAACAATGGCTAACTTTTTTCATCTTTAAAGGGACTAAAGCAATCATTTAAAGTGTCCAATGAAGTATTGCTGCAAAATCAGTGCCTCGTAATAAATATGCCTCTTGGCAGTTAAGCTGAAGTAATCTAAAAACTCTTTAAAAACACAATAAAGGTTAATAAAGGTTTTTATGTTGGTGTCATATCCCCAAAACACAATGAGCAGCCTGTAGCTAGCGTAATGGCAAAAAAGTTCCACAAACAATAACCGTTATCAGGAGACATTAATTATTGCTTTTGACTTTTCATAGCATTTGTTCATTAAAAAGTGTTGAACAGCACAGTTTTATTCTTTATGCTTGAAATTGTATGCATCAATTTCTTCCAACTGTAGTGATTTGTTGCAGTGCTGAGCTGGATTTCACACCATTTCTTCCCACTATTGCTCCACCTAACAGTGTCTCAAATAGCAAGCATCCCAACTAATGAGAAACCGCAGCCTGTAATTCAAAAACGTCCGTCACACTGAGAAATTGCAACTGAAAAACCAATTCACTGTGACTTATGAATTTCATTTAACATTTCACTAGATGCAGTTTAATGAGTTGTCTATTTTCAATTCGGTCTTACATCTACTATTATCTGAATAACAGCTCTGCTATGTGACTGGCTTGCCCGCACAATCCAGATTTGGCATCATCTATCATCAGGTGATGAGTGTGACCATTTGTGATATTACCCAGAGGTGCAGAGGCCTTTCACAGAGCTCGTCCTACCTGAGGTATTTCTCATCTCATTCTACAACTGTAAAATGTGGCTTTGAAGATAAATAAGCACTGCATTCAGTGAAGAATATAATATGTGGCCACAGATATATTTTCAGACCATGCAAAGATAGTTTTATTAAAAGTGAAGCACGTGGTGTGGCTGAAATTGAACCAGTGTTGCAGACTTTTCATCACAACATGGAATATGACAAAAACCTGGTGCTACATTTGAAAATGTGTTTGCTTTTTTAAAAAAGGCAAACATTATTGTATGTAGTTACATTTGCTCTATTGAATGAAATGAGGAAACCCCTGGTGTTGTCAGTCTATGCTTGATGAAACTACTGTAACATTCAGGAGAGAAAGAGACAATGAGACAATGACAATGACAATGAGAGTTTTGACTGGAAACCTCAAAAAAAGCACTTAATGTCAAAGGTGGGACATTCAGAAAAGCCCTGCTCCATCCTTTACTGCATGTGAGTCTACATCAAATAAGAGGAGGATTTAAACACAGCTAATGATAAGCAGTCAGAGCAACGTAGACTTTTATTAGATATGGCAGCTTTGATAGCAGGTGAAGACGTTGACTGTTTCAAAATGTGAGATTTCAAAGACAAAAGGTGTTTCACAGTCGTTCTCACCCAACACCTAACGCACTTCTAAGAGTGTGGAGTGTAGAAAGTATAGCATTATGTAGATACTTTGATCTTATGCTTCAATGCCACATGCATACAATTCTTTATAAATTTCAGGTAACGAACTCTTTCAACCTGTTCTCTTGTCCTGAAAGTGCTTTATCTTAAAAAACAGTCACACCTGACCTGAGAGATGTTTGTTTAGTTAGACACTGCACCTTTAAATGTACTTAAAAAAAATGATAATGAATCACATTTAAATCTGTATGGTGGAGTATAAACACGTAGACTAGCATATTAACATAGTTTTGGCTAAAAGCCATTGCAGGACACTTCATGTCATATTTGTTTGTATGTTAAAATGCAGCATAAGCCCCGTTTTATCAAACTACACTTTTACAGTGACTGATTCAAAGAAGCAGCCGGTTATCAAACTGCCAAAAACAACTTTCTGATCTTTGCTGCAGAATGGGCTGCTGCAGGGCAACAACAGGCAATAAATTATCCTTTCTAGCAAAAAGATTTCAATCCGACCTCTTTTGCTCTAGCCTATAATCATCATAGCAGGTGACAAAGTGGCCAGTCATAAGTGTAAGGACTTCCTGTATGCCTGCCAACTTGAATTTGACAAAATTAAACTGTGGTTTCACTCTTCAAAGAGGGAATCTGAAACAGCAGAGAATTGGAAACTGATGTCCTTTAGATTTTCCATTTTAGAAGCAATGTTGTCAGGCAAGATGACAAAGACCAAATACAGTGATGCAACACCTGACTATCCTCAGCGTGAAGTTCATAGGACAAAATGAAGGAAGTCTGATGCAAAAAAACAAACTGCAAAATACACGATGAAAACTATATTCAGTGCAATCCAGCCTCTGCAATCTACAGATACAATAGAAGAAATCTGTAGTACACCGTCAACAGTACATCCATACATCTGTGCATATATATGGTTGGCAGGACATCTACAACAGGCAGTCAAAGCAGGGACAAAAGTAGCAAAAGTTGATTGGAGCAATACAGCAACAGAACGACATGGGCGATGTGGCAAATAAGACTGGAAAATGCATTCTCACTATGCTGATAAACTGAGGGAGCAGCTGTGCAGACGGGGGACCTGATTATAAGGGCAGTCAGGTGTTTCACCAGGGGGCAGGTCTGCTATGGCTTCATCTGAACACAGAGGCCACAGAGACAGCGAGGGGTTGAAGCAATGCTGCAGGTGCCGCAGGGACATGCTTATATCGGAGCTAACAAATTAGCTAGCCAAAAGGATTGTTGGAGAGTCCCAAAATAGAAAAGTAGGAAGGAAGAAAGAAAAACAAAACTCAGCAATTGGTCCTTTAATTATTAATGTCTGTCTTGTGCTGATCGATTTTAAGTTGTATTATCCCCAAGTGTGCAAAGTAAACAGGGATGAGAGATGCTATTCGTTATACACGGAAGTTGTTTGTTTCATTATGCATGCTGCTGTTTGATTTACCATTCGACCCTTATACTGTGGCTTAATAAGGCAAAACGTATCAAGGTTACAAAACAACCCATGCAGTCTCAAATAATGAGAGGATTCAGACGGACCAACATCTGCACCTCTGACACACAAATGTGCCTTCATCATCTAAAGATGTTCACATTAATAATATCGCTGTTAGTCTCAGAGAGTAAGCTGTCTTTATGTATAATAATAGTTATAGATACTGTTATCAGTAAATTGCAGACTGCATACACATTGCAGCCCCCCCACCCCCTTTAACCTGAAGGAATCTTTAAATATTTATTGAGGGTTACAGAACCTGACTGACAATTACTTATGTCGCCTTATCTGAATACAAATGTAAAAAACGTGTAATTTGCTGGCAACTGGAAACTAAAATGGCTTTTGCTCTGGAGTTTTTTATCATAAAGAAAGAATTAAACTAAAAAAAAAAAACAGTAAAGAACCAACAAAGTAGAAACAATACCTTTGAAAAAGAATTAAAATAAATTGAAACCATATTGCCTGGTTACAAAACTAAATAAAACAGAATTAAAATAAACACAGACCTGTTTAAGTTTGTTTTTTACAAAGATATCAGGTTCATTTATTGTCATTCTGTGACACAAGGCTGAACAATGAAATACAAGTTATGGCTCCTGCTTGCTACAAATAAATAGAAGACAAAGCATTTTTCCTCAAATCATGACTGAGATCTTTGTTTACCACAGCTGCATATATAAGCCGGTCTGTATCATAAGGCGGATTTTATTTAAGGCCTCTCATTGTTTGATATTGCATTTCTTTGTTTTCGAATCTCGTTCCTTTTTCCCTGTTTAAGTTTTGTTACTACATTATGATATTAACTATAAAATATTTAGTTTGGCTGGGACATGAACACACACATACACCCACTGTGAATGAAATGCAGAATTAACACGATTAGTAATCCAGAACAACAAAGTGTTGAAAATAGCTTGTTGTCGAATGTATTAAATTTAACTCAAGGAAATGCCTCCCTTGTTTTTTTTCAAGCACGGCTTTTTTTCTTTGTGTCATCCACAGCCAGAGCTGTTATATAAGACCTGGCTTTTATTTGAAGAAATGTGAGACAAACACTTGAATAAGAGGCAGTTAGTGGGACATCATTCAAATGTGTTTTGTATCAAAATGTAGTTACATTCTTTAGACAAATTTTACCTGGCCCTAACAAAAGCACACTCAAACTAATAATGACATATATCAAAACCAAACCTTCTGAATAAAAGAAACTAAAGTAAAACCTACAAATGCACTCTTAAAGCTTACAAAAACTTACTTTAGTAAAATCTCAAGTTATAATACTTTAATTAATTGCAGCTCATTAATTCTTTATTTTCAGAAAAGACATTGCCCTTTTGTGTTATGTCTGTTTATGTCCATCTTTGAAATATTTGGGCCACTGCTTCCATTGTGAATTGACTTTAGAGGAATCTTTGCTCCTTGCTTCTTCACTTACAAGCTCAAAGCACTACGGGGGTCATCTCTCATGTGGGTTTTCTCCTTTTTCCTCACCGCCATTCACCATTTCTAAGTAGTGAGGGGCTTCATTTGTTATGATAGGCCATAAATCATTGCTGTGCAGTGAAAAGAAGCGAGGAAGGATTTCTCCTCCCTCGACAATTGCCACAGAGGAGCACTTGAGCAAAGCATGCAACGATCGAAAGCTACAGCACAGGTGTTGCGCAGTAACAGAGGACCGCAGAAGTGTTGTGCAACCCGCAGTGGTGTGCGTAACTTTTTCACCTTTTTGTGTCCGCGCTTTCATCTCTTTATACAAGAACATGATCTCAAGGTTATTAATAATCAAATGTGCTTTCATCATTACGTCCCCATTTTTCAACTATTTCTACAACCCTGCTGTTCATCTCATTCTGATACACTGATGCACTCTGCTGGATCAACGCTCCCTGGGGACATTATTATTCAGGAGGGATGTATATGTGTGGTGACAGCGATAGCCTCACCTTGAAACTCAAAGTCAACCTCCCACCATGACCAACTGGGCTAACTCAGTCTGTCACCTGAGCATGTGCACTGCCATGCTCTATATGCTCTGTATGGATCCTATTTAGTATGCTAATAAGGCAGCACCTTCAACTGTGATTCTAATTACAAGCACACAAGTTGGCTGATTGTTTCAGTTTGTGTAAAAGCACTGCAAATACAGCTCCACTGCCAGTTTTAAAAGTGAGTTGATCATCCAATGACTATGTCACTGAATTACAGTCAAATATGAACCAAAAAAATCTAGTATTTAATCAGTCTTTTTTTAAACTGCAGTTTCAAGTGTGAGTGAAGCAATCAGAGAGGATTGAAATAAAATGAGCGATTGGGAAGGAAAGAAAAGAAAAAAAAGAGGAGAAAATCACAGCTGATCTCATAGGTCAGTGGTTTTACCTGGCCCGGAGCAAAAGGACGCAATCACAGCCAGTATACAGATGTAACTGAAGTAGGGCATCCATGACACACTGTCCTGCAACAAGAGAGCAAGAGACATGATACTGCAGCCGCCACAATCATTGTGATGGAGGAGAATCTCCTGATAATTGATGGTCACATAATTATGTTGATATTTTCAGTGTCAGGTTGTGAAAAATGACATATATTTTAAACATTTTCTCATTTTCTCAGCATTTCCAGTAAAACCGGGCTGCAGTGCTGCAGCTCCCTTGTGCATTGTGACACCTTTTCACTTACAGTTTGTCTAGAATTAGGTCAGTAAAGAGGAGGAAGAGTGGCTTACTTGGACATTGAGGAACACTGTAAGCAGACTGAAGAACACAGCCATTGCTGAGAAACCGAATATGAGGAGGGGCTTTCTCCCAATTCGCTCTATCACTAAGCCCTGGGGAAGAGACACAAAAGAAAAAAAACAGCATAATATAAGGACCATTTCAAGGGGTTTCTGTATGATTTGTGTGTCATTATATAATATTCTTGCTATGCTACTGGCATTAGTGACTTTTAATGGGTCTGTCCATCATTTTGTTCCAGATTGAGATATCTTAAAAGCTATTTGATGAACTGCAATAACATTGTGAGTGGACAGACTGTCCCCACAGCAGGATAAACCGCCTGCCTCTGCTGATCACTTAGTTTAAAATGAAATTTCAGATGTTTGTTTTTTCACCAAATACCCGCTAAACTAACGACTTTATTTATTGATGTAAATGTGCAAAAAATGAGGAACATGGTTGATAACATACCTGAAAAACATTAGCATTTTAGCACTGTCACTCTGAGCAGGTTTACATGCTAATGTTCACATTTACCTTAAAGCACTGAGATGCCTGAGTGCAGCCTCACCAAGCTGTGTTGACCAATCAAATATATGCCAGCTCACACTCCTAGTAATTAACTACTTAAAATGGACGTGTTATTGTTTGAGTTGTGATTGATGTGACAACAGATAAGATTGTTTTGTGTTCTGTCATTTTGTGTTGTCCATTTGTTGCATCCTGTCTGTATTTCATACAGTGTTTGCCACTCTGACTCGACTCTTATCTGTTCACCAATACCTGGACCTTGAGCTACCCAACTTCGCCATCACAGCACCTTGGGTTGTTTTTCGATCTTAGTCTTGTCAACAGCATATTTGGTTGTTTTCACATAGCAGATGAAAAACATGTTATCAATATGAGGCCATCTGTTTGAGATTCCATGCATTTTCTCAGCTTTTAGATCTTACTGTGTGTGCCATATGGTTACATTATCGAAGTTTACAGGCCAGGCTACAAAGATGAAAACTAATTTGAGAGCAAAGATTTGCTGAAGGAAGAAGCAGCATATCACATTTATTTGCACAACCTTTCAAACCTCCAGTAAATTCTACTGAGAGTTGGTGGTGGAGAATGTGCTATACATAATGTGTAACAAGCTCCATGTGACATTAAAATAAAGATTTAGTCATAAACAATACTACGTGTGGCTCATCAATAATTCCACAGGCACTTCTTGCTTTCCACTCTGGTGTCTTTTGGCACCTTTAAGCCGCACTGAGTCAAAAGCAAAGCCCTCAGCGCGACTGCAGGCCTTCTTCCATCATGACCTCAGAGCATTAAAGTATTCATGCTGCTGCCCTCAACTCCTCTAACCAGTGGGATTTCACACGACTGTGGAGAAAAAAGGTCATTGATATTTGTACAGTATGTGTCTCTGAACCAGAAGAAAACATAACAGTTCAAGATAGACTCTACACTGTTTACACTAGCTTTTTTTAACAGTATCCCATTGACAGCAGGTTATGCTACATGATGTATTTGCTCCAGATCCGGACTGCCTCCAAAACCATTGGGATCCTCTGCGTGTGTGTGCGTGTGTGTGTGTCTCCACATCTCCACACTTCCCACTGGTCCCTAAAGACCCTGGACATTTCTCTCCCAGACACCACCCACGCTGCGGCCACACAATCATAAACAAACACACACACTCACACACACAGAACCACCAGCAAAGCAGCAGCTCTGACGGCATAAGAGACTGAATATTTATGAGTCAGTGTGTGTATTTGTGTGTGTGTGTGTGGGCGTGAGCCTGTATAATAATGAGCGGTGACAGAAGTGAAGTGTCTGTTGTAGAAATGTGTGTTATCAGCTCCAGGAGATGAGACCTGAGGGACAGAAAAAGATGTGTTGTGTAGTGTGAGCACTTGTCTCTCTCATTCATTCAAACACAGTGGTCACTCATTCGTATATATGAAGGCTATTGATTATCATTTGAGCACCACACATTCACCACTGCACCCCTTAATGTGAGAGTCGAACAGCCGTTTGGTGGCTAAAGGGATTCCTACTATGGCAGCAAATGTCAGCGTATCAATAACACTGCTGTGAGTAAATCATACCACCAATGTCTAAACTATCACTTTTATGATTTACAATCACAAAATGAAATATTGTGTTTCTAGCTTGTCCATTTTAAACTCATAAGTAACACCATGAACAACTGATCTAACTGCAACAAATGACCCCTCCTGCACAAAAATAAACGCAACCCCATTTTCCCACTTCTTGGCAGGCGTGACACAGGTCAGACTGGTGACTTCAGCCCTGAAGGTTGGCAGGACGAAAATGTCTGGACATTATTCATCACATCAAGAAGCAGATGAACCATTAAACACAACTGTCCGTAGCTTGAGGCACAACTGGCCCTTCACATGCACAGCAGACACTGCACCATCACAGGTAAAAAAAAAAAAAACTGTGGGACAGGCTTTGAATGAGAAAATCTGCCGCATAAACACACTGCGAGTCCTTTCACACTGGTGAATAATCAATGCACAAATTACCTTGTAGGACAAAGATATCGAAGGGGAATGCTGATATGTCTGCTTCTTAAATTGTGCCAAATATCTATGTAATGTAAGTTGCCACACTGCTTTCTATTACTCCTGCATTCAGTAAGCATAGCTGTAGATATCAGGGCTCTCATGTCTCTGCCTGCAGAGGGAGTCATTTGCAAGTAATCATAAAAAAGCACAGAAAAACATCCTCCATAGATCAACTTTTGTCAGTGTATTATTATACTTTCACTGTGCCTAAGTTATAACTGAATGCTAGCCTGGCGTTATAGGGTGTTCAAATACATGACTGGCAGAAAACCTTTTTCTTTCTTTCTTTCTTTCTTTCTTTCTTTCCCTTTTTCTTTTTATCTTTCTATAAAATGATGAAAAAGATTATACAAAAGTAATTTTAAAGTCAGAGTCAACCAAAATTTTATATCTGTATGTTGCTGTAATGTTAAAAAAAAATCCCTTCCACCATGAGATCTTTTATTTATCTTTCATAATCATGTGTTTGTGTTTAGACTTTAATTTGCCAAGGGGCTACGAACTGTGACGACATGGCCCAATGTTTGTGATTTAATGTGGGCTGGCACACACACCACCGCTCTTGTGTGTTAGCAAGCCGTGTAGTGACAAGAGTGCCGCAGTGAAAGGGCGATGGCTCAGCACGGCACTGACAGAAGGGGCAGGAGCTCAGCGGATAGCATTTTGCATGAAGTAGTCATACACTGTGACATTTCTCCTTTTTTTTTTATTTTGTGTTTCACAGAGACGTCATAATGGCTTTGCTGAGATCAAAAGCAAAAGAAGGGGAATATGAAATGGAATGGATGAATTAAACAGAGCTTAATAAAACAGAATAAACAAGTCTTTGGTTGATGCTTAATGATGCATTGAGATTTAATGAGATGCAAAATTCAAAGGCAGAATGAATGCATAGAAAGCTAATGGGCGGATATGAACAGATGGGAGAGAACATGGAGGGATAAAATTTTATTCCAGGCAATATGAGCTGTGATAAAGAAGCTTAAACATCTTAAGACTGACACAAAAGTCATGGTTATCTCGAGTTATATGATGTGACTCCATTAACGCACAAAGATATAAGCACAAAAAGAGAGAGCTGCAGTTGTTGGTGAGTTTAAGTATCAGATGTAAAAAAATGTACAGACCAGCACTTTTCACAGACTTGTTGTATATTTGCTCTGTTTTCTGTCTGTGTGCACTTAAAGTGTTCAGCCAATTTTACATAAGCAGGCAGACTATTCCAAAGCCTCAGCCCTTCTGTGGCAGAAATACAACCCTGTCCTGAGTATTTCATGGGGATTACCAGCAGCATTTTTACAGGTCCTGCATTTATGAGAGAAAGACATTCTGTTGCACAGTAATTGAAGGTCTGGTTAAGCCTGGTGCAAACTTAAGGATTTTTAAAGCCTAGCTGACTTTAGAAACATGGAGGACCAAAGACATCATGATAGATAACCAATTTTTCATTTTAATTTTTTTTTATCATGAGTAAGCACACTGGATAATTTGGTCAAAATGCAGGATCACACACTTGGGGCCCTATCGTACACCCGGCGCAAACGCGGTGCACCAGTGGCGCAAGTGTCATTGCTATCTTACACCCAGTGCAAACCTCATTTTTGTCACAAGTGTAAGATAGGAAATCCACTTGCGCCGGTTCTGTGCGCCGAGGGGCGGAGGTCTGAAAATGAAGGCGGAATTGAGGCGTGTCCTGGCGCGTTTGATATCGTACACCCAGCGCAATGAGGTCAAACGCACCAGGAGTTTAGACCAGCCAAAACCTGGTCTAAACGGAGGCGCAAACGTAAAACAGCCTAGACCGCAACCTGCTCAC
>JAPZDY010000012.1:20263523-20279727 GCA_029783645.1 Ctenochaetus hawaiiensis | reverse complement strand
TAGTTGCATTACATCAATTTCAGGGGATGAATTTTCCCGGATATTTTTTCAATCATAACAATTTAATAATTCAAGATGATAAATTTAACATTTTTAACAAGGATCTGCAGAATGTAGACAAAGTAGTTTGTGAAAAATAGGATGTGTAAGACTTAGCAGCTAAAGCAGTAACAAAATTTCTGTTTATTGTTTTGTGTGCACCAAAAAAAGATCAGGACATCTCTAGTTTTTAATAATTGTGGGGTAAAAAAAAATCCAGCTCAGAGACATGGAAGAATTAGCTCAGTAAAGTGTGGATACACTAAAGTACTGTCAGTAATGGTACCTGTATTTCCACGAGCTTTGTTGACAACTATACGATGAAGAATTAAACAATCATATCCTTTATTTTAGCTGGGTGGTTCATTCAGTTCTGCTCAATGTTTTTCAGTAACATTTCTTAAAATGTGTAAAATAGGATAATGGAAAGCATTGATAAGGTCATTTTGTAGGTGCAAAAGTGAAAGTGAATGAAAAACAGGTAGCAAACCTAACCACAGGCAGTTTAATGTGTTGTAAATCCCACAGAAAAGTCTAATAAGTTAAATGGTGAGTTAAATAAGTAATATAACTGCTGGATTTAATCCCACACCTCACTGTAAGTCAGAGACCTGCGGTGACCTTGGCATCCTGCCTTCAGGCTTTTCAACAACAACTATGCAGAGAAGAACAAGAGAAACACACAGTGAATGAGTAATGAGCTATAATAGGATTGATGTGTTGAGAAGGTGAGACCCCATGTCATATTTTTACTAGTTTACAGTCCTTGCATGGTAAAGAGCGAGCTTTGCATTCCTAAGTAAGCTCTGTGCTGAAACAGGAGATAACAC
Source organism: Ctenochaetus hawaiiensis (assembly GCA_029783645.1). Taxonomy (NCBI): domain Eukaryota; kingdom Metazoa; phylum Chordata; class Actinopteri; order Acanthuriformes; family Acanthuridae; genus Ctenochaetus; species Ctenochaetus hawaiiensis. Next base: position 20,278,858 of record JAPZDY010000012.1, on the reverse strand, counting down.
ACTGAATAGGGTGGAGTTAAAGCAATCCTGAAATTAAGTGCAGTTTGGCAACCACGCTGACAGCCTGTGGTACACAAAATTATGTCATCTTCAACCTCTGTAACCTTTAAATAGAGGGCAGGACCACTGCTGATATGCAACATGACAAGCAACAAAATGGGGTGCAAGAGAACATGCTGTTCCTGTCTGACACTGTGTGACAATAATAGGACACTACAGGGCCACCCCTCAAGATTTGAGTGTGCTGACGATGATTCCCCAACCGCAGCGCTGTAACACAAGCCAGCGACATGGATCTGCAGCACTGTTCAGACTCATGCCAGCAAAAAGTTAGCGGGCAGTGTGTAAGAGAGCGTGAGAGTAGCCTGGGTGGGATGTCAGTTCACTCACCACTCGTCTCTCCCCAAAGGAGCTTTTCACGCACACAGCCATTGCCACCAGTGGTCTAATGCTTGCAAATGTTTTTTTTAAACCATATTTTTAAGGGGACCTCTCACACTAATATTTTTATTCCCTAATTCTACTAGAGCAGCTTTCAGTGGCCCTGTATGCAGTCCCTCAGTTCATCTTCTGTCTGAAACAAGGGGCAACTTTTGGAGCAGAAAAAAGAAAGTCGTAACTGAGTTGACAAATTCTGCAGTTAATCAAATGGCCACTTGAGGCTGGCTCCAAAAGTGAAAATGTCCTCGTAGAGCTCAAACTTAACAGCGGAACATGTTTACAGCCTACAAAAGACAGTTTTGGTCTGTATAGCAACACTTTCCACTTTATCAGAAGGGAACACATTATAGGTCTATCTGAAATCAATAGTATAGAAGTTTAACAGATTCAGAACTCAGCATTACTCTTAAACAGTCAACATAACACTTTTATTATGGTTAACATAAGACTGATTCGTAAAGTTGTATACTTTTTACTTTTATTTTTGTCTTTTGTGCCTGTTTAAAGAGAATATTTTCCTGAATTTCAATGTTAGACTCAAGGTTGAAATTATTCATGTGGTGAAAGTAGCTATAAAACAAAGACAAATGGCAAAACAAGAAAGAGAGCTAAACAAAAAGAAGAGCTCTAACAAGAGAAGTAAATGCATCAGCCTTGAATTAAATCACTTTGAAACACTTAAACAAAAAGTTTATAGACAAACTGCACTGCACAGTTACAAAGAGTTTTCAATATGACACCATTACAGGAAGGCTTTTTAATTACAGACAACAGCACCTAACAAAACTGATTTGCAGAACATCTTTCCAAAATGCAAAAAAATGTCCATCTGATTTGCTCAGTGTAACTTGTGTAATGTATGTCGTAGCAGAATTTAAAATGTGAGCAGTATGTTTCTTACTATTTGTATCACTTTGATGTGGACAGTAACACATTATGTCAAATATTCTCTTCACCTTTTTAAGGAAAACAAAATGGTAAAGACGATTGAAACATCACTTTCAGGTTTAACCGTTGTTCATCACCATCAATCACACCTGAAGCCAAACGGAAAAATGTTTAAAAAATAGAAAGAATTTTGTAACAAACGTAAACTCAGATGTTTTTTATATATAGATGAGGAAGTGGTGTGTGCTTTTTGTGATGAAAACACTCCATGGTTTCTAAACTGCCCCCCCCCATTTAGCCGGATGTGATCTCAATGGAGGCTCAGTGATTTGCCGGGTAAACAGTTCCAGTAATAAAATGCCGGGTCGTACTGCAAAACAGGAACTGCCTGACTTCTGCTGTGGTGGCTGGCTAATCAAGAATGCACAATCACACAGTCCTGGTAGATTACTTTGTTATACTGTCTTGTCACACTGTGTTTCTTCTGATAACTCTGAGAACACTGTGACAAAAGATAAAATAATTGCAGCTGTGCTTGTTTTTCACAGTTGTAAAATCCTGTCTCATAGGATTATAACTGCTGTGCAGTTTTAGCATTTTAAAAGCCTTCAAACTCATAGCTCAGTGACTCAAACTGGACTCTGCGAATTCTGTTTTATGTGTAACTGGTACCTGCAGAAACACACCCTCACAGACCCTTGATTTGTTTTAATGCTGGGCTGTTTTCCATCAAAACGCCTGCAACATCTTAATATCTTTACATGCCTACACAAAGACACAAAGTGCCGAGTTTGGTCTGATTTCATGCTCTCTACAAAATGGACATTGGCCTCAAGCAGTTCTTCAACAAATCAGTTTTTCCTTAACCCCTGGGATGTTAGCATCATGTATTATCCTTGACGTTTTATTAAATTTCTGTAAGATATTGTTACTAGACTATTCTCTTTAAATGAATGCGATAAGTGATGCCAAAAACGTATCATAACACCTAACACACTGCATACATAACTCGGCTATAACTTAATGTTATAAAATAAAACGTGTTTCCCCTTCATGTTAATGTTTTTTTTCTATATTTTGAATTTCTAAATGATTTAAAATGCTTCTATAAAAATTACAGCCAAGAAGCAAAGAAGTGAGGCAGACAAGTGTGGTAAAGCAAACAACTCAACTTATGTGCCAAAATTGTGCAGACTACCTTCTAATGTTCGATGGAATGTTATCATTTTATCGCTGATTTTATTACAATTAACATTACAAGTTAACTGTTAAAATGACTTATGAAGTCTTCTAACACTAAGACTTTGTTGAGTTCGTCACCGTTTTACAAACACAAGCAATCAAATATTGGGAGAGTTCCTATCTATAATGTATAGACCCAGACATCAAAGAGCTCAAATCACCCAGAGATGAAACTGATCAAAGTTATTTCTGGTGTCACGTCCTTCTACATGCTTCATTAACACATGCAGTTTGAGCTATGCTTCTACCCCATGCTGTTTCTTCTCATGTCACAGCATTTTAACATTAAACAGAAATATAGCATAATAATTTCTATGAAGTCTCTGTGATCTAAAAAGATCGGTTGAGCACTGAGAGCATAACCAAACATCTGTTTTACATATGATCACACTTAAGTTACTGAATAATAGGGAAATTTGGGAAAGACTGAGGTCATGGCAACTAAATATGATTATGGGTTTTGTTTACTGTGTGCAGATTTTCATTTGTTTTGCTGAATAAAAGGTCTTTAATGTGACTGATAAAAAGTGTCCTTCCAATTCACACCTCTGTCCACTAATCATCAGAAATGCACCTCATCAATTATCAGCCTTAAACTACACTGTTTATATCTGCCCTGTTCCTTTGTTCTGAGTCAGCTCTTCTGCTTTGGTTTGTTTTCTTGTCCCAGTGTGTTTCTCAGATAATCTGTCACCTGCAAATGCCTGATGCTTCCTTGTTTATTATCTTCCTCTTGTATTATTTTTTTTTTGTCTCTCATATTGTCTGCCTGCTTATGTACTCATGCACCTGTAGGCCTGTTATTTATACTAAAAGCAAATTTACAGCATTAACCTTTTCTTGTGTCTGTGTTTGGGTCCAGATCAAGCCAAACCTTGACGAGAGACAATTCAATAACCTTTCTAAACATATGAATAAGAAAGAAACATTAATTAATATGTGACTTATAATGACCTTTTTTAATGACACTGCTCCTCTATTACAGTGAGCTTAATTTAATGCTTAATTTAAAGGGCAAATTAAAGAGTTTAAACCAAATACCTGGCCATGGGTTACTGCTTTGACCAAAAAAATGAAAACACAAAATGAAAACATCTGTATCACATTAAGTACATTGCAAAGCAAGTTTATAGAGCAGATGATTACTGACTGTTACATGATTCAGTCAAATAGTAACTTTTTTCTGGTAATTCCCTCAAGATTATACAAAAGAAAAGCAATTTTAAAAATGTATGCTGTAGTCAATATTAACTCATCTCTCCAGGCACCTTTTTAGCTATCAGAAAATTGTTGGATTTAGTCTTTGGCAGACATGGATATTCCTCTGAATGTAAGACAAAAGCCTCCCCAAGGCTAAAAGGGAGGTGCTGAGGCAAATATATTATGTGAAATGAATTTGAGTCAATAAAACACACACTTCTCTGAGTCATAAGTCAGTCTACACTCAACTGACATGAAACTTACATATATTATTCAGAGGAAACAATTAGCTTCACTGTAGGGTTTCCCATAACTTTTCCCTCATCAGAACTTGCCTGTGAATCATCTTTCTCAGTGTCAAAGTAATCAGATGGTGCAGTAGTTGTCTGAGCAGTCAGGTGTAGATTGCCAACAGAAGCTGCGACTCCAAAATTTTACTTTGAACACTTCACATTCAACAGGGCCTCATGCACAAGTATTTATAGATATTAGCTAAAACAGCTCAGAAGAGAAAACAACATCACAACAGCTCATTTCATGGTCTTTCAAAGATTCTCACTCTACTGATGGCTTCAAATACTCAATATATAATTTCTGCCGCTAAGGGTCTCTCAGTTGCAACAATGGAAACAAAAGGCTCAGTGTGATGATGTCGTGAAGTGGTGTGGGATAATGGGATTTATTGTTCAAATCACCAGAAAAGAGTGGGCAAACCTGCACTGCACTCTGAGCTCCATATCAGTTCTGTTAATCATTAACATTTCAACAGTGTCTCTGTATGGGTCCATTAATTTCATTAGTTTTAATCAGTGCATGTGTTTGTGTGACAAACACCATGATGACGAGATAATCACCACCAGCCGCTCATTCAGCATATCCAGTCTGAATGGGGTGCATGACGACTTTAAAAAGAATTTGTGTTTCTTTTTCAGTTTTCTCCTGTTTTCACCGTGGTCCTACATTTAAAATGTATTGTTACAGTCATGGCTTGTGGCTGCTTTCTGAGGACTGAGCTTGTGACAATGTCCTGCCTTCAAACAATGTCCAATGGAAGCAGAAAGAAAGATTACAAGATTTTTCAATTCATACCTACCCTTTACTTTTGTGTCAAAAAAAAGACTTCAAAAAAGAAGTAACCTTCATGTAAAGTCAGTGTTTAGTTTTAGTGCAGTGGTGCAGTGACTATCTTGCCCCTGTGGAATGTTTTTTTTTTCGTTCGGTCAGTGTGGTAAAAACACAACAAACACAAATGTATTGGTAACACTGAAGCCTGTAGTGCGGCAGCCTGAATTTATTCTGCAGGTGCACTAGAGTGAGAGGTATGGCACATGTTTCTGTTTGTGTATGCAGTACCTCTTTCCGCTCCAGCCGCATCCCTCCTCTCCATCAGCAGGTAGCGAGGACTCTCGGGGAGGAAGGGCAGCACACACAGCTGCAGCATTGCAGGCACCACCAGGAAGGCAAACAGGTAGTTCCACCTGGACTCCTGCAGTCAAAATATCAACAGAAGGACCTCATCAAAACTTCAGACACAGACAAGCTACACCACAGTAAAAAAGTATGATTAAAAGAAAATATATCTTACAGCTGTTGTATTATGAACTAAGTGGATGCATATCACTGTCTCATTAGGGATTTTTTGTAAGCAGTGATGAGTATCATGTAACTGCAATATATGCAATAAGCTACTGTGCTTGTGGAAAAAAACAAGCTTCAAATGTGAGAGTATGAGACTTAAAAAAATGAATTTTTCTACTGTGAACAATTAACGATGGGCCATTTAACCTAAATTCTAATGTAAGCATTAAATAAGCAAATACAGTAAGCAATGCCAAATGATGAATTTGTTAAAAATGTCAGCCAATTTTAAGGAGAATGGTTATTTAAGCAATAACTTTTGTGGTTTCAGTTTTCTCTCCATCTCCGAACAAATGAAAACATTAAAAGTTACATTTCATGTTGGGCAACTCTCTTTTGCTGTGGTCGCTCTCACAGATAAGTGGTGCCGGCCTTTTTGATCCTGCCTCAAAGGATGTGACAAATTCGAGATGAAAAAAGAACAAATAGGCTGTCTGCCCTGTCACCACCATGATTGGTGAAGTACAAATGAATTTCTGACAACGAGGCCTTTTTAGTTGAATTCAAACATCCAAACATCAAAAAGTCTAGTTAAGGAATGAAGGAAGGTGTCCTTATTTCTGCATCACAACTATGTCAGAGACTGCATCCATGCAGCCTCTGACATAGTTGTGTTTATTATTTATTATTTAAATAATAACAATAAATACTAAATAATAAACACAAGCGCACTCAATAGTTACTCAATAGCGCACTGTTACTAATAGTTGTCACAGTTCCATTACACAAAATGGAAAAACTCAGAGGCTAAAAGATTAAAGCCTGGTAGATTTGGGATACATGATCTTTTCAATACAGCACTCTGCAAGAAAACACATCAAAGAGTATATAAATCACTCAAGATAGGCTCAGGGTTAAAATGATCAATCCTGGAGAACACAGGTGGCCGATTATTGCTCCAAAATATTAACATTTCCTTTAGGAAGGCTTTTTTTCTGAATGCTTTGCATTTTTAATACAATACAAACATTCCTTTATTACATTAAAACAGTCTGACAGATACTGCAGTCATCATCCTCCTGAGCTCATTCCTGAAACTATGAGGAGGGTGAGGACCAGTCAGTGTTGATGAAGGATGAGGTCACTGACCTGACATCACACACTCACCACCAAATGTGCCTCACACACCATTAAGGGTCTCTGGCTTGTGCACAGAAAAATAGACCACCACAGACTCCTAGTGATTCATAAGAGATGATTTAGAGGAATTATTTATGTGTGAATCCATATATTGTCTTTTTTTGAAGAAGAAGAAGAAGAAAATCCTCCTCATACTGCCATAAGTTGACAGGATGCATGACAGGAAAGTCCATATTTGTCAGATCTATACTTCATGAAGAATATTCATAGTTATGCAGTGAATGTTGACAGGAGGCGCCCTTTAGAGAGAAAATGTCAGCCCACAACTCAGAAGACTTCTGTTGGGGACTCAGTTGTCTAACCTTTACTGGAAAAAAAACATCTTATCAGTCTGTAAAACTTTTTTTTTTTAAATGTCATTAACTCATCTAGAACAACTAATGAATTCTGTCTAAGCTGCAAATTAGCTGCAAATTCATGGGTCTGCAGCACTTGTCCACATAAATATTGTTATGCTGAAAGGAGAACAGTACTGAACATTTTACAGTCCATTCCTTCTGAAATAAATGAAATATCCATTATTGTTGTAATGGGTAGGACACACTTGTAGGAGTGAGAAAGTCAACCTGATCCAAAATAAAGATTTGAATTAAAGCAATATTAAAAGAATTTTGTTTTTGTTGCGTATTCGACCCTGAACAGAAACCTGTTCTGTTTGAATGAATTCCAAACAAACACTGGTGCCAGGCTTGTTATGGTCTCATCTATTTCTGTCATTTTTTATTGTTCAAGTACAAAACATCAGATTAGTTATTTTGTATGAAAGCCTTTATATAAAATATCATAATAGCAAAAAAAGACCATTTAAAACAAAAGAGTTGTCCTTTCAGCCTCCTGACTGAACAGAATAAAAAAATTGTTGCAGGCGATTCCAAACTTTTGAGTGGAAATAAGTAAAAGAAGACAGTTGTTGTACAAAATGCCTATAAAAATATAATCCATAATTTGTCTTATTATTTGCAAGAAATAGGAAACAGCATCATTTTGAGCTGCTGTAGCTCACAATCAATTGAACAAGTATATCGAAAAGAAAAGTACATGTACCTGCAACAAGAAATATTCTATATAAAGCTCTAAATGTTTTTAATACACAATTTAGTGTAAAGAGGAAGAAGAAGAGTCAGACTGTGAGAGTAAATCTTTAGTTATCTTTAGTTAAATCTTTGTGTTAGCTGTCTTAGCCTTTCTAAAGATAAAACATTGAATGCCAAAAAAAGGAAGATTTATGCATTTTTGCTTCTGACTGTATAAAAAAGCTTGTCTACATTGATAACCGTCCAAATCTCTCTGTGATTTTCTCTCTACTAAATCCCAGCTGTGTAAATGTAAGCATGCTGTGCAAACATGGAATGCTGAGCTCCCATTTTATCTCAGCTGGAGATGAGAGTGGGCGATATTTTTTTCATATTTTAAAAGCACTTATTTTAGGTTCTGCACCATATACATGTTATGAAAAATCATTTTTTTGCCTCAATATATTTTCATATATGATGCAACATTGGTGGCTGATGTTGACTTTGCATTGAAACAGATTATTTTTATTCAAACAGGCAGTCAGCCAGTAGAGATGTGTATGATTTGCCAACTAATCTGTTAAACATGAAATACCAAACCCTTCCCTCACTAGTTGGCACCAGAAATTCTTGTCAGTTTTACTTGTTATTTTAGGTACACATTTAAATTAAAGGGTGAGTCCATTGCTTGAAGTACACTATTGCTTTCATTATTTCAAAATTAGATCAGTAGTTTTATATGGCTCTTACAATATATATTGTAATACCATATGTTGTTATAAAATTTTATAATTCATTATTTTCTGTGCATTGCTTAACCTGGCAGATTAAAATGTGCTTAATTTGAACTGTTGAACTCTTTTAGTATTTTCTTACTTTAAGACTAGTCCACTAGTCTAAATTTAAACTTCCATTTAAGCATCGGGAAGATTAGTTGTTAGGTTTAGTCACTTACATCCTTAAAAAGCAACGTGAATGCTTGATTAAAGAGATTTACACAGTGTTACATGTACAGAAAATACTGACAGTATTCATCATTCACATGCCTGCAATAGTTATTAAACAGGAATTTACACAGAAAGCCATTACTGACTTGGCCATTGTAAGCAAGTGTAGCTTGTGAAGTGCACACATGTCCTGTGTTTTATGCCTGAGCACAAACACAAAAACACATTCAATCTGAATGTATGCCTAACAGTGCCAACCAATATCTCCTTTTGAGTGGAGTAAGCTCTGTGATCCAGGCTGCATCTCCCTTCTTGGACCTGAAGCCATCATTTCTAGCAACAAAATAAATAACTGCACAGAAAGCCCTGCTATGACCTGAAGAGATACTCATTTACAGTAAACAACACAAAGCAGGCAAATGGCTATATTCCAGCCTTTTTCCTCCCAAATATTTCCTCTGAGAATGCAGAGGCTGCGGGGCAAACACTGTCATCCTGTGACTGCGCAAAAGCAGAGCACGAAACACATCTTTGTGGTCGTGAACCAAGAGGAGCAGACCGAGGAGATTGTGCATTTTTATGAGGCCTCAGCTGTTGTAGCACAAAGTCCGAGGGGAGGTTGGTGCAAACAGGTACCTTCTCAGATGAACGCAATAGAAATGTCAGGTGGTCCACATCTGTGGTGAATCCAATTATACATGCTACTATTATCTGTGTTGGGTCAGTCTTAATTACTTATCTTGCCTGACCATTTCCCAAGTGAGAAATTACCCTGCTATGCACTAATCTTTACAAAGTTATGAACAGGCAGTCACAATTATTAAAACACTCTCCACAGTGTGCAGTGATGTTTAACTGGCTGTCACTCACTGCCAGCTAGTAGTAACTAATGGAAGGTGGACAACATGCAGCATGACAGGAAATGAAACATCATGATCAGCTTAAGTTTTTTTTTAAAATTCAATGCTTTGTTATTCTTGATGAGCAGTTGAGTGGTATGTAAGTAAGGAAAACTGGGTATTCAGTGATGCATTTGGCACCACAGACGACTTAGGAAAATAAAACTCCCATCAGTGCACAACACAATCTGCTAACTGAATGAGCAGACGGAATCATTTTTCCTTAATATTAAACTCTGGTCATGTTTCAGTAAACTTTTTATTACCTGAGAGATAAACTGGAGTTATTGTATATCCATAAATATGAGGGATAGGATAAACACAACACATTAAATTTTCACAAAATAAAAACCTCATCGATAAAAACCTTGCCTCACCAGACTCCAAGGCCATGGAAAATGAAATAACTGAAGATCTGTCATGATCAGAAAAAGCCCATCATTCCTCTGCCTATGGCTGTTTGTAATGGGTGTCCTCTCCTCTGGGAGCCTATTTTTCTGATGTTCTGTCCCAAGAGAAAATATAAAAGTTGACCCTTGCAGGTGCAATGTCTCATTCTTAAATAATAACTTAAATAACAACTGTTGCAGTAGCTGTAATGAATAGTTTTTCTTCTAACAATGTATCAAAAGAAAAAGTGAAACAGATGACAATGTGAAAGGAGCTGCTTGTAGTGATGAATCAAAAAAGAAACAATCACCTCAACCCTTTATGTCCTCCTAAGTTAATAAAGCAACAAGCTTAAAGTCACTGTTTAGATTGCTTCTTAACAAATTTGCTGTTTACAGCTAAAAATCTCTACAAATCCACTTCACACTAGCTTGTTAGCTCAGTTAACTAAGTTAGCTTAGCAGAAAGACACAATAAGCAACTAGCTAACATAACTTGAACTCTTGTGAAACATCTAGCTCTTGAACAATAAGACATAATTCTAAGGAGTTGGTAGAGACCAAAATCGGAGATAAAAGAGAGTTAGTATTGGATTTGCATTCATCAGGTGGCCTTTAACACAACTCAAAATGAATAATCATGCTGCTTTGAAACTGCCAGATTTGTAAACAGGTAAGGTGAAGACATGGTAGTGTTGTGTTTCAGTTTGCTTCCATTGCACCCAAATGGCCAAAACAAACAAAAAAAAAAAAAGTGACAAGTCTTCCTTTAAATGTGCAATGTGTAAAAATGACAGGGGGCAAAAATATCAGAAACCTTTAATAGCTGCTCAGTTTTCTCTTTGATATGACTCTCTTTGGCTGAAGCCAGAAGCCGTTGTTAGCTTGTTAGTTTAGTTAACTGTCTATCTGGAGTCCGTATTATGTGATTGTTCTGACTGTAAGGGGAGCTTGAAGTACTGGATGAGTGTCGCAGTGTGGACCATAGTCAGCAGACAGGGACTTTACAGGGCCTTTAAGACTGACTGAGGCCAGTTTGACAAGAGAGACTACAGTAGCTAAGTGACTTCCAGCTACTCTGACCAGGACTCAGACTGTAGGAACTAGAAAGACATGAGTAGGGAAAGAAGAGGCATAAAGAGGGAGCAGTCAGGCATCACTAGTGGGAATTTTCATATCAATCTCAGTGATCAAGGGCTTATTTGGACAACAACAGAGTTGATTGGTGGAACAGTGGAAAGACAAAGCTTAATGATTTTCATATTGTTTTTTCTTTTGTTTCTGTTGAGTTTGAATAAAGACTGTTTAACAATGAGTTTACAGTAGGAATTGAGTTTCAGATAGGACAGGCCAGGGCTAGCTGGTTAGCATGCTTTCTTCAGTGGATATCTCAACACACTGATGTCTTCAACAGAACATCAGAGTTCTTACTTCATCACATTCCAATAGAAATGATTTTTTTTTTTTACAAGCACAAACAAACAAACTCTGGCCATATGTTACACACTGCTTCTTTAATGTGTAAAAAAGAGAAGAGCTTTTATTTTTGTTTTAATTTAAAAAAAACCCTCAATGTTTTACCAGAAATTCAATCAGACCGCATGCCTGACTGAAAAACAAACGTAAATGTGACTTAAAATGTCTAAGTTTGTCCTAAAAATATGCCAACACCATGTACATTGTCTACATAGCACCTTTACAAGCGAGAGTCATGTTACAAAAGCACTGAGTGCTACACTGCACTTGTTGAATTGATTGTTTTTGTGCGTGGATGTACAGAATAATGTGAGCTTTGCTGGTTAAAATACAAGCTGAAAGCACACACGTACATAGCACCTAAAGGCGAATATCAAAGCCATTTAGGATACAATATTACTCTGCTGTCTGATGTGACAACCCTCTCAAATGAATTGCACTCCAGAGATAATCCCCACAGACTATCCATTGATTTTATATTTTGTCCATTTACACAACCCTCTAGTGCCAAAGGCAGTCATGATGGTGAATATAGTTTATAGATAAGGGTCCATTCAGGCTACTCATCTGACCTCTAACCTCACCTCCACTAGTTTAAGCCACATTTGAGGCATGCTGATGACTTCAGAGTCTCAGGAGAGTTCATTGACAGACTGGCTAAAAGCCTGTTTCTGCTGCAATGCTGAAATAAACATGTGTCCCTACTGCAGGAGGGTCAGTGACTAAACATAAAGGTTAGAGTAGTTATCATCTGTCAAAGCTTATCATCATTTTGCACTCAACACCAAGTGGCATCTAAGACCTGCCGCTGTTAACAGAAGCCTCCAGTGAGTGGAAACCTGTCTGAGTCCTAAAACCAAATGCCAGCAAATTATCATCAGATATGTCACATCTGTCTGTCGTGCCCTTGTTATGTTGACACATGCTGAACTGAGGCGTGTCATCGAGACAATATAAATGCATAACAGACATACGATTCCATATGATATTTATGAAGGTGGTATAAAGAATGAAGGATGGTAGCACAAGCCAATACTTATAAATTAAAAATGAGTACCTGCCTGCCTGAAGCTCAGACACTCTGCCCATGTGTAAATGCAGAGTTACAGAGGGAGAAAGTGGGAGGGAGCAGTCTGAAAACATAACCCAGAAGGAGCTGATTCACTGCTCAAGACCTATATAACAGTATTGATTTCTTCCTTAACTTTACTTAAAAGTGAAAATCACATTGATCTAGGGAGCTATGAATTGAATTTAAAAAAAACGTTACTATGTCAGAAGGGTCAGGCATCAAAGTCAAGTGGCTTAAAAGGCAGCAATCGATTTTATTGCACAGCCAGAAATATTGCATAGGATGCATCATATTTTTCTTAACATTGAATTAAATGCAAAGTAAAATCCTGGAAAGAAAAAGAGACACTGACAGAAAAAAAAGATTAATTGCACTAAACACACTCAAGCTTTCATGCAGTTTGGCATGTACTTTTAGAAATCATGTCAAATAAACCCAGTCCAATATTCCCTGGTTTAGAAATGTGTTTGCTGCTCTTAAATCATTTTGGTTGGAATGAAACTGCACTGCTGGAATTACTCAATACTATGTTATGTAAATGCATTACAACAGTGGAAGCAGTCTGGCTGTCTGCTGCTTTGATGTTTATTATCAAATGCAAACAACTGCACAAACAAATACAGATGCTTTATGAACCATGTTGGCACAGGAATGCAGCAGTAGCTGTCGCTGTGGTTAAATGTGCTAGCACACCTTTTCAAACTCCATTCACATAACTCACCAATACACAGTAAATGAGACCATACTCACTACAAAAGTATTCTGTTCTTTTAAACTTAAGAGCATTTCATTCATGTCACTTTGTCGTCTGTCATTTTGATAACAGAATGTCTCTCATGAGCAAAAAGAAGCCGCTTCCAGGGTTGTGTGCTCAGCCCCTTTCTATTCACTCTTTACATCCCTGACTTCGAGCCCCAACATGAGTAATATAATACTTCACTGTGAAGCATGTAGACAACACCACCATCATCGACAGGATTTCTAACAACTATTAGAGGTTATATTGGGAGAAAATCAGTAATCTTGCAGAATGGTGCACAAAGAACTGCTAAATTTCAGATTAAAAAAAAAACAAGCTGGTTGTCAGTTTTAGACAAAAGGAAGGAAATCCACACACCCTTGTCTACACCTCTGAAGTTAAAGTGGAGCAGGTTAACAGTTTTGAGTTCTTCAACATCACAGAGAACCTGCCATGGACATCATAAATCCAGAAACAACTTTATTTTTAAGACAACACAAGAAGCAAAATTTTCAGTCAGCACTTAAAGAGGAGCAAGTAGCATTCTGACTGGAAACATCACAAACTGGCATGCACAACCCATGACAGGAAGGCTCTGTAGTCAGTAACTGAACATAATTGGTACTCATTTCCTGAGCATCAGTGGTATCAGTGAGGTGAGGTGCCTGTTCAGAGCATGAAGGATATGATAAGACATTACCCAAGATCTAGTTTCACAACCAAATCTGAAAGTTATGTTATGTTAACTTTGGATAGTTATGTTAACTCTAATCTTCCGGTGTTACCCCGGAAGTTAGTGGCAGGCATCATAATAACTAGTGCTGTCAAAGTTAATGCGTTAATTTTAGAGATTAATTTAAAATATTTAACGCATTAAAAAAAATTAACGTAATTAACGTTGTTTTGTTTACTTCCGGTGGCGCCTGACCCATAACCTTTGGTCACGTGTGCAGGCACACCAGGCAACCCGAGCCATCCTGCTCCTGGCTAAAGCACAATCTATGGCGCAAAGATGGATAACGACGGACCTTTAGGCGGAAAGTTTCATTTTAAAAAGCCATTAAAATAGCTTTTTAATTTAAATATACTTTCTTTGTGTTGATTCTACATTAATTTCATGATTTTTCATAAATAAATATCTGCTATAGTCTTAAGTAGAAAAAATGCAATTAATTGCGATTAATTACAGAAAATTGTGTGATTAAATAGTTAATTTTTTTTAATCGATTGACAGCCCTAATAATAACCCATCATTACCTGAAAAAAGGTGATATATTTCTCTGAGTTTAAACATTCTGGAAACATATGGTATAATGTCAGCACACCACATTTTTCCCAGTTGTTCTTGTTTGCAGTTTTTATCAAAAAAGCACTTTCTCCTTAATTGACCCTCCACAAATGTACAGGATGTATAGCAGAAGCTGTGCCAGGCTGGCCACATTTGTTGACTTACCCAGCTATAGTCCACTGAATTCGCTGGCTCACATGCAAAATAGTGGCTATTAGAGAACGCCCCCTTCACTGTCCCTGAGATGCAGTGACGCAGTGTTGTCTGATGAAGGTATGGTGCCTTATTTAAAGAAAAATCAATAGTGCATGGTCTAAAGCTCAAGGTCCAAGTGCATCTAAAATTCTGTCCAACTCAAATTTTTGCTGCCTAAATCACACAAAATCTAGGCACAATATAAGGCACAAGATGTAGCGTCTCGTAATTAATCTTAAGGGTGTTTTGGCAGTAAGCTGAATTAAACCAGAATAATTTCTCCCATCCCCTTTAAAACCCAGATGTGCCTGCACCTGCTGCCATCTACCATCCATTACGACTCAATTTGACTGCTAAATACATCCATATTTAAATAAGATGGAGGAGGGCTGCTAAAGGCCAAAGTGATGCATGGATCAGTTTTATCTGTGTGCACTGCAATTAATCCATGGATTGAGTTTCAACCTTCTGCTGCATTTGCACAAGCCCAAATGAATATGTTACCGCTCTGCAGTGTGTGAACTGCTCCTGAATATAAACACTTGTTTCAACTGAAGGATTGACTGACCCTTCGCAATCCTTCAAACAAAATATTTTACAGCACAATTGAAAGATTCAGCTCCTCAGATAAGACATGTCACCTCTGATGACACCCGGCAATTTTAAGTATTGTATTTTTGCTGAAAAATGTTTTCACATGGGAGTACAGTTTCAACAAGGGGCATTTTTCCTCCTGCTAGACAGTTGCAAAAGCATATTATGCTATTG
>JAPZDY010000012.1:20231046-20256005 GCA_029783645.1 Ctenochaetus hawaiiensis | reverse complement strand
AAATACTTAAAAAAAAAAAAAAAAAAAAAGAAAGAAAGATTGAAGTCAACAGTAGTCCTTGTCCCTGGAGATGTGGATGTTTGTCTGCTTGCAGCTCAGTATGTGACAGTCCACTGCTTGATGCTGGCGTCATGGGAGGCAGTGACCAGAGTATGCTCATCTACCCAGGCCAGGCCGCTGACATGGTGCAACCTGTGAGTGTCTGCAGGGATCGAAACAGGAGACAACCTCGTTACCAAAATGCCTCAACACAGAAAGAAGTGTTAAATTTAGAGACAAGATCACACATTCAGTTTAACAATCAGCACACTATGAGAATTTACTTTAAGCTTCAGCTCTTTAAAGAAAAAAAAATGGACACAGGGCATGGACACAGTCTTTTTGAGCACTTTCTGTCAGCTGATTAGTTTTGAATATTTTAGAGATGAACTGAAAGAGCAGCCACTGTGAGCTGTTATATGAAGAGCTGTGTGAGACTGCAAGTTTCCAAGGTAACCAACATCGCTGCTACTGTGTGGGAAACTATTCGGGCAGCATGAAATCAGACTGTTGTATTATCTTTAAATGACTTCTTTATGAAACTATTTTTTATTGCATGCACTCTAAACAAATATAATGATTACTCTTATATTGTTTTTCTGACAAAGCAGTGCTTGAAAGCGCTTGCCATTGTGTTTAAACACACTTCCTGCTGACAGTGCTTAGCACAGATGTGGTCAAATCAACTTGGACAGAACAGTTTTAAGGGTTACAACTTAAACCCAGCTACCTGCTCTAAAAGTAAAACTTATCACAGGCAGAACCATCTTATTGTCTTTGTTAAGGATTTAGTTGCAGAATGGACTTGTATTAGTCAGACACGCCATACAAGTTCAGCTTTGGAATTTGTTCGGAGCTTCCAGTTAATTGTTCATTTAACTGAACATGGGGGCCAACTAAAGACACTTGTGGAAGCATTTTGAATAAAACAAAGAAAAGAAAACAGACAAAAAGCAACATGCAAGTTGGAACAGAACTTGGTTTGATTTTAAGCAGGAAATTTAAAAAATGGCTGCCCTGTCACAAATTTTGCCAAATTACAACTACGCAGTTGACCAAAACGATCTGAAGTGATTTATAACAGAAATTTGATTTGTATTTGATCAGCATTGTCTAGTTACCTAGACAGATTGACCTAAGTTATGTGAACCAGTGATGTGGCACTGGACAGACACACAAATCGGTCACAGTAGTATAGACCTATGACCAATCAGAGCAGGAAATGTGTCATTTGTGATGTGTGCTTGCTCCAACACATCCCAGAAAGGGGGGTGGGACCCATCTACTGGACTGAACTGGTGTGGGTCTCAGGTTAGACTTGTGTAACTCACACAGACTGGCTAGGCAGAAGCCAATGTGCATGTGCACTTGTAAGGCCTACCTGGTATCTTAATCCTCTTATCTGCATCATTAACTGTCCAAACATACACCATCATGTCCATCCCACCGGTGGCAAAGTGCTCATTATCAGGTGACCAAGCCAGGGATACTGGCTTGGCGTGGTGTCCGTAAAACTCATTTTTGACCTGGTGGGAACAAAACATAAAAAGAGACAATGACTCTAAATACATCCAAAACTGTTGCAGGCATTGGATATTGACTAAACAATAAAGAAATGCTTGGGACAGACAAATGTTTACCGAGTAGTTGTCAGCCACAACGTAAACGGTGGCAGCTTTCTTCTCATCTATGACAGCCAGATAGGCTCCATCATTGGAGTAGGCCATGTCTGTGATACGCCCTCCGCTGTCGACAGTCCGACCCTCATCTTTCAGAGTGTTGCCCTGAATGGAGTACAGATAGATTTTCCCATCCTGAGGAGAAAAAAAATATTTTGGAGTGAATCCCAAATTGAATACCACCAAGGTGTGATTATGAACGTGTGTGACTTCTGTCAGCGCAACTTCAAATTGATCAATATAACACACGCAAGAGTGATACTATTCGTCCCCTCAACTCATAAGCATTTTTCCAGAACAATCTGCATTTTAAATGTCAACTTACTGCTCCCCCAACAGCAGCAGTGGTGCCGCCAGGGTGGATAACTCCAACCTCTGCTTCGTAGCTGAGATTATCCAATGTGAAGACTTTCTTCTTATCCTTCAGCAAGACAATCTAGAAACAAAGAGAGAGATGATGATAATCGACTCCTTCAAGACAAAACAGAAGATTTTGCAAACACTGAAACATTACAAGTAACAAACATCAGGTGGGTGGTGAAGAACTTTGGTAATGGTTTTAATGTTTTTATGAGGAAAAAAACAATAAACTCTAAACTTGGTTAAAAATGCTCAATGATAAATAAGGTAAAAGGCATTACCTGTCCGATGCACACAGCCAGTGACAGCCCTCCTGCTGCTGCTGACACATATTTGGGCTGGAAATCCATTTTCACCACATCAGAGGCACTTGGGAAACCAATAGCTGGGGTTATTTAAATCTCTCTTTGACATTCAAAGATAGACAAATTATAGATTTTCCGAAAGCAAATATCCAGTTTAAAAAGGTAAAAGTTAACAAAGGACAGGTACTCCATGACAAAACACTCAAAGTGATTCTACATGAGGAGAAATAGCAGACTACAGATGTTAACACACAATGGTGGGCACATGCTGAAGCTAAATGTAATATTACAATGATGTTGCTGCATATAAACTGCATATAAATGTGTTTTTACACTCTAAATTTCTAAATTCATTATGTTGAGAATTTGGCACATCCACTCATTACAAAGTGTCACAACAAAACTGTTATGAGCCATACCCGTACTCCTTCTTGTCCATGTTGGTATAGCGCAGCGTATCGTCCATGCTGCAGGTCACCAGCTCGTTGGATTCGTTAGTCACCACTTTGCTCACCTGGTTGCTGTGGCCCTTCCCCGAGAAGCAGTCGTTCTCCCCAGTTTCTGCATCCCAGTAATGTGAAGCCTTTGTTAAGGAAAATATAAACTACAGACATGACATCTCTTTGTGACCAAAGGCGTCAAAGTGGTTCCTAACCAGACACTAATCGAAGGCTGACTGCAGGAGGAGAGACACTGACCTGGCAGGAAGTGAGTTAACCACACACACACTCCTCTAGATAGGTTAGGTTACTCTAACTCTGTAACAATTAGTTCTCATTTTCATGTCTGATGCAACAAGCATGGATTAGCTGGGTTAGCAACTTGCTAAACCCAAATTTGGGATTTATTGTGAGCCATAGTTAGCACAGCAACAATACAGGTACTTCTTATAACCTTTAAAACAATTATTGGTCCCACTCAATCAGTGAAACATAAAGGATATTTATGTGTCCGTCATGACTCCCAGAGTAGATGTATGATCGCCCATCACTTTTGTGAACAGTCAGACACTGGATGGATTTGCTGTGGCCCTGCAGGAAGAACAAGTAAGTTTCCAGATATACTTACAGTGTAGGGGCACGAAAGAAGAAGAGTTAGTGTGTAACTATTACAGTTAAGAACATGTAAAGTTAATTATATTTATTATTAACTCCCATATACAGTGGACATTTTTATTCAAAGATTTGGAAGGAATAACTTTGTTCTCTGGTAAACAATTAAATCATTAACATTTTATAGATAGTGGTGATGACGCTGCAAAAAACACACATGGTAACACTTGGTAAAGAGATGGAGTTAGACACAATTCACAAATGGTCAAAATGTAGAATTTAAGATATTAAGCAAAAGCAAGGACTGAATGACAGCTAATGTTCTGCACTTACTGACAATCCTCCATTATTCATTTTAAAGTTCTGCAGTAAGTTTACTTGTTTCCGTTGCCCACGCAGAGGCATAAAGAGTAATATTAACTTTAACATAAGTTTTAATCAGTTTCATGTAACTTTTTTGAGAGTCTGACCTTAACAACGCGTATGGGTCTGTCAGGGTTGTTCTTGTCCAGATAGTTGATATATCCTGACAAGGAGATGCTGAGGAGGTGGTCTTTCTGCCACAGGCAGCCCAGCTGCTGGTCTGCCACATCAGCGCCCAAGTTGAAGGTGGTGACGGCCGTACCTGCGCCAACATCCCAGAGTTTCACGGTCTTGTCCCCTGAGGCAGAGATCAGTTGGGAGCTGTCAGGGCTCCAGCTGACCTGGAGGAATCAAAGAGGAGGATGGTGTTTAAAAGAGGAGTTATTGATATTTATATACATGTAGCCAACTTTTGTGTTTAAAGTTCTCTAGAAATGTTCACTGAACAAGAGAAACACAAATAAACATAAACCAACAAACATGAAATGATAACAAATAATCAACAGAGCAATTGAATCAGTATCTTGAGGACAGAAGCAGGCACACCATCCCTGATTTAAAAGGACAAGAGCTCTTTTCTGTGTCCACACACTCGAAGCAAACTGCATGCCAACTCTGATTACATCTAACTTTTCTAAAATCATTAAAACCTCTCAGGATAACCAAGTTACTGTGCTGAGGGATGTCAGAGAATTTATACAATGTTGTGGGATTGTGTTCACTTCAAACATGACAGACTGGCATGTGCACTGAAATGTATATCAAACCAACTTACAGCATAGATGCCTCCTTTGTGAGCCTTCTCTCCACCCAGTGAGCTAATTTTTTCACCA
Source organism: Ctenochaetus hawaiiensis (assembly GCA_029783645.1). Taxonomy (NCBI): domain Eukaryota; kingdom Metazoa; phylum Chordata; class Actinopteri; order Acanthuriformes; family Acanthuridae; genus Ctenochaetus; species Ctenochaetus hawaiiensis. Next base: position 20,251,374 of record JAPZDY010000012.1, on the reverse strand, counting down.
GATGCTCCATCATAGACAAAAATCTGTAAAAATTAAACTCATTAAAAAATTAAGAACATCTTTTTGCTGTTTACAACAATAATAGAATCTTGCATATAATTTTGTTTATACAATTAGATGGCCACACCTTGTAATCCAACACTCACCTGACCATCAGCACCAGCTGTAACAAAGTGACTTCCATTTGGAGAGAAACGAACGCAGTTGACAAACTGGTTGTGGGTCTACAATGGTCATCAGGGAGACAGAGGGGGAGAAAAGGAGTAGAACATTATCCATAAAGAAAGATTACACACTGTAAATTCAGTCCATATTGGTTTCATTTCATTCCATTTTGCACAGCAGACACCTGATCAGATATCTTTTGTTGAGACAACATGAAATATGAGACAAATAAAGCTTTTTTGATGCATCATATGCTCAGAGAGAAATTCAAAGTTGTTCCATCAAGACTGACCAAAGCTTAGGTTTTATAACATAAAAATGCAGCTATGAGAAATGTGCAGCCCCAAGTTTAAAAAAATGGAATGCTATGTGTAAAAAATAAAAACAGAATGCAGCCATGAAAATGGTCTGAGCCAATGTGGTAATATCCTTTATACAAAGTAGTAAAGCTCTCCCCTCCTGTGAACAACTGAGCCTTAAACAATTAATTTATTACCCAAGGACCGTTCCAATTGGGTGTTAAAGCACTGAATTGAATTTATATTTATTTCAAACATAACAGAAATACATTTAAAAGCAGAAAAAAAACAACCAAAAATTAGTGTCCGAAAAGGAGTAGGTGTAGCATGCTACAACTTTCAAACAAAGCCAGGGATGGGGAAAAATGTTTCTGGCAGCAAAATTAGAAAAACATTGACAAAAACTAATGAAGTTCATTAGGTAAACATTGAATAAATTGTATTTTTGTTGTTTTCAATCAAGTACATGTCAAAAAGGATAAATAAAGATTTGTTTTATTCGTGATTCACAACGTGTCACACTCTTATATCTGAGCTGTAATTTTACAGGAAATGCACGCCAGTGCACATTTCAAGGTTAGCAACAATAAAGACCAGCCATAGCATACATGTTGCTCCTGAAGTTAGTTACAATGGGGGGGCTTTGGAAGCTTAATTAAATGCCGCACACACAAAACAACATCTTAACAGCAGGACATAACAAACATAACCTCAAGAGGAGTGCATGTGCTGCCTCACTTTCTGCACCCGAAAAACAAACAAGTTGGCTTTTCTCATAACAAACAGCCCCTATGATTTCTAAAAATCAAGACACATGATGGTACATTACAACAAAGGCTAAACATTTAGCCTTTTGATATAAGAACCCCAGGGCTACAGATCTACTGTATGACTCATTTTTACCGCAGCTATTCCAACCTGAATCCGCATTTAAGAATGAAATCTATACTGAAAGACTTAAAAAAAACTGTAGACTGAAGTCTAAAAAACAGAACACGATGTTTCTAGAGGGAAGGCCTGTTTGTAGGAATTTGGCTCACACTCTCACCAAGAATTTATGGGGGAAGTGGGTTATGTAATATGAAAACAGATAAACAAAGCTGCACTGTCCAAAACCACCAGTGTGTGACAGACTTGTGATGACTCATGGACATTACAAATAAGACCACTGGTTCAATGTTACAGAAACAGTTCTGAATCTGGATGTGCTAAAGGTCAATATTATGTTGCTACTAAGACTGCAAGCTAAAGATGACATTTAGCCTTTGGCTTGTCTGCCATTTCCTGCAAAATGCTTTTGGCCCTAACTACTCTGTGTAAACAAAAAGTACCTCTTTCTAAAATGCTTGCCCACAGAAAACTATTTTCAATTCTGCAACTCACACGTAACGTGAACTTGAACTTGAAGGGAGGCCCCTCGGAGAAGGACACACAGGTGTCGTCGCTGCCGGTGACAAGACGGTATGGGCGTTTCTGCCTGATGTCTACACTGTTGATTAACTTGGCGTGGCCATGAACTTCCCCCACTGAAGAGCCAGTGTCCCACAGGAACACTGACCCAAACCTGCGGCAAGAGACAAGCAACCATACCACTGTTCAAGTATTCTAAGATGTTTGAGCAGGAAATAAAAATAACAGAAACACTTGTTTTGGATGTACCATGAAAAGCATTCACACTGCATAAAACTCTGTTCATATCTTAATACAAAGCGATGACACTGAGAAGAAGAGTCAATAAGAATTGTAATATGATTTCACCTATTCGCCTCAATGGCATGTTAAATATGAACATATCTAAAACAAACAATGAACTTAAGCACAGCATTAATCTCTGTGAAACCTGAAAAAGCTGAGTCATGGTGCTCTTACTTCAATGAGGCTCTTTTACTTCTTGCTCATGTATGAAACCCTCCATACTCACTTCTCTCGGCCATCTCCTACAACAGCAATCCTCTTGCTATCTTCTGTCCATGCAATGTCCTTGACTTTGCCTGAAATAGGGGTGTACTCATACTTGAGCAGGTGCTCTTTCTGGGTGGTGTCCCAGATACGGATCTTTCCTGATGCATCTAAAGGATTTTAAAACATTCATTTTATTAGAATATCAACACCGCTGTGGTAACTATATGCAGAAATATGTTAACATGCATTCATAGGTGAATCACTTACCTCCAGAAGCAATGTAGAATCCACTGGGGGCATACTTGGCAACGCCCACTTGATGGGCGTGTTCAGTGTAAATGTCTGCTATAGACGGGTTCTGTTTAAGACAGGAAATGTGAGACACCAGCAAGTCTGAAAACCTGAACATTAGATGGTTCCTGTCTAAGGTAGAAAAACAGGAGGGAGGACATACTTTTTTTTAACCGTATATTGTTTTCAGGGTTCTGGCCATTGTTCCTTTAGATTATGATAATATTTTACTCAATTCATACAACACTTGAAAAATGTTCATTGACTTTGACTTTGCAAAACTGTAACTCAAACCCTTGTTTTTGCTGACCTCTGGTGTTCGCAGCCCTCACCTTGCAGTTGTAGTCCTGTGATCAGTACACTCTGATATCACCCTTAGGTGAGGTTACAGAGGCTGCACCACAATTGAACGTGCCATTGTGCTGCACTATGTGGTAGGATAGGTGGGGAAAGCTCTTAATGCAGCCCAGGTGGCTAATGAGGTGGCAGGTATGAAACTGGCTCCCTATCAGCTGAAAAGCGAGCAGCAGCAGGTACACAGTGGAGATGGTGTTCTAACACTTTTTATTGAGGGTGACTAACACAGTTACTGAACTGGAATTAGTCAAATGGACCAGAGTGCAAAATTCTAATTTTCTCTTTCGTGAGCTAATTCAGCTATAAATGGCAGCCAAACTTTAATGCACCTTTGAAAAGTTTGTATGAGGTGAGTGTTGTAGAGAAAGCGTTGCCTATGTTGGCTGTTTAAGTGCTGGCAGGGAAGTACAGTGACATTACTATTTCCATGAGGTTTAGCCAAAAAGTCACGATGATTACATGTCTTGTATTTTGCCAGTGGTTTTACACACGATGTTAATGTTCAGTTTCTGCAAAAGGTATCATACTGATTGCCATAAGTGTCACAAGATGTTTTGTGGTTAAATGAAATAGAGCAAAAAGTCATATCCAGCCAGTTGAAACAAGCACTAAGCTGGTCAGATTTTTAAAGAGAACACACACTCATGACCACACCTAACACAGATGCCGGGTGTGGTTAGAGGTGAAGTAAACATGAAACTTTTACTAGAGGCTTTGTGAAATGATGCTTTTGAGGTTGAGGATAACTTTCACTTTCTCCCTTTCTTTCTTTCTTTAAAATATGACTTACAAAGTCAATTTAATCAAAACAAATAAGTGTAAAACAACATTATGACTTAAACAAATCATAACTGAACAAGCAAGCATCCCTTGTTACATATTGCTATTAAAAAGATGGAAACTTACTTCAATATTCCTGATGATGACACACTTCCCATTGGTATACAGGAAGTTGTTGCCTTTAGGATCGCCGCCAATCACTTTTGCAACTCCCCTCTCCATCTGTGGGAGACTGGCGAACACATGCTCTAAAAAAGTACACATAACAATAAAGATTACATTGAGGCAGGTAATGTGAAACAAGCAAACACTGTAAATAGTATTAAATTGTACTACTCCACTTACATTTTTTGCAAACAATGCTACCTTTGACATCTAAGGCAATAAGTACTGAAAGAGCTTGAAATCTTGAAGGCTGAACTGCATGGACCAATGTTTTTCACCACCAAAGAGTTAATCAGCATCACTAAGTTATTTATCAGTCAGGACTAATGAGGGTGTGTTAAATAGGCCTTTGACTTTATTGATCTTTCCAGACACTTCAGGTCAGTGTTCAGACCAATTTACCAGAGTGACTCATAGCAGTGGCATAGATTTACACTTTTTTTCATAAGGAAGAGCAGATGGCAGATGATTTGACTGTTGCCCAACTATTAAGTCAAATGTCATTTTATTTAAGATTATACAACAGTGGTATCTTATAGAAAATTAAAACATAAAAGATTTACATAATAAAAATTCATTCCTGAATGTGTATTATCTTTTTTGCATTGTAAATACAGTTTCTAAGTTTATCATTGACGGAACATGGCCTGTTTTTCTTTGCCTTACGATTATCTACTGTTTAGATCTCTGACAAAAAGGCAGAACAAGAAAACATCATCAATTTTGTACTTGCCTTAATAATGTTTAATGCAGATAAGTGTAGATGCCACCAAGAAATTTAAACGTTATTTAAACGTTAATAATGGTAAGATCTTAAGAAACCATTTAATCTTTAAACTGCTATCGTTAGACAGCTTGAAGAAGTCAGATGCATGTATTAGGCTTTATGGCTCATAATTATTTCATTACACCGTTTATTGACACTTAACGTCAGTCTACTGGCTCGACATTGAATTCACAGTCAAGACTCTTAACTTCTTGCTTGTTTCGCAGTTTCACTGAGCTACTTCCCTTGTATGAGATCCCACCGCCAGCCTCTGTCTGGGCATGTCATAACAATGCGATGTGAGCACAACTATTTCCTCGGACTGACGTTAGCTCAACCAGCTAACGCTAACTCAAATGCACCAACTGATCGTATAATGAGCTGCATTTTAAACAACGGCATGTTCACAGTAGACCGCGCTTATGAGATGCAAATGCATGTTAAATCAGACAGAATCACTGCCAACGCCGGGATAAGATTATCTTTCTCGTGCGAGGTTAGGTGTCAAAATCATGGGCGAGGCTAGCTAGCTCCAGGCTACCTGGCTGTGTAGCTCGATCTGCTGAATAATATCGCCGTAAAAAGAGTCCTGCTGCATATTTCTCCTCAACCTTTGCGATTAAAAATCCACAAACTTACTCAGTTCATGCGGCATTTTCCCTGCTATTCGCTTGCTTCTCGTTACTCTTCCAAATGAATGAAACAGTGGAGACAGTGAAGCTCTCCCGGCTGAGCACTCCTCGATCACACAAACACGGAAGCGAGTGCAGCTCTCGCTCTGCCTGGCTTTGCCCATATATAGTAAACTCAGATACTACGCTGCGGCTGACAGCCACTAGCCATGCACTGCCGGCTTCGGGGTGATTTGTCCCTCAAATCGGTCTGTCAGGCCCCATGGCTGATATACCCCAAAATTACAACCATCTAATTCCGCTGCTTCCGTTTTCTCAAAATACAACTATTCGTAAGAGATGGATTAAAGTGACATTGATATAGATAAATGTAACAGATAACATGTTTGCTACGTGGCTGGCGTACATTAAATCTTCTAAGATAATCATTGTGACTTTATTTGTACATCAACATACATATTATGCAGCAGTTTTATTTACATGTCCCACACAAAGTGAAAAATGATCGAATTCTTGATATAGTTTATGTACAATACATATAATTTTGTTTTGGATTTCTTTTGACTATTTAATTCCACCCCCCCCCCCCAAAAAAAAAAAAAAAAAACGAGGAAAGAAATTAATGACAGAAATGTGTTTGCTTTGTATGTATGTATAGCCTAACAAATGTCACAGTTTTCAACTTACTGACTTCTTTCTTTTAACACAGGTGTATTTCTAAGCAACAATTTGAATAACATACAAAGGCCAACTTTACCATTGTTGTGGAGGCTTATGGCCCTCATGGCCTCCCCGGCCCCCAGTGAACCACATTGTATACAATGTCTTTGTGAGGAGAATGTGCCTTGGGTGGGATTCAGACTAACAATGTGAAAATGGAGAACCACACAGACCAGTCAAAATGAGTGTCTTTAGCCAATTATAAGTTCACAAAAAGTGGTGTTCATGAGAGGGTTTGGTCCAGACAAAACAAGTATGTATTCAATTCTGTTCAATTCAAAGATAGAGAAAACTAAGTCACCCTCTTAGTAGTACAATATACTTGTACTGATTAAGTAACAAATAAAACTTAGTGTTTCAGTATGTATTTCAATTGTTTATAGAAACAGTTGAGGTCCAAGTGTAACAAATTCAAATACATCAATGGCAGGGCTGTTTTCACTTCACAACAACCTGCATACTTAATACTGAAGAGGGCCAACACAAATGCTGCTGTCCCGTGATTATGTGAATATGAAAAAAAGGACCCTGTGGGTATTTAAAGATAACTTGGAATTTACATGTCAGAAAAAATGGTGAGTAGCTCAGGGGCTTGCATTAAATGATGTATGAGAGAAGCAAACCAGATAGGAGGGTTTGTGAACTGTGAAGAGGCTGCCTAAGATGCATGACTCAGGGCAAAACTTTCATATAAAATTGAATGCCTTTTGGCCCCCAGAAAAAAATATGCTAGCATGAATACCCAAATTAAAATTGCCTAACAAGGTAAAGGAGAAGAATTTAACAAATGTCAAAGGGTGACCCACTGATAAACAGCTTCATGGCAGTGATTTTAAAATCTGATGTCATGCTGTATGTCGGTGGACAGCATCACTTGCCTGGAATAGGATTGGGAATCCCCTGACCTATTTAGGATGGACCCATTTCAGAGGATGGGACATGGCAGCAGAAAATATAGTGTTTCACCAACTCTGAAGTTACAATACAGAATCTGAAAGATAATATCATTAGAACAGGCAAGACATAAGAGATTGTGAAAATGTGCATCCTCAGCTGTTTGTGTAAAGATGGACACAGGGGCCATCAACAACACAGTAAATAATAGTAAGCCTATTCATTATCTTGTTTTAGTTCCCCCTCAATTACTCAAAAAAAGCGAACAGTCTGATCCTCTATTTATTGCAACAGTAATGTATTGCATTACATTCATGTTTCCTGTTTTGTGCGCATCTTTACACTTTCTTCCTCGCTTTATTCTTCTCAATATATTTCTCTCTCTTCTTTTAACAAACAGAGTGTTGGGTATGCACACCCAGAAATGTCTACAGGTGCTGAATCAAAGGAAAACCAGAGGCAAGAATTAAACTGAAAAGCCACCTATAGCCTAATAGCATTCAGCAAATTTTAACTGACAATGTTTTGATCTTACAGAGATCTTTGTCAGGCACTGTCAGCTGTCTTTGTTTTTTATCGTTTCTTCAGATTCAATTTACCATCCTCATTAAAGTTATTCAAGCTAAAGTTAGTAGTAATGTTAAAAACTTTTCAACATCATTACTTGTCATAACTAAAAATACTTTTTAAAATTGTAGTCTTATACCTCTGCAAGTGAGCACAGTAGTTTACAGACAACTGTGTCCTGCTAAACGTTAAATGCCATTTTATGTATTTGACTTGTGTTGTTTTTGAGACTGATTGACCTAATAGGCATTTTTATCCTCGGATCATATTTTGCAGATTTGCATTGCCTTCTCTTTCTATGACTAAAAGTTAATATATGATGTGGCTGTGTCCTGTGAGCTGAGTTCCTCATGTTCAAGCCCTTCAAAAAAAAAAAAAAAATCTGCCAAGGTTTATTGGAATAAGACGCTTATTAACGGAGGGAAGGGTAATTTTCATCCTGGTACATCCTGTTACATCCAATACAATAACCAGTCTGTCAACTTGGGGGCACTATATCATAGCAGCTCTCCTTCTACTGTTCGATGCATAGGGCTCTGTATCTGTCAGACCACCGAAGAAGTAGTGCAGTCGCTGCATGCTCGAGACGATGGCGGCCTCCTTGAGAAGCAGCTTAGTAACATTGGTCAAGGTTAGTGAACAAACAATATTTACACACTTATTTTAAGAGAAATGACTCGCCGTTTCTGAATTTTTAGTTTAGTAAAGCTCAAGTACAGTGTTGTTATGAACTGTCAAAGAAAGAGTCAGGTTCACTGGCTTGTGACTTCTGTGTCTCGTTGCTAGCCATGAGCCTCAAACATTGAATCACTTCGGTTGCCCTCTGAAAGAAAACTGAAAAGTGCATGTCTGGCTCCATCTGTTCTTGTCAGCTGGTCAGCGAGAAAAATCATCTCGGTCGTCAGTAGATAACTTGTAAAACTGACCAATTATCTTACAGTTAAACAGTTTATCATCGGTATGTAAGCTTAGTGAGCTAAAGCAGCTAGCTAACTCAGGTACCGTTAAGCCTGTCAGGTAACGTTAACCTCCCTGTCCTCAGTGAACCATCATTTATTTCTACACTCATATAATAACTTTACTGAACTCACTGGGGCTAAACACTGGCTTACTGCCTTGAGCAGATAAATCTTCTCAACATAATTGTATTTACTGTATGATAGATTTGTGTTAGCTGCCAAAATCTCCAGCTTTCCAAGTGATTCTTATGTCAGCAGGAGCCAAGAGATGTGCAGTTTAAATTAATCTGCCAACTCTCCCTTTCTTTTCCGAAGTTGTTTTGTGTATTACGTGTTAGAAATTTGTTATCTTAGTTTTACAGAGCCCTCACTTTATTGTAAGTTGTCCTGACTGTTTTAGACACCAACTTGTGGAATAAATAATGACTCAAAGCAGAGAAAACCAATTACAACTGAAATGATAAAAGAATTTGATTAATCCACTAATTCTTGAAACTTCAGACAAAATCATGTTACATTTTTTGTCTGAATTTTTTTTCAAGATGCTGTTTTTTTCTCTTGAAATCGTGGGTAGTTGTACCCCCTCAGGCCCCTATAATTGGATGGAAAGATAAGAAAAATCCTTTGAATTACTCAAATCTCACAGACATAGGCAAGATGACACAAGCAAAAAAATTTAAGCTTAAAAGAAACATCATATATAGATAGAGGGATAGCTATTACAATGTAGCAAATGCTCTGAGAGACCATGTTTTGTATTGTTTTTTCCCCCTCTTCAGGGCCTGAGCGGCCCCCGGTGGCAGCAGCTGGCCTCTCGACCACTGAGTGTTTCTGCTTGTCTGTGTGGCCCGGAGGCCCCGCTGGCTCGTGCTGATGCTACTTTTAAGGTTACCATGGTGCCAGGGGATGGAGTTGGACCTGAACTGATGACTGCTGTCAAGGAAGTCTTCAAGGTACTTTATATAATGACTGAGGTTAAATCATCCTCAGCTTAAGGATGCTATGAGTGTGAGAAAATGCACAAAAACAGATATTTACCTTTGTACATGCTGGTGACATGTATAATTACATCAGTAAATTAGGGATCTTAAGGATGGCTTCTTTTGCCTTATCTCCAGGCAGGAGATGTCCCTGTAGAATTTGAAGAGTTTCACTTGAGTGAGGTGCAGAACATGGCCAGTGAGGAGAAGCTGGAGCAAGTGTTAACCTCCATGAAGAACAACAAAGTGGCCATGAAAGGTAGCTTTGTTATTGATTTATCTCATAGTTAGCCTCCAAGTAAAACAACATAGTATAAGTTTATTCAAAATACCTCCATTAAAATGTATGAGATCTGAATATATGTGAATAGATCTAATGTATGGTTGTGACATGGTTGGTTTTTGGTCTTCAGGAAAGATCCACACACCCATGGAGTTCAAAGGGGAGCTGGCTTCTTATGAGATGAGATTGAGGTAAAACAAGAAAGCAAGTTTTAATTTTAAGTGTGTATTTTGTGTTTGTTATTGTCATTTTGTTCATATAACTCTACCTCCCTGTCCATTCCCAAGGCGTAAACTGGACCTGTTTGCCAATGTGGTTCATGTGAACAGCCTGCCAGGCTACAGCACTCGCCACAACAACCTGGACCTGGTCATCATCCGCGAACAGACTGAAGGGGAGTACAGCTCCCTGGAGCACGAGGTACACGACACAGCTCCTCACTGCAGTCTCAGAGGATTAACAGTGGTTTAAAAACCACTTCAAAAGGCATAGATTTCTGTCTTTGTAGAGGGAGCTTGGCACGATGTGTTTGTGCATCTGTGTGTGTGTCTTTAATTAAGGTTTTCTTTTGAACCACTTCTTACTCACTGGGGGGATCAAACATTCACCCCTTCTCATGTAACGATTCTTTGCTGTATTGTAGTCTTAGTTTATTTTGAAACATTGTTGACAGAGTAACAACTGACACCTTTTGCCAACTGCAGCTGACCCATAACAATCCCCACCCCCTAACAAGCATCTGCTGTTGGTCTCTCCTCTTGTCTGTGAAGGGGCTGGAAAAAATGGCATTTTTAAAAGCCTGTGTGATCAGCTTTCAGCACATTTGTAGCTTCTAACTGAATCTCCACAGTCTAGAGTTTAATTTCTCGCCTTCGTCTCTGTTTATACTTAAGTAATCTGTTTTTCTTTTCTTTTTTTTAATATAAGGTTAATTTTCAGCTATGGAAGTCATACTGTGTTACTGCTAATAAAAACCGAAGATTACCAGCTTTTTCACTTCATAGTAAAAGCTTTTAAATTAAAAAAATAACCCCAAAAAAACACAAGACAAGGCAGCAAATGTGTATGGAAACTGCCTAATCACCTTCACTGGTCACCTAATGTACTTCAAACCTGAAATGACATTTGGCAGTAATATGTGGAAATCTTATGTGAAATATTAGTTGCTACATTATAGATGGCTGCAGAGCTATTGTGTGTTAATAAAGGTCTGTTACATTCTTGCCAAAAAAGTTATGGTTATGTTGACTAAACTGGCAGCTAAATCTTTCTGTAATTTGTAGTTATATTGTAGTTTTTTAAAATTTGCAATCTTTTCGCATTGGTAGTGATGCGTTTTATGTTAGCTATCAGTGGTTGAGTTGCTAGAGCTGAGGGAGGAGAAATGGTAGTGCTGCGTAAGTTACAGTGATTAGGAGTATGGCCGCCTTTGACGTCAAAAGAGTGTTGCCAGTTTTTGTGTCACTACTCTCACTGCAAGAAGAAGAAGACAAGAGTTCCACACTGCTGGTTTAAAATTTAAGTGAATTTGTTCCGTCAGATGTTCATGAGATGGAAAACTAACAATAAATTAACTGTAATGCTTCATTCTCTTGCATCAATGATTAGCCAATATTGTATCATAATAAATGTACTCTCCTCTTGCCATGTAGAGTGTGACGGGTGTGATCGAATGTTTGAAAATCATCACTAGAGAGAAGTCACGGCGCATTGCCAAGTTTGCCTTTGATTATGCCACCAAGAAGGGCCGTAACAAGGTCACTGCTGTCCACAAGGCCAATATCATGTGAGCAAACAGAAAAGCCCACACTTTCATTTTAGACTTACATTTTTTTAATCATATTGTTCTATTAAGTCTTAAAATGGTGTTAATTTGGGTCATGATTTGTCACTTGCCCTCATCCCCTGTCTTATTACAGGAAACTAGGCGATGGCCTGTTTCTTCAGAGCTGTGCAGAGGTGGCACAGCTGTATCCCAAAATCAAATATGAGAACATAATCATCGATAACTGCTGCATGCAGGTATTCACAGCCTCACAGTTCACTCTCCTGACATAATTAATGAATGACTTGCTGATCAGGTTTTCTTTTCACTTTTTTCATTTCTTGTTTAAACATGTTTCGTGTTAAAACAGCTCGTCCAGAACCCGTACCAGTTCGATGTGCTGGTGATGCCGAACCTTTACGGAAACATCATTGATAACCTGGCAGCAGGGCTGGTTGGAGGAGCAGGAGTTGTTCCTGGGGAAAGCTACAGTGCAGAGTATGCTGTGTTTGAAACTGTGAGTTCACACTGACCTTTTACAGTTTTTTTGTTTTTCATCTGTTTATTAAGCCAGTAATTCTATGCTTTTTTATGATCCCTCTGCTTGGAGTAAGTTTTCGTACTTTGAATCAGTGTATTGTAGAAATAGCTGCAGAAAATAGCAACAGGTACTGAAATACTGTTACTCAAACCCTACAGGACTCTTTCCTGATCCCATCTCTCTCTTCTTTTTCAGGGTGCACGCCACCCATTTGCACAGGCTGTAGGAAGGAACATTGCCAACCCCACAGCAATGCTGCTCAGTGCTGCTAACATGCTCAAGCACCTCAAGTGAGTCAACCTTTCAGGTCTTGTAGTCAGAAATACACGGCAGTTCATGCCTTAGGGCTGTTTCAGACACAATCAGGCGCTCCAGTGATCAACGCAGGTTTGTGCAGAAATGAGGGAGTGTCAGCTCATTTTGAAAAACAACTTAATTTGTGTTTCCTTGTGACAGGGTTGTTAAGCTCTGCTCGCTCTTAACAGTCCAGCAGCTGAGTGGCCACAGCAGCTTGACATTATGTTGCATTCACTCCGCCTCCACTTTGCAACAGGGCCACTGTGTTTTCTTTTCAATGTGCAAGCATTCATGGTCCACACTGCATAGCTTTCTTACACTAAAATAAATGGGAGAAGTTGCATTTTTAGGCCAGCGCCTGATTAGGTCTGAAATGGCCCTTAGAAAGCAGCCTCAAGTGCCTGTTTGTGACATGTGTACAAGATGGTTCTGACCACCTCTTAACTGTCACTGGATTATGTTGCAGCCTGGAATATCACTCCCAAATGGTGTCAGATGCTGTTAAGAGGGTCATCAAACAGGGCAAGGTAAGTGTGTTTTTTACTTTTACTTTACACCGGCGATATGCCCACTGGTGCATTCAGCCTGACATGACCTAAACATGTCTGACAATACTAACAGCATTAACAGCAAGTGTGTCCTATAAAAACAGTTAAGCTTCAGAGATGGGAAGCCAACAGGACTCATATATCACCTCATGTGTTTTAATTTTGGTGTGGGTCATTGACTTTAATTATGAGAATAAAGTGTCGAAATGCTGCAGTCAGAAATGTGGTGCTTTTTGTTTAAGCACAGACCAAACAAATAAAAATTAGACTTACTTAATGAATAGTATTATTCTGTTGAATATTATGTGGAAGTCAGCCAAGCATCAAGCTAAGTAGTGTTAAGGGGATCCTATGGATGTAGTTGGATATGTTTGTGTGGCATTCAGCAAAGTAGGCAAATTGACACAGAAGCACAACACAACATAAAGCAGTTTGTGTTAAATGAATTCAATTACTTGTGCTGAGCAAATGAAGCCACATTCAAAACATCCAGTCTAAGGAAAAGTTGCAGTTCAGGCAGAGGTTGAGTCCATTTAATAGGTGAGCTAGTCAATGAAAACACAGACATTGTAGAGTAGCAGTAGCTGGCAAGGCTATATATGCTGGCTTTTCTATGTCTCTTTGCAAATGATCACAAACAATGAAAGGAGGTTTTGCTTTTTATAATCTTAATTAGTTAACATGAACTAACTAAAAACTTAAGAGAAAATGATTTGTTTCACTGTGCTATCCAAGACTACAAGAGACTTTTAAGATGAAATGTTTTCTTGCATGTTACTGAGTGCATGAGTTGACATCACAAATCAGTCGACAAACCTTAAATAACAACTTTGACCATATCATATGTTTTTTTTTATTGAATGGGTTGCAAGATTCATGCTTAGAGGTGATTTGACATTCATATACTTAAAATTTATATGAATTTGAAATGATTCTAAATGAATGAATCGAAAAGATTCTAAAAAAAAATCTAAAAAATGGCATAGCCTCGTTTAGTGCACTCCAGCAGCACTACACCTGTGGCAGATGCTTGAGAAAATTATAGAAATGTAAATTGATTGATAATTTTACTTATGTGTGACCTTGAACAGCTAAAGAGCTTTAATTGAGTCTAATGCTAGTGTTGACACGTTGAGTGTAATGATAGTAGTTCTTGACCTGCATGCTTTCATCTAACAGCCTGCAAGCTTTAATCTACTATGTTAGAGAGCCTTTGATTACTTCCATTTAAGATTGTATATATGCTTATGTACCTTACTGTCGCTCTTCTCTTGCACTTCTCCACCCTATAAATGTACAAAGTATATGCATTTGTTTCCAGAACCAACAATTTCTTTTTTTCAAATATATATAAACTGACTAAGACTAACTGCCTTAGGGTTGCACCCACTCTGCATTAACACTAACGTTGACTGACACAAACACAAGCATGCAGTCTGTCAGCCGTAGTCCCTCAGATAAGATGCTCGACCTCATTGTGAGTGGTATTTTAGCACTAACATGCATTTCAGCGGCTTCAAGACAGATTTTTAGTTATATAAGTGATGGCAAAAGCTATTCTCTTAGCTGGGGTAGCGCTGTGTTAGAAGAACTGTGTGAATGTGAGAAATTATCTTTTCTTTTAAAGAAATGCCTTTCAAGTGAGAGCAGAATTTACCTGCATGTTGTTTGAAGTGCCCCTCCTCTCCCTGTCCCCTTTCATTTAATTTCCTCCTCTACTTGTACCCCATTGCCCCTTTTGTGTCTGTGTGTGTGTGTGTGTGTGTGTGTTTGCATTTGTGTGTATCTGTGTGCACATCCCAGGTACGGACACGAGACCTTGGCGGGTACTCCACCACTGGCGACTTTGTGCGTGCTGTTGTGGAAAACCTGCGCCACCGACCTGTTTACTAAGATGTCTCATCTCACTGACATTTCTTTAAATCTGGACATTGTTCTTAACATGAACTGGATGCATGTTAAGTCACAGCTCCCCTCTCACTGTTGAATGACAGCCACACCATCAGTTGTATCCTAAATATACCAAAGTTACTGTTGTACACTTTAGTCAAGGATTTACATCATCCATCTCTGTGGTCTGTGATAAGTCTTTCCTCATGTTTACTGTCTGTCAATCATTTTTTCCTTTTTTTTTTTCATTTTATTGTGCTTAATTGTCCAAGTGTTTCAGCCCAGTTGGCCATACTGGCTTCCTCTTTGCTATCACACTTTGACGGAGACTGTCTCTGAATCAGCCAGACTGCTTTTATCAGCAGCTCTTATTGGATACTTTACCTCATCTCATTATTCATAATTGAAACATCTAAAGACTGACTGTAACTTAATGTACAGTATAATAACACTGCTGCATCATGACTGACCACAATGCGTCTGACCTGCACATTCCTAAATGTATTTGGAGAAAACTCCATTCTGCTGTGCTGTAAATTCAGTTTGATTCTTTGAGTTTCTGCAAAGCAAAGGCAAAAACATCCCGGTGCAAAATTAATGTTTCTTGCTGTAAGATTAAGGATGCTGTTAACATTCTTACATATCTCCAAAAATGAAAATCAAGAAAACCAGTAACAAGTACTTGACTGTGAAAAAACAAAATAAGATTTTTAGTAATCAACAGTTTAAAAGCTGTATTTATTTGTCACAGCGTCCATAAAGCTGGTCCTCTGCTCATGTGAGTAAAGCCGTGCTCAGCTTTTAAACAAGGCTGAATTATGAATTGGTATAGACTTAAGTTTTTGTTCTTGTAAAAACAATTGAACTGTATAAATCATTGTTACATTTAAACATAGTTTATAAAGGTAATGTATTATTTATAAAAAAACAACTTTGTAATGATGGTGTTTTAATGCCACTGATGCTGTTATTACACATCTGTTTCACATTTGATCCGTTATGCTTTTTGTTTCGCTTTACTGCAGTTTAGGAGACTTCAAAAGTAGTTACTTGTTGACAGGAAATGATAAAGCTTAAAGTAATTTCTTAGTGCTAATTATGCTGAACTTAACACACTTTCTTGGGTATGTAAACCATAACCAGTGTAAACTGTCATATTCCTCATTTTCATCAGATACAGTTCTGTTTTTTCTCAAACCTTTTTTTCACACTTGCATATTAAAGCTTGTAACAAGTGTTATGTAATATTGATTAAATAACATTCTGTCTCATTTTATTGCTAACTCTTGGACTTTTAATGACTTTACTATTGTTGATTGCTAATTCACAAGTAAAACTAGGTGTGTGTCGGATAAAGGCAGTGTTTTCTTTTACATTGTATACATTCAAACTGCTTTTAAACAGTGAGACTGTGCCCTTCTGATCGATTTTTTTTATGCCTTTTTTTCTCTAACTCAGGTAATCCTAAAAATAAGGTTATGAGAAAATAAAAAAAGAACATAACTCAAGAAAGCAAATGCATATTCAATCACAAGTATTTATCTCATAGATCACATTGTTTGTGTATTCTGTGAGTACAGTTTTTAAAGGCTCTCTAACATTCAGGCCATCATACTGTATGTGGACATGTGTTGCTGCAGCTGTGCATATAGTAACACACTGTCCTTATGTTTGCAACAGGTGCGCACTGCAGACCTGGGGGGCTATGCCACAAGCGACGAGTTCACCAGGGCCGTCATTGCTAACCTGGCAGTCTAAGCACTGTATTTGCGAATCTATCAGCTGCTGAGACGCACACACCCTTTTTTTATTTGCCTCCTTGTAACCTGATCAATTGTACGCATGCAGTGTATCAACAGCTCACACACATTTTTCCAAGGTAAACAGTCAAATGCAGATGAAATGCACAGCTATGATATCATCTCAACCTGTTTTGCAGTTGAGCGTAATACATTAACCGTGACATCTAAGGGAAAAAGATATGTGTTGAACATGCAGTCTTATAGTCAGTGTGTGAAAAATATTTCTGTGACGGCACACTGGTAAACACCAGCCATTCACACTCTGATCTGTGGCAAGATCCTGTCATTCCAAATCGATGGATTTTTTTATTTATAGGGACTTAAAGCAGCATTCAAAATGTGATGTATGTATACATTCAAAATATTTATTAACTTCAAGTTTTAGCTAACTGCTTGGTGAGATATAAATAATAAATTATTTATGACATCTTGTGTGCAAAATCCCTGTGTGAATGTAATAGACTGATGTAGTATTTAGTGTTATAAAAAGTTCATCATGTGGCTGCTGGTGGCTCATCAGTATGCATCACCTCACAGCATGAGGAACTCAAATCCAGGCCAAGGCCTCTGTGTCCAAACTGGAGAGTCTGTAAAAGAGGACCATGAGGGATTGTCTCACAGTATGAGACTTATGATGGACTCCTACTTTTGCATGTAGATATTAGATCAGGATTCCGAGAAAGGTAAAATACAGAGAGGAAATTTCTAGTATTGTCCATCTAACAGCCCAAAACCCAGAAGAAACCAGCTCATAAGTCAGACATGCTTAAAAAGATGTAATCAGTGTATATTTGGTGTGTTTGGTTAAAATGGTGTAATTCACTTTAATAAATTATCAAAGTTGTTTCTAGTATTCTCTCTGTTATTTTAATTTTCTACTTAATGTGTACCCTGTTTAAACAGTAGAAAAGCCATGGCAAGTTACAATGAAGCAAAATTAAGCATTAGGTTAATTTCATAGAAATATTGGCATTTATAATGACACAGAATTAAAATTTACTATTAAGATAGTTAATTACAAACCATTTAAACTGCACTTGAATATTAAGTCTTGTCCTTTATGGCATTAGTATGGCATTTTTTTTTCTTAAACCTTAAATCAGTTGGTTTTAGTAATAAAAAAGAGTTGAGATATGTTCTTTTTTTAACTTCATTTTAATTATTTAACCAAAAACATTACTTGAGTCATATTTTGACATTTTTCATAAACTTTGTCCATATTTTCTCAGTTAAGGGATCAATATCTGATTCTGTAATTTGTTACTCATTAAGCTTGGGATTCATGTTTTCTTTTCCATAGTACAATATGTTCTGTATCCAATTATTTATTTATGAATGGGACGCACTGTTACTGTACTATGGTCCACTGACTACCTTTAAAATACCGACACTTATTGTACCTTTATACTTTATGTATTTGACAGTTACAGACTTAAAGATTTCGCTAAAAGACAGGCATCTCATGTGCAAAGTTCTATATCAGTCGGTGGATTGATAAGCAGAAAGGGACACTGACATTGATTCAAGGGCCTTGAATCATGGAAGCTTCGGGGGTTCCTGGCCCCTGCGATTGGGAAGTGATGCAGTCTGACCCTGCCTTTGAGAGGCTTTATCTGCACCGTGAGAGCTCCAAGTCGGCCAGCAGGTGTCGCTGCGGGCTATGGAGAACCTACGTGGAGAAGAGACGGGGCCTGGCCTGGGAATTTGGTGTTCGCTTCCCATTCTTCCTAAGCAGACAGACACACAACATGGCGGACTAGAATAGTCAGCCGACGCGCCCGGATACAGCGGATAAACCGTAGGATTTAACACCCAGGAAGACAGAGAAAGTCCACTCTGAAGGGACGATCCTTTAGGGCGTTTTAAGGTTTTTAACTGGTAGTGCCGTCCTGGCCCGGATTTAGTAGAGAAACGGACCGCGAAGTGTTGGCTGTGCGTCCCAGATCTCGCTTCCCTCCTCTGCTATCACCCAGGTCCCCCCACCCCGCTCACACTCTCGGTTCCTGGGGTGTGGAGACAGGGGCCGGGGTTGAAAAGAAAACGTGGAGGATAAAGACAGGATAAAATCCCACTTGGCTTTTGACCCTTTATTGGGTTTCCTCTGGGCGCTACAGGAGTTGTGGTGAGTTTTCTTGTTTTTTGTTGCGCAAAGCCCGAATCACACTTGTTACAACGTCGCTGTAGCAGCATGTTTCCTCTCGCTGTAACATTGTGTCACCCACAAACAAGCGATTTCTCCCCCACACTCAGACTTACGCACCACATTACATGTTACCTGAATCATCGCGGGGCTAATCCCGGGCTCAACATGGAGCAGGGTTATGTTTAATATCAGTAATCTTCGTTGTAAGCGCTTGAACATTTCAGAAGTAGCTCGGAGGCAGGGAGGGAAATTTTGGCGACGGGGGCTCGCGAGGAAAAGGGGGCTTAAAGATGAGTGCGACAACATTTGAGAAGTCCGAGGCTGTAACTCAGTTTGTTGTGCCAACAAGGATGCTGTTGCGCTGGCAGTGGAACAAAGAAGGGGTCCGGGTCCGTCCTGCCTCACTGGAAAGTACACTTTATTGATCAACGCTTTGTTATTACACGTTCAGAGAGGGTGGGGAGCTGGCTGGCTGGCTGGATGGGTGGGTAGAGGAGCAGGGGAGGGGGGCTTCACGCGACCCAACACAGGAATTAGGTCGCCCAAACATTAACATGTATGGCCTGTCAAATCACAGCGGCTGCTTTGTGTTTCTTCTTCTACTCACTGACAGTCTCTGGAGTGAGTGCTCCCCTTTACACCCTCTCCCAAAGTGTTTTCGTAATGATTAATATTCTCTCTTCCTTCAGAGTGTTGGGTGTAACCGAGCATACCATTTCAACCTTGGGGCTGTTGAAGTTTTCATGCATTACTTTGCGTACACTTTGACTGTTAGTTAGGATTTCTAAAGTCCTGACAACATGATTCATTCCTTTTAATGGCTTGTTTTTAACGTTGAGTAGATAATAAAAAATGAATGCATACAACAGAAAGCTGTCATCAAGATCTGCTACAAGAATAATTTGAATACTTTAAAAGCAGTGCAGGGACAAGCATCATCAAGATTGTGGTCTCATGAGCCTCTCGTATCTGAAAAAAGCCTTTGCCATGTCTGCTTGGAGCTTGACTCATCACGCCTGGACCAGATCACTGAGCTGCTGCACACATCCTCCATACCCCTCCACGGCACACTTTCCTCATCCCTGAGGTCGTCTTGTCATGTTAGGACCATCCAAGTGCAAAAGTGAAGCTACACCTCTCAAACCAGCAGAACTGCCTTGACCTCCATCTGTCAGACCCCGATATTTCTGCCCTCTCCCCAACATCCTGTCAAATAAACTCTCGTTGTCAGTCGGCCCATTCTCCAGAAAGTTGAACTGTATAAAAAGAAGGAAAAGGCAGAGCTGATATCTTGCTCACTCTGTCCATATCTTGCCAAACCTATTTTAAGAAAAAGGAGTTATTTCCGTCTTGGGATCCTAAAAGGGTTTTCAACAGAGGAGTTTGAGTGATCCTCACACCACACTTTCCATGATTGGCCTACTTTCTAAAAATAAGAATAAAGTGTAGCTTTAGATCACCTTGTTGAAGCTTTGTGTGAAGTTACAATGGGTGGATCTTTGAAAATTACCTCCGCGTTGTGAAATTTCACAATTTCAGGGTGCTGACACAATATTATGACTTGTCTCTTTGGGTGGGGTTG
>JAPZDY010000012.1:20209142-20225958 GCA_029783645.1 Ctenochaetus hawaiiensis | reverse complement strand
TTGGTAACACAAATTTGCTTCCGTCTCTCAACTCATATTTACTCTCAGACACTATGAAAAACTTTTGCACGCTGTCTGGTAGTGTTTTATTAATTGCTTTAAAAGGAGTTTGAGTTAACGCGTTATTAACGCGTTAACTTCGACAGCCCTAATATATATATATATATATTTTATTGAAAAAAGTATCTAATAATCTCTAAATCCAGAATCAACAGAGTGTCAAAAGACAATTGAGTTCTTGTTCAAAAGATGTTTGATAAATAGATCACAGTGTCTCCCTTATGTTGCATTTATGGGTAATAAGCATTGTCATTGTTGACACTGGTAACCCATATCCCAAAGTCTTTTTCTTTCTCTCCGCTGTGGGCTCCGCAGCCACCGTTAGTATGTGAGGAGCTCTGCAGCTCTGCAGTGGTGCCAATAGGCAAGGACACAGGCACAACAGAAAGCAAAAGCAGAGAGGCAAAAGTCCATTTCTTGCCTTCTTCTCCTCTCATTATGTCTTCTTTTCTTGTCTTCTTTACATTCTTGTTCAAATCCATTTCCTTCAGTGATAGCTCGAACAATTGCAGTATTAAAAAGGCATGCACTTTGTTACGAAAGCCTGCAGACTGAATGGCTGTTGTCAGGCTTATTTCAGCTGTTGGATAGGATTTTAAATTGATCATATTGATTAAAAATGTCAAAAACCTATTGTTTTAAGAATAACTTTTGAAGCAATCACCTGTTGAGATCATTTAATCTCCCAGAACTTTTGTAGGGATTTACTGTATATTTTGAGGTTTCATTCATAACATTTTCCTTTTGAATTCTTAACCAGCATTCCATGCTATGCTAGCTATGCTAGCTGTGGTTGTTAATGTTATGTACAGTTTAAATAACTATTGTGATCCTGTGATTTTACTGGACACCTGCTGCCCTTTTTCACAAAGGAATACTTGCTTAGGCCAGTGAAAAAGGATTTAGTTTACCACCTTATATACAGTATGTTAACCAAAGTCATTTATAGTGTGCTTAGTTTTTTGTAGGGTTAGACATCCAAATGCTCACAATCAATATAAATACCAAACCTTTTGTACAAAAGCCACAATACAAAACAAAGCAGCTGTTTTTCATGTAAAACTCCACTGAATGCATTAGTTTTACATACACATATGAAGGACTTTGTCTATATTAAACACACTCTAAAGCTGGAAAAGTTCCCAAAGTAGATCAGGAAATACCTGATCAGAGAATAAATAAACAAGCCTGAGGATCTGCCCGAGCATTCGATGCCAACCTTCGATAAGGTTTGGGACCAAATCTTTTGTCGTCCCAGTGTCATTCAGGCTTGTGCAGTTGATTCGGATTCTGTAAGGCAGTTTATAATAACAGTAAACGGAAATAGGGAGTGGAAAACAAAGGGACCATTGTCATTTTTGATTTCCATCAAAAAGGAAGCAAATGTCCTGTCACATTTTTGTGCTGTGTTTCTTATTCCCTCTAGATAAACTATTGATTTATATTGCTTGTTGCTTGTCTTAATCTTGAGAAAGCTGTGGCAGGCTTTCGTGTTGCCATAGGGCAGCTCATCCCAGTGGTGACTGCTGTGAAGGGCTCTATGTGCTCTGCTTTGTCTGAAAAATATTCACATGGTTGCACAACACAAGCCCAGAGTAAGAAGAGTATGAGCTGCATGGCTACCTTTTCCTACATTCATTCACTAATAAATGGGCATGTACATGTTTCCTCAGCAGGGACTAGTGTGATGAAACTGTTGGAAAGTCTCCCTTTTATTTCTGACTGTATCACTATGCCGAGTAAGACTCTGGATTATACAAAAATAGGACGATTAAAATGGCGCTATGAGACAGATCTGTTTATGAAACAGACATTAAATCAATTAAGTAGGTAGTGAGCCATTCCTTTGTTCTTATGAGAAATGTGTCTGTCTGTCAACAAAAATGTTGCACTACAAAACTATTTAGCAAAAAATGTCTGTTAGCTATTGAAGAAACATTGTCACGCCCTAACCAGGACACTTAACAAGAGTGATTTACTCCTTATATAACAATGTAATTACACACAAAAGCAAATAAACAAACACTGATAGTTTCTTTGTGTTGCCTTTTGCATCCCTCAACATTTAAATGTGAATTAAACACCAACCCATGACTCAGAGTATCTTTTTAATGGAGAGCATGGACAGCACAAAACCTAAAAATGGCACAAATAGAAGCACTTGCCCTGTACCTCTTAAATTAATGATGTCCTCTACCGACACATAAGTCTGAATAGCATGCATTTACACCCACACACTGGGATACTGCTTCTCTGGAGGCCAGAACACATTAGGATGCGTCTCCGGGGAGGTTGTACTCTTGGGTCTACAGTATCTTGATAAAACTCCTCTTGGGTGCCTGCAGCATCTGTGTGAAGTGATGGTTAGCAACAAGATTCACTTTCACCCACACAGTGACACACCATCTGGCCTCTCTGTAAGGCACGCAAAAAAATGGCAATGACAACAATTTTCTGACATTTTATAGACTAACTTCAGGCTGCATTAAGTAGATTATTGGCAGACTTATTGATATTGTAAATAATTATTAATTGCAGCCCTAGGTAATGTCAAGTTTAATCAGTCAGCTGCTGAAAGATAAAGTTGCCTGTTTCCCTGAATGTATGAATTTTTTCTCAAAAGCAAACATTTACTGGCCAAATGGTTGCATGGATGGGTGACAGAAAGAGGGAGGGATAGTAACAATTGGATTTGTAGGTTAATAGCATTGTCATTGACAACATAACTTGCTCAAAATGGCCCTTTTAAGGCTGCAGTCAAAGCCAAACAGTGCTTTACTAAACCCAGAAAGTAAGTACTTCAATAAATGGGCTCAGTTCAAAACACCAGAAGATTGGCAACTGGCACTATTAGAGCTTTTAGCGCCCAATTTATCCTCTGCCCACTGATGCAATAATCCCTGATAAAGCATCGGTTTGTGTGTTAGCGCTGCAGTATTTGGCTCAGTGCAGTGCTAGAGTATCTTTATAAGCAGAGGCAGACGGGCTGGATTATTTCAGGGTCAGGACCATGGGATTAGATCCAGGGATTATCACAACTCAGTCAGGGAGACAACAGCCTTGTTTGCCTCAGGGATTATACAAAAGATTGACAGTTACCCAGTCCAAGCACCCATCCTCCGTCATGCTTTCTCCCAGTCTGTGATCCTCTAGCCTCCACTTGCTTATCCGCGTATTAGCAGTGGGTGAAGAGAGTCCTAAGTATGGACTCAGTGTCACTGCAGGAATTTAAATGTGACACTGATTCAGTTTTGGGTGATGAATGGGTCAAATGTTTGGCACATTTTCAAGTTAAAAACCCTGTTGCAAAAGAAGAAACATGAGTAGCTGAGTGACATGGTTAAATTAATTAATAATTTTTTATTTGATTGTAACTCATTTCTGCTTTTTATTTTGTCTAGTTTCTCAACAGTTTATTCACAAGAAGGAAAAAGGTTAATCCAAGTCATGCTTAATGCCCTCTGTTTGCTTTTCAGGACACCACTGTGCGAATGAGTGACTGATGCCAGTTTCGCTTCTTCAGGTAAGCAACATTTAACAAACTCAGACTAACATTATGCAAGTATTTCATTTTTTCATTTTACATTACAAAGTGTCACCTTTCAAAAGTAAACGTGTCAGGTTAGGAAAGAAGATTTATATCGGATTTTAAAACAAATAAAACTGTAAGTGCTGATTTTTGTTGACTAATATTGTATGTTTTGTTGGGCATTTTCCGTGTAGGGCAGAATGGGTGTGTGTCCCCTGCTCCTGCTGCTCAGTTTAGCCCTCGGGGCTTCAGCCCAGGATCATGTCCCCATCACAAGTACGAACTTTGTCCAATTACATCAAACTCTTTTTTTTTTTTTTAAACTCTCCTAGGTTAAAAAGCTAACAGTTAAAAACTAAACAATGCTATACAATGTCTTCTTCTCTCCAGGTCCTCCAAATATTACTGCCAAACCCACAGACCCCCCTGTTGCACCCTCAATCAACTTTACAGTTGCACACACGCAGGCCACCACAGGCCCACCTACAACACCTGGCCCCACAGTCACCCCGATGGTGACGACAACAACGATAACAACAACAACAACCACAACCACCAGCCCAGATGGTGAGCAAGACGTACAACCAGCGGGTCCCAATGCCACTGGCCGGTTGTTTCCACTTCCCCAACCTCCTCCATCTCCAACTGATGCCCCCCAGGCACCACCGAGCACTGAGCCTGCCCCTCCTCCTCCTACCCTGGCGGGAGGAGACGATGGGATCACAGCTTTTGCTCCAGACACCCCCACTCCAGAGGCTTATGATGAAGGTATTGTTACGGTGGAGACGGAGGCGACCACAGAACCTGGGATGGAGTTATTTTCGCCAGACCCCAGCCCACATGGTAAGTGTTTGTGCATGTTAGGGGCTCTGTGTGTCTGTTTCTTTATTGTGAGACTACATCATCTTTGTTTGCACTTAAACACCTAAAAACCATCACCAGAACAAAAGAGCAAGTATCTGTGTCTGAACGTACTGTAGTTGTGCAGCATTTTTCTACACTTATATAGGGATAAATAATTAAAGACAGGGATGTCAGGTACTCACAGCAAGATGCAATGAGCTGTGATTAGCATGACTCATATCATCTTGAATGGAAAAACACCCACTTACCATGCTATGGGTACTGCTATCACTCTTGTCTGTCTGTCTGTCTGTCTGTGCATAAAACCTACAGCTGAATATGAGACGCTACCGTTCTCACATTCTCATACAGTTATTCAGAGTCATTCAGAGATCTGGGGGGAATGACTAAGGCAGTGTTCAGACCCTGCGTGTTGTTTGCAGATTGTGCTGTGATGGGATTTTTCTTTGCTCATATTGGATTTTACTTGTGGCAAAACTGCACTTGATGCTAAAGAGGAGAAATAAACTCAGTGGCTGTTCTGTGCTTTGCTTCAAGTGGATTACCAAAGGTAGATCAATAGGATGCAACTGGGGCAGAGAGATTTTCTTGCACACTTTGAGGATGAAGCTGAAAGGTCCTTTAAATATGTTAGTTTTGAGTTTTGTTTTGAGGTCCTAATAAATCCTCCACACATTTTTTAGAGCTGCCACCTGTCATCAGATCATCCAGGACACGCTTTGATGCCATGTGTGAACATGGCCTAACTACACTAGACTAGAAAGGTTAAACGAATCTGGATATGACAGGAAAATAAAGCTTCTTAAGTATAACTCCTGGAATATAAACATCACTGATTGATGTGTACTGTAAAACCACAGAGAGTGTGAGGGTGGTTTTTGGTGTTGGTGTTGTTTTTCTTTCTAGCCGTGTGTTATTCATGCACGCTTGCAAAGCAGTAGCAACAGCTAGAAAGAGCGGACAAGTGAGCTTTCTGGTCAAGAGTCGACCTTTAATATTTTAGATTGTTGAACACTTTTCTGCTTTTAAACTCCATTGTAGCAGGGCTGAAAATATCCTGACGTGACACACCTGCATTTGATCAGTCATCCACAAGAATGAAAGTGCCTCCAAACTAGGCAACCAAGTCGCTTCAAAACCTGTTATTTTTAATGTGAAACCAAACACTGGCCAGAGAGGATTCCTATGCATCCCCTCTTTTTTATGAAATGTTTTGATGCTTTTTGTGCTTTTATTATTAGTAATTAAATTGACTAAACCCTTGAAATATAAAGAAATTAATAGAATTTTGAATGTTATTCATCTAGTTTTTTAGCAGCTTTTCGTCTGAATACTGAGTCTCCTAATAACATCCTTGTGAGTGTAACATGACTCCCCCTGCCCTTTTCTTTTACATTAATTATTCATATTACATGATTATAGAGAAATGCACAAATCACTGTAAAATGTCTTTGATTGATGTGGAATGATGGTTTTTATTGTAAATTATAATGACAACTGGAACCATCTCAGTCATCCTGCAGTAGGTTAAACACAGGTTGAAACTGTTTTGGTACAGGTGTGTATTTAAGGAATTCAGGGAAAACTGTAGTAGTTCAGATAAGCATTATACATACCTGATCAACATGAATGCAACAGATGTGCCTGAACTGCTCGTGGTACGGTATGCCTATTATATAACATAATCACTTTGGGTTTATAGGTGTTATGTAATTGCTCTATTGTCTCTTCCTGGCCATCTGTGAGCCTTGTGTGGAGAACTGTGAGCAGTTCTAGATGGCATCGGATCCCGTAAAGGCTGCGTCAGTTCCACATGATAGCCACAGCCTGTTGTGCTCCAGCTCTGTTCAATGTACACATTGTCTGAGGGAGAACACTGAAAGTCCTGGGAATTGTCCGTGAAAATGCAACATATCTGGGCGGCGTTCCAAACTACTTCGCCCCAGAAAGTGCATATGGAGCATGAAGTCAAATGATGCATTCTTTGCCACATATTTTGTCCGTAACGTTAAGAGCTTTCTTGAATTTTTTAGTTCAGCCCACAGAATAGCTGATTTTGTCATTGCATTGTCACCTCCGCCATGCAGTTTTCTAGAAAAGTCTCTTCTTTTGTTGTCACTCAATGTGTCTTACTGACCAGTCATCAGCACACAAACAGCTGCCAGTTTTTTGTGCGCCAGACTCCTGTTGTTTATCGAGGTCTCTTGTATTTTTGTGTTGTGGCAGTGCAAGGTCACCAGGAAGACTGGAAGATTACCTTTAACCAGTAATTCATGCACATGGTGAAAACATACAAATTGGTCAGCTATTGTAAACTACAGTATGCATTAAAAAGAATTGGTAACTTAGACCATGTAATGTCTAATTTGTAATGTTATGCCTATGTGACCATAGTACATTGTCAACTGTCACTAGCACCACAATAGCCCCAAACACTGTCTGGTTCATGACATGTAGAGAGCATTCATGGAATTCACAGCAAACATCCTAAATGTTCAGTACTTTATACCCTCACTCTGTCATCTTGGGTATATCCACTTACAGAAGCAGAGGGTCGACCCTCTCAGTTTTACTGTGGTTTATCTGCTCACTCCAAAGGGCAGCTTGTTGCACTCTCTCTGCATCTCCATTTCGGTTTGTGTTTTGTTTTTTTTTCTTAAAAAGGCCGATAAAATATTAACATGGACAGCCATTACTGAAGGGGGTTGTGGGCCGTGTTGAAAGAGGCAGAGGTCGCTTTACAACTTGGCCTTTTTTCCTTTTCATTCTGACATGCTAACAAGCAGAAAACTACCCTTAAAACAGCCACTAAACATCTACCATAGTATTTACTAAATTAAGTATTGAGTAATTAATAAATAGATTGAGTGAATAAGTAATATGCATAATACTTCTCATTAAATACAAGGCCACAGCATGCAGTTGTTTAGCTTGTTAGCATTGACTGAAAACAGGGTAAGACAGCTACCCTGCATCTGTCTGAAGATATCAATATCTGCCCAGCAGCATCTCTAAAGCTCACTTCTTAACAAGTTATATCGTGTTCTGTTCTTTTCGTATCTTTTTTCACTCCTCTGTTGTGGTTTTATGGGTGGTTGTGTGCTGGACTACTTTTCGGCTATGTGTAGGGGCTTTGTTTCTTTGGTTATTGCACATATTAAACAATCACTTTATAATATGATTTTTTTCTGAAATCACCCCTCCATGATCATTGCATATTGTTTAATTTCCTGATAAAATCTGTCACATTATACTGATAAAACTTACATGTTCAACATATATCACCCCAAGCTTATGTGTAATGGTGTAACATGAGAATAATTTGGTAATGGCTGTGGAATTTGGCGTCAGTTTTTTAAACAAAAACAATGACTAGCCTCAAGTGTTGAAACACCCTTTTTTATCAAACGCTTACAAACTATTATTTTCTCTCTGCCTCTGATGTAGATAACAACCCGTCTGAAGACATGCCAATTATAGCAGTCATGGTGGCCCTGTCCTCCCTGCTGGTCATCATCTTCATCATCATCATCCTCTACATGCTCAGGTTGGTGAAGCGAGGCTGATGTGAAAGATTACACACTAGCAAGAGACCTGTGGTGAAGGCCTTAGCTGCTCCTGTTACCATGGCAATGGCTGATTGGCATTCAGCTTTGAGACTAAAGCAATATTTGTTTGTGTGTGTGTTTGTACCTGAGTGTGTGCATATGTGTGTGAGCTTCAGTGTGTGTGTCTGGAGATGTTCAACACTAAAAATAATAATAATAATAAATTGTGGCTTCTTACATCTTTACACAGTCACATTGTGAGGATTTACCTTTCTTTTGGGGATAAAACACAAGTCCCCATAATGTTAATCATCAAATTTGTGATACAGACTTGGGCTAAGGTAAGGGAAGGGTCAGGCAAGCAGTAATTATGGTAGCAGTGAGGTTAAGTCTCCAGGAAACGAGCCTAAGTCTGTATAATGTCCCCAGAAGTGATGGAGTGTGCATGTGAAAGAGACTTTTGTTTGTATCTCTGTGTATTAATATGCACTGTTCTGTGTCTGTTAACAGGTTTAAAAAGTACAAGCAGGCAGGAAGCCATTCAAACTCCTTCAGACTGACCAATGGTAGATCAGACGATACAGGTAAAACACCCACATGTGCATTACTGTGTTTGGTTGTGTGTGCTTTTCATGTGTCGGCAGATTTGACTGCATACTTACTGAGTGCCAATTTATTTATTTTGCAACGTATCCGCAAATATGCACAGCTGGTTTGACCTGACTTGTAACTCTTTGTTGTTTCCGATAAGACTTGATTGATCTTGCTTCCCTAACAGATAACCTTCCATCGGCTGGCTGTTGGCAGAAGGCTTTTGTCCGCTGTGATTACCTAACCAACAGAGCTGCAGTCAGCTCTGTCATGTGTCACAGTGTTGAATCACATTGCCCTCTGGTGGGCAACATTGCAAAAGACAAATGATGAAGTCAGTGTTACATATTACAAGACAGTTTCAACTCTCATTTTCGTACCCCCTTCTCTCCTTTCTTTATCTCCACCTGTCTCACCCCTCCCATTCCTTCCCTCCTCTCCTGCCTCCTCCCTTCCTGCCTGCTGGCACAGAACTTCAGAGTGTCCCGCTATTAGCTCGCTCACCCAGCACAAACAGGAAGTACCCGCCACTTCCCGTCGACAAGCTTGAGGAAGAAATGAACCGTCGCATGGCTGATGACAACAAGCTCTTCAGGGAGGAGTTTAATGTATGGCACACTTAAACACACACTCTCTGAAAATAAACCGAACCTGACATTCCCTGTCACCTGAATAAGCCCCAGCCATGGGCACTTGTTGCCCAGGATTTTAGTAGCCAGGGCCTGTGTAAAAAGACTAAAAAGAAGCTCAACTTATTTGAAAAACATAGATATTAGAAATATATTCTGAAAAATATTTTTTGTGTTGATGAGGAAAATATCTATCCAAAAAGGATTACAACCTTACAGCTACATGTTGCAATTCAAAGGGAATGGAAATGGGACGGCAAGTCATCAGAGAAGTTAAAATAGTTAACTAAAAAAAGTAAATTAATGGTTAAGATAGTTAAATAAAAGAGTACTACTGATATATTTTTTTCCTATAAGTTTTTGATTAACTGCAAATATAAATATCAGAAACTATTGGAAAAATAGGTGAAAAAGTAAGAAAAGGGTAATTAATAAATTGTTTAAATAATTAGCTTAAATAATGTTGAAATAATGAATATAGTTTGCTAAAAGTAATAGTTAATCACATAAATAATTAGCTAAAAGTAATGGTTGCAGAGTTGTAATACCTTAGTGTCAAAAAAATTAAGAAAATTAATATATAAATAAGAAAATTCATTTTAAAAGTATTAGATAAATAGGTAAAGAATTAACCAAAAGTATTGTTAAATGGACTGACTGATACATTTTTCATAGATATCAAACTCACATGCAAAACACGAGGCACAGATTTCCTGCTACTTAAGCAAAGATAACCTCTCAACATTATGATTAAAATTTTACATCAGCGTTAAGTCCAGGATCAGCTGTAGATCCATAACAAAAAACTGAGCAATTTGAAAGGTTCAGCCTCTACCTCCCTTTAGTTGTGGTTGTATGGCTGCAAACTTGACCTTTTTTATCCAAGCAGTTACAATTTTGAATATTTCATTGAAAAATTTTGTTGATGTTTCAAGCTTTTGCAGTGTTAACATCCATATGCTCATATGATCAGACATTGAGGCTGTATCGCCGCCTCATATTTACACAAAATGCATTTAGGGTGATTTTTATTAGACGTGAATGAAAAGATGAAACCAACAGGAAATGAGGTTCAGGGTCACACAGACAGATTTGGAACTGATTTGCATCTGTCTGCTCTCCCCTGTTATCTAATTATGCTTTGGTTTTCTTCCTCTGTGTGTTAAGGCTCTGCCAGTCTGCCCCATCCAGGCATCATGCGATGCTGCCTCCAAGGAAGAGAATAAAGAAAAGAACAGATACGTGAACATCCTGCCATGTGAGTGACAACAGAGCTCTGACTGTGTGACACTGACTGCCACTGACAACACATCATTCATTATAACTGAGTTCTTCACTGTTCTTTGAAGCTTTTAGAAACACTTATCAGTACAATCAGAGTGAGCAGTTTACAAT
Organism: Ctenochaetus hawaiiensis; assembly: GCA_029783645.1. Taxonomy (NCBI): domain Eukaryota; kingdom Metazoa; phylum Chordata; class Actinopteri; order Acanthuriformes; family Acanthuridae; genus Ctenochaetus; species Ctenochaetus hawaiiensis. Next base: position 20,215,342 of record JAPZDY010000012.1, on the reverse strand, counting down.
TTAAAACAGTTTACCAAGTAAGCTACAACATGTAGGTAAAATTCCCTTACTTGCTATCCTTTTGTTCTTTTCCTCTGCTTACTTTGTTTTTTCTCTCCGTGTCTCTTGCTCTCTCCCTCAGATGATCACTCCAGGGTCCACCTCTCACCTCTGGAGGGAGTACCCGACTCTGACTTTATCAACGCCTCCTTTATAAATGTTTGTACAAGTGCAGCTTTTTTTCTCCCCAGAATAAACTGCTCCTCTAAATATGGTAAGCACTTTCTTGTCTAATCCTAACAGCTTGATGTCTCTCTCTCTCTCTTTTTTTTTTAACAGGGTTACCAAGACAAGAATAAGTTTATTGCAGCTCAAGGTAAGGTTTGTTTCTGCACTGGCAGCAGAAACGGGTTAATAGTTAATAGTTTATTTTACAAACCTAAGACCTGATTAACGACTCACTTTCTGTTGTCTAAGTTTCTGAATTTGTCCTGGTTTCTCAGGGCCGAAGGAGGAAACGGTAAACGATTACTGGAGGATGATCTGGGAGCAGAACACAGTCACGATTGTCATGGTGACCAATCTGAAGGAGAGAAAAGAGGTAGGAGAGCTGCAGCGGGAGGGATGACGATGCAGTTTGTTTGTTTACTGTTTTAAAATGAAACACAAGATTCAGTGAACATATTTATGCATTTTGTATAGATTATACCCACACCATTAACACTGGAAACCACTGTTCAAATGCACAATGTAACAAAATCACTGTTGAGCTCTTGGTTTAATGTGTAACATGCCTTTTTCATGGTTATTTTTCTGTCGGGTTAGTTTAACAATGTATTTTTTAAAACCCTTGTGTTAACCCTTATGTGGGGGCCACAGCAAGCATGACTAATCTTGAAAACATAACTTTGCCGTAACCTCTCTTTGGTATTTCACTACAATCATTGTGTCACCATAGTTAGATTTTGTTAATGTAGGTAACATAATTCATATTCTTGCAATTATTTCCACTACTTGAGTAAAATGAGGCTGTTATTCCCTTGTGTACATGCAATTGTGAGTGTGCTCCATGTTAAACCAGTGTCTCTGTTTCAGTGTAAGTGTGCCCAGTACTGGCCGGACCAGGGCTGTTGGACGTACGGAAACATCCGTGTGTCTGTTGAAGACACAATGGTCCTGGTGGACTACACCATCCGCAAGTTCTGCATCCAACAGGTAATATCTCGTCAAAGTATATAACCAGAATGTATCTGTTTTACTCTGTTCACCCTCCAATTTTCAGTGTTTGCGTGACTAAGTGTATAAAAAATGCTGCTGTAGCATGTCTAAAAAATGTTATTAGTTTCATAGCACACAGTGCTGACACTAAATGGATTAAAAATAGATGGAAAACTTTGGATATACTCTCATTTGAGTTCAGTGACCTAAATGAAAATCTAGTAAACAAGGTTCATGACCTGGTGTGTTTGTGCCTCAGGTGGGAGATGTGTCTGGGAAGAAGCCTCAGAGGCTCGTCACCCAGTTCCACTTCACCAGCTGGCCGGACTTCGGGGTGCCCTTCACCCCTATTGGCATGCTCAAGTTCCTCAAGAAAGTGAAGCATTGCAACCCACAGTATGCCGGGCCCATTGTGGTCCACTGTAGGTGAGAGGATCAGAGCTAACTCACTTTCTTTTGCTTATTTTGTTGTGTGTCTTTGGTTGCATGTAGTACACATCTCACAACACGTCATATTTGTGTCTATTAGCGCGGGCGTCGGGAGGACAGGTACTTTCATTGTGATCGATGCCATGTTGGACATGATGAGTGCTGAGAGGAAGGTGGATGTGTTTGGCTTCGTCACTAGGATCAGAGCCCAGCGCTGTCAGATGGTCCAGACTGATGTAAGTCAGATGTTGACTCATTACTGACAGTACATCACTGCTTCTGTTCACAGGAATTCAATCTCACACATGATGTCATGACTTCACAGCAGGTTTTTTTTTGTTTCCACTTGTTCTTTACCTTCCCCTCTCACTGTCCCACAGATGCAGTACGTGTTCATCTTCCAGGCGTTGTTAGAGCACTACCTGTATGGAGACACAGAGCTGGAGGTGACCTCTCTGGAGTCCCACCTGGCCAAACTCTACGCCCCTTCACCTGGAGCTGGCTGCAGTGGTCTGGAGGCTGAATTCAAGGTCTGTCTGTCTGTCTGTCTGTCTGTCTGTGTGCGCGGGTGCGTGTGCGCGTACGCATACGCACGTGCTCGCACGCGTGTGTTGTGGTCTCCCATAGAGGCAGTCATTCACTTTGACTCCTGACACCTTTGCATCTAAACTGCTTCAATCACATCATTTTTAGAAACTAACATCCATCAAGATTCAGAATGACAAGATGAGAACAGGCAATCTGCCGGCCAACATGAAGAAGAACAGAGTCCTACAGATCATTCCATGTGAGTGGTGCAGATATAAGAATGATTGTGGGGTTAATACAGTATTACTGCACATAGTGACAAATGCTGTGATGCACATAATGAAACTGTGGCTGTACAGACCCTGTGTCATCTATTAAAGCTTTCTTTTGATTGAGGTTAATGTTTTTCCTTACGTCCAACAGATGAGTTCAACAGAGTGATCATTCCAGTCAAACGAGGAGAGGAGAACACCGACTACGTCAATGCCTCTTTCATTGATGTGAGTGTAAAAGCAGCTGGACACAAATGCATTATGTCATTTCATTAACACAAGCAATCGATCAGGTGTTTTAAGTCTCCCTCTCTCTGCCTTATTGTTTATTCTTACATCATTTATCCATTGCCTCTTCTTCTCTGGACATCACTTCCTTTCTTCGCCTCCATCTGCTCACAGGGATACCGTCAGAAGGACTCCTACATGGCAAGCCAGGGCCCTTTGCAGCACACCATAGAGGACTTCTGGAGGATGATCTGGGAGTGGAGAAGCTGCTCCATAGTCATGCTTACTGAGCTGGAGGAGAGAGGGCAGGTGTGTGTCTGTTTGGATATGTGCAGATAAAAACACTTGTATTACATATCAGGTCAATAACGGGCAAAAATAGAATATTGATTTAAGATATTTTACTCTATGCCAACTTGATGCCTTTAGTCTTGTACAACATGGCGACAGTCTGAGCAAACTGACTCAATCTATGGTGGTTTTCCAAAATCTCTTTATGCTAAAATACATATTATGAATTATTCGTCAATTTGTCCAGATGCTATTACGAAGAGTAACAGTCACTGTTGAAAATTGTTAAAACTGAGCATTTACACCAGAAAAATCCACTTTAATGGCCGCGCCTGGAAGTATGCTCAAGCAAACATGCTGGATTTGGTGTCAGTTTTCTTCTCTGCTCATGTAATAAATTATTAATAGTATTGTTAGTATCTTCTTAGTATCTTCTATCTTTTATCTTCTAGTATCTTATTTCTTTTACAGTCATTACTGTTTTAGACATCTGGAGAATAAAAAAAAAAATTGACATTTAGAAACTAAGATGACATTGAAATTTCTTGAAAATCCTCCCACTCTCATCATTTAATAGTAATTTTCCCTGTTATGTGCCCTGCAGGAAAAGTGTGCTCAGTATTGGCCCAGTGATGGAACAGTTGTCTACGGGGACATCTCCATTGAGATTAAAAGGGAGGAGGAGAGTGAAAGCTACACAGTGCGTGACCTCCTGGTCACCAACAACAGGGTAAGAAAAGGCTTAATTACACAGACAGATGCTCCAAATATAAATACACTGGAGGTTCTAACAGCTGATAAAATGATATCAATTAATAATGTGTTGTTTTTTTTACATAGATTATACTAAAACTAAAATACCAAAATATATACTAAATAAATAAATAAATCCACACATACATACATACAAACATACAAAATGTTCAATACCCTGTCTTACCTGCTTCATCTTTCCAGGAGAACAAGGCTCGAGCGGTGCGTCAGTTTCATTTCCATGGCTGGCCAGAGGTTGGCATTCCCACTGATGGTAAAGGCATGATCAATATAATTGCTGCGGTGCAGAAACAACAGCAGCAGTCTGGCAACCATCCCATTACAGTGCACTGCAGGTAACACATATATACACACACACTCACACAGACAGTTCCACACTCAGTTTGTGGCTTTTTTAACATGTATGAATCAGAATCAGAATGAGACAAAACTGGAAACAAAATGGTTCACATAAAAAAAAAACTGTATGGGTTTTCTTGAATTACTGTTGCACAATAGACACTTATGGCAATGAAGTGTACTAGTGTGTGTCTGGGAAACTGTTGAACCTTTAAATCACAGGAAAAAACAGCTCAGAAGAATTGTTCTCTTCTTCCTTGTGACATTTTAACTGCTCCCAGAAATGTTGCTGTGCTCTCTCACTCACAACAAAGCCCCTTGTGTGCATGTAATTTCTGCCCATGCTTACTGCAGTGTGCATATTGAAGTTTACGTTTCCGTGCGTGTGCGTGTGTGTGCGCAGTGCTGGCGCTGGACGGACGGGGACTTTCTGTGCATTGAGTACAGTCCTGGAGAGGGTGAAGGCAGAAGGCATCCTGGATGTCTTCCAGACAGTCAAGAGCCTCAGACTGCAGAGACCCCACATGGTGCAGACACTGGTGAGGAGCCCTTTTAACCCTAGGAAATCACTTTTGATTGCTCCTTTGGCATAGGGCCCAATCAGCAATTAGTAAATCTCTGAAAAGCACACGTTGAAAGACAATTTTTTCCTCATATGTACTTATGAAGTTGGAGTGATCTCTTTTTTAAAAAAAAATGCATGTTTCCCTCAGTGAGCAACAAACTAAATTAAGAAACCAAAAGACTAACTTATTAACACTGCCAGGGAATTTTTTTTTTTACTGCTGTTAGCACTCAGTTCTCAACAGCTTGGGTATTTTCATTCATACCGGCAGTCATAGTGGACTTGAGCAATTTGAAAGTAGGATCTATGTCATTTAACCATTATTGACTGTGGAGCCAAGCCAACTATGTTCTTAAGTTTCAGGGAGTAGTTGAACTCTGATGCTCAGAATTAATGAAAAGAAGATTGATAGCACTTTCAAGTCTGCACAGCAAGTAGGCTTAGCTTAGTATACAGACTGGAAACAGGAAAAGGGCAAGCCTGGCTCTGTCAAAATGCACCAGAATATGCTAACAACTACCTACAAAGGTCATTAAATGAGCCATTATATCTCATCTTTTCACTCAAAACAAAGTGTAAAAACAACAATTTTCTCTATAAAGGTGGGTTATATGTTGGACTGTCTCATGGCTGAGACTAAATACCAGGCAGCAAGCGGTTACTGTGCCTGTGTATGTAACTGTCTGAGATGTGACAAGATGTTAGCAGGCAGATTCTGGTATCATCTGGACAGAGCCAGGCTAACTGTTACAAGTCTTTATCCTAAGCCAAGCTAAGCAGCTGTACTTACTTTGTAGACATAAGAGTGCCATTGATTATTTCATCTTATCTTGACAGGAACGTGAACAAGTTTATTTTCTAAAATGTTAAACTTTCCCTTTGAAAATTAGTTTCATTTCATTTTATTTTGATGATGGTTGTAAGTTGTATGTTTTGTAGATATCCGGATTCTCCTGGGGTCTATTAAATGAGAAGTCTTACAAATACAATTCTTTTTCCTATTAGTGCATATTCTCTTATGTTTGATGGATACAAAACAAGCTTTTCAGAACTTTCATAATGCATTAATGCTCAACAGCTGCTGTTTGTAGCAATGACTTGATTGATTGAAATGTCACATATTCAGTCACTTACCTCATAATAGTTCCAACCAACTCAGCCACGTCTTTTGTCTCCTTCCATTCAGGAGCAGTACGAGTTCTGCTACAAAGTGGTCCAGGAGTATATCGACGCCTTTTCTGACTACGCCAACTTCAAGTAGGGAACTGCCATGGAAGGGAGAAAGTCAGCACACACTTCATTCAAGAATAATGCACGCACCAGAAAAACACACACATTACCGTGCAGACAACTGCATATTCCCATCTGATGGATTTTTTTTTTTTTTAATTTTTTTTTTTTTTTTAAAAGACTCACAACTTGACCTGTGGATGGGATGAACTGCCCTGAGGAAAAGGGAACAGAGGCCTCGGCCCTGGAGATAGGGCAGCGCAGTTTGACAGAGAAAATAACTGAGATGCCTTCTTGAATATTTTGTAATATTGGTCTTGTTAATACAGCCCCTCACCCCCCATTTG
>JAPZDY010000012.1:20184919-20205273 GCA_029783645.1 Ctenochaetus hawaiiensis | reverse complement strand
TGTTTTTGTTTTTTGTTTTTTTAAGAAATGAGTATCATTACATTCTTAATTATACATAAAGACGCAGAACATATTGGAGTGTTCCTGAACAATGTTATACCTCAAATTGGCATTTTACAGTTTGCAATCCTGTTCACTTGGCACAAAAACTACAGTTCAGCCCCTATGATGCCTTTTGTGGATCTGGATGACCTTTTTAATAGTTTGAAAGAATAACCTTGATGGCGTCAGCAGGGTTATCTCAATCTCAATCTGAGTTTGAAATTTCAGTTCTTTAAAATGGAATCTTCATTTACAACGTGAAGAAATTCACAGGTCTGAGCATTTAAAGCAAGGAAAGTATAAGAGGGTATAAGGATCCACTGATTTTGGAGCCTGACTTCTACCACAGGGTCTTCTTTTCAATCTTTTATGTCTTTTGTGAGTCTATAAACTTCATGTAAGTGCATTGATAAAATGCTGGAGTATCCCTTTGAGTCGAAATTATTGAAGATCAGCAACAACTTTGATCTTTCTGATCCACTGGTTTCTTTGATGCATTAATAAACTACTTAGTGACAGACCTTGTAACTTTCAAGTGCTGTGTACATGTCAGGTCAGTTAAAAGGGAGAAGAAATTTGAGTTGAATTGAAGCTATCAAAACTCAGATAAAAATGGAAGATAATCAAAGATATGCTGGCAGATAACATTAAAGCCAACTGTCAGTCTACTGTAAAATCTGTCAATGTTAATAACATACTTCTGAAAAGGTCATTCTTGCTTCACATTGGCAGGTGTGTCTGGGAGCAGTGATTATGAGTCATGAGTGACACACATCCTGAAGTGACATTGCTTTAACCAATCCCCTGTACCAAACAGCTTCTTTAAGCTGAAGGTTAAACTTAGTCAACAGCTGCAGGCCAAGCTGCCAGTCACTTCCTACAGAAAGACCGGTTGTGCATATGAAACTCTGCAAAGGAAATACCTGTGTTCCTCTAATTAAGATGGATGTCATCAGTGGCCTGTCCAGGAAGCCTCAGTGTTTGTTCCTCTGTGATCCGTGTCTCTTCCGACTGAAGGGTCAGCAGGGTCAGAGGGTTGATGTGTGATGGGTCACTGTGGTCAAAATAGGTGCAAGAAGAAAGGAAATGAGAACTATTGAGCTTTTCTCTCTGACAAGGACTTACTGTTTGATCTGATGAATACATGATGAATACATACTGTTAGTCAAAAATAATTGTCAGCAGGGCCATGACAGAGTTATGTTTCAGTTGCACCTACTTCTTCTCTATAGAATATGTAGAGTGAGGAGCACTTTTAAGACAGTTTCCATTTTTGACTTGTTAAGTCTGTTCGCTGCAGAAAAAAAAACCAAGAATGATAGTGTTTGTTATTAATCTGGTAACTGAATTACTTAAATCTGTTACTCAGCCAAAGTAGCAGTATTTGGAAAAGGACACAGGTGATTCAGCTCATGAGAATCCCAGGAGTGTTGGAGCTATTTGCAGGTGATAATTGGAATTTGCAAAGTCCTCTGGACCTCTTGTCTCTAGGGGTTGTTTTTTTCCCCAAATGCAAACAGTGGGACCAGAGGGGTCAGTGATGGGTGGGGCAATTAGGGTATGATTATGTCATGTGCATTGGGAGGTGGCCAACAGACTCCTACATATACTGAGGAGGAGGATGAAGTTGAAGAGAATCTCTACAGTGATACACTTGTGATATTCTGAGACACCTTTAACATCTGACAAAGTGAAGGAAAGCAGACATTTGGACACCTGCAGTGATTAAGTTGTGAGATTTAAGACCAAGGTAAGGATGCATATTTGCACCTCTACATTTACAGAACTCTGTCTAAAATCATACATTTTTAATTAGAATAAGTATTACAGTGGATGTGGTTGGAGACTGGACTTTATTAGCGGGTTATTACTATTACTTAAAACTTGTTGTCACTCTGACAAAAGATTAAGTATTCTGGTTAAAGCCTATCATTTGGCTTAGCATGGCAGGCTATTGAGGAAAACATTCTATTCAAAATTTAATAACTAACTAAAATGTAAAATGATGGTCAAGTGTAACAGTGTCGGTTCAACTTGTCTGGCAAAATAATGTCAAGCATGAAAAGCAATTTAGCAAAAAATGAAAAATTGTAGTGAAATAATTCAGTCCACCTATTAAAAACTCAAAGCATTATTTCGTCTCAGTGTCTTATTAAGAGTGCCTTGTTCTAATCAAAAATATAAGAGCTTTCTGGTAACCACAACCTCCACTCTCTATACAGTGTGGTGTAGTCTGAGTTTATTTTGAAGGATCCAAAGAATCCTTTTCAAACATTCTGCCAAACTTTGCCAAATTGCTGTAAAATATATTTCACAGGAACATGTGATTGTTTAAACACTTTGTAATTTAGATGTTCTAAGTCAGACAGCGAAGAATCAAAGATACTAGCCTTTAATGGTCAGACCTAATGTGGTGTCCATCTGTGCTTTAGGTGGGAATATCATGTGTGTATCTCGGCTGGTTTTGCTGTTTGGGCTGCTTGTATGTGTGGGGACTCAGCTGTCCAGTGCCCAACACTGGTCCCATGGTTGGTACCCCGGAGGCAAGAGGGAACTTGACTCTTTCAGCACATCAGAGGTCTGGATCAATGTGTGTGTGTGTGTGTGTGTTGTGTGTGTGTGTGCCAGTGTGCATTGTTTCTTTATTCACTGAGCATTATTTCTATTGAAACTGATTGTATTATTCACCTCTTTGTTCACTTCTCCTCACATTTGGAATCTTACTCTATGCGTTTTAGATTTCAGAGGAGATTAAGCTGTGTGAGGCAGGAGAATGCAGCTACTTGAGACCCCAAAGGAGGAGTGTTTTGAGAAACATACTTGTAAGTGAAAGTGCTGCATAAGTGCAGGTTGTGCACTGATGCCTGACAGTTTACATGACGTTATCTATACACCAGATATGACAACAGACAGCTGTACTATAGCTGTACATTAATTGTATTGTGTGTCTGACCCTCATGTTTCACTTTGTCACTCTTTACAGCTGGATGCCTTAGCCAGAGAGCTCCAAAAGAGGAAATGACAGCTATCCATCCGCCACTGCTTTTCTACCTTCTTCTTCAGTGTCTTTGGCTTGACATTAAAGTATGTATTGTACATGTTCTCTGTTTGTGATTAAATTTGCTCTCCAGCATAACATGTTTTTTTTTTTTTTTCCGTGGCAAAGATATTAAAATTAGAATGTCACATCATAAAGCATCTATATTTTGATATTAACTTTTTCATTTTTTGCTGTGCTCAAAATTGTCTATAAATTGTGAATTGTAAATGTCAAATGGAACAAAATGTAAATACTAGCTCACTGCCATACTGGGACATTTGGAATAGAGCAAAAAAAGGCCAATTGATAAAACTTAAATAAATTCTACCAAAATATGTAAGAAATGGTGTGAATTTTTTAAATTATTGGTTATATCTTAGTTTTCTTTTGTCAGTTATATTTGCATATTTTGTTCAGTTTGTTTTTTCTGTGGGAGGCAGGTAAAAAATAAATAAAAACAAAATCTTGGAAAAGTACAAAGCCTCTGACACTGTTCACCAATTTAAAAAATGTGACACCGTGTTTAGAAAGAGGTTTAAAATTTAATACGCAAAATCAAAAAACTTTGAAGAAAACACAAAGTAGCAGCGTGAGATTATAGGAATGATCTGAACAAGTTATCATTGTATGACAAAATGCTCTTGTCTACTGATTACTAAACCATACTGCTCCAGCTTTTCAATTTCACATTCCAAGTCATTCCAAGTCTTAAATTAACTTATCTTCCTCTTCGATTAGGATTTTCAAATTATGCACTTTATCAGTAAGGTCAAGTAACTGTAATGGTTATCTAGCCTGCTAGCTTATTTTCAGTGAAGTTGAGAGATTTTTTTTTCTGATGTCCTCCTTATCCTCTTTTTTAACTGAAGCTGCTGCTTTTTAAATGACATACTGCGTTTTCAGATGGTGCATATTTAAAGCCTTAGAGCTTAAGTTTTACACCACAGTCTGATTTGGGCTCTCTTACAATATCACCTTGCAAAGCTTTATCACTTAAAAAAATAAATAAGAGCAAAAAAGTGGAACACCACCCACAATTTAATTTTCTCCTCCACAGCACCCAAAAACAAAAAGTGCATCAAGTTTAACCATTGTTTTTGTAAACATTTCCAATATTTCTGCAGCAGCAGCAGAGAGCTGCTTGTTGACAGACTCTCTCAGATACTCAGCAACAGTATTTTGTTAACTGAGAAGAAGAAGAATTCAGACTCCACGCATTACCACCACCTACCAGACTGGAGTGTGGATCAGTACATGGGTCTATTCAATACATGCCTATTGCTACACCTGTATTTGTTTTCTTCCTTACTCTGTTAAGTTCCGACAGTGGTTATCCAAAATGGTTATCCAAAATTAATAGACTTGTCCATGAGCTGAAATTTAGATATCCAACTAATAATATAGGGGATGACTTAAATAAAGTGCGATGGTCCGCTCATCCACAAAGTTTTATAACCACCACTGTAACTCTCATCTAGGCCTTACCAATCTCAATCTGATCTACCCATGGCTTGTATATATCATAACTTAAAACAAATCTCCTGGCTGAAACAAGTTGGTTCCAGTAGATCTAGAACTGATTTTTGGCTCATTTCCGATTTTATAAAAGAGCTTGTCGCCAACTGTCACTGCTCCCCTATTTGACCTCTGTTTAGTCATTTTGAAGCCTGCCAGTAATGACAAACAAAATACGGGTTACTGGAAGTTTAACACCAGCCTGTTACACTCAGAGGTCTGCTGTCACAAAACAGATCTCAATTTTTTAGTGAGTGGATGGTACAAAATACATGGTCTGCTACTTATCTATTAAATGTGGGTGGCAGTGTCATGCCCTTTGAGAAGTTCTGAGTGAAATTTGATTTTCAGTTTTCAAGATTCTGTCAAACAAATTGGTCCGTGGACTCTTTGCATATAATCCATATCCATTGCACTTGACAATGTCATTGTCAATTGTCTGTCAATCAACTCTGAAGAAATTACGCACCAACTTTTTTTTTTTTTTTTCTTCAAATCCAAAAGCAAAAGAGCTTCATTTTAAAGTATTTAATGACACATATCCCTCAGGAGATCTCCTTAGACAAAAATGTAACATTTGTCACAACAAATGTCTTTTCTGTGACAAAAACATAAAGACATCGGATCACTTCTTTTTTTAGTTGTATTTTTCATGCCTTTTGGTGTGATATATCTGGCTGGAGCCCAAAGTTCGCTTTCTCCCTTACTTCACTAAAAATGAGATCTTGTTCCAAGGGCAGTCCAAGAGAAGATAAGAATCAAAAGTCCTATTAGATACTCTATTTTGGGCAACTTTTGTATCCATAAATGCAAATGCATCAAGACTTAACCATTACTGGTAGTTTTTAAAAGAGAGCTGGCTTTGTATTGCAATTTAATGAAGTTCATGAAAGAGAAAAGAAAAATAAAGCCAGTGAATTTTATTGATGCATTAGAACTGTTTAAAGTGACCTCTTACCATGTCCTTTCGTTTTCTTTTGTTCCTTTTGCTGTTTTATTTTATTTTTATCTAAATGTTTTTTGTGATCTTGTTTATTTTTTTTAGAACGTTATTTTTATTCACAGTGTGTGTCCCCTTGTACAGTCTATGCAATATTGTTTTATTGTTTGTTCTTCTGAAATTCGGGCTCGGTCCCTTTATAAAGTAAAAAAGAAACAGCATAAATAAAATATTTTCCCTAAAAATAATGTCCACCTAACCGTGAAGTCTATGCCATTAGTACTAATACATCACTGCGCATGCTCCAACAGCTAGTAGGGAAAAAGATGGCTGACAGAAGTGTCTGTACTCCGCAGTTTGCGGAGTCAGACGCTAAAAATAACACCACTAGTCCCCCTCAAGCGGCTTCTGTCACAGATGCTGACAAAGTAATAAACACTAAATTAGATAGTGCCCAGGTTGAAGGTGAGTTTTGTCGAGAACATGCAATTCCGCCGTACGGCGTCCAACCTGCCGAGCCGACATTAGCGTTTTAGCTGACTTGCTAGCCAGCTCAACAGTCAAGTGAACTAGCTAGCTCCTTAGCTAAATGCGCGATGTCAACTGCCGTTTGTTGTAACGTTAGGAGCTTAATATTTCAAACCGGTTTGTCCGTAACTCCATCACTCGTAAATTCTAAAGCCCTATTTAAAGTCCCCTCTAATTCTTAAGCCAGCCTGAAACTGAAACCATAAAAATTAGGAGGTTGGTTGTTTTCCCAGGTGCGGAAGTGCTCGGCCAGTTGCTAAGTGTCTTGCGAGCTAACGATCGTTTCCCCAAGCTCTGTCCCCAACCATAACAGCCTTTTACCATTTAAAATAGCTACATATGCATGTGTTTGTGGTCAGAGTTAGCTGGTGGTTCCGCATACATGTTATGAGAACGGAAGCCGCCAAATAACTTTATACCATTAATTGACAATTATATTAATTTTTGTCACCTCTCTGGCAATAAGAATTAGGAAGTCACTGTAATGCTTTTATTTTAGCCGTTAAAGTAATTTATTGCACTGCAATGACGCAGTACACGAGAGTCTAAAGTAATGTGTACAAGGTCATTTTTATTTTCTGCCTGGTTGTAATTTAAGGGATGTTTATCAACTTTGGTCTAACGTAAAAAGTATTTATTAGTGCCTTACTTGATTGTCCCGCTCACTATTAAAAATGGCCTCATGACAAGGCTGTGAATAGAAAAAATGTTTTCGTATGTTAACATACTTTTACAGACATTACCTAAAGCTACATTCTTTTTTCTTGTTTACTTCCACTGTGATTATCATTTGGTAAGTACAATATTTGAAATGTATCAGCGTGGATATTATGGGCTCTAGCCTGTCTTTAAGAGTGTTTTTATATTGTTTAAGTCATGACATTCTTTGGGGTATTTTTGGGTTTACAGCACCTATTGTTTTAAATAGTGGATAATGCTGAATTTTAGTTACATTGGTTAAAATTACGTTGGCCCACTAAGGGCTGTCATTACTGGGACTGGAGAAATAAGTATTTTGTAGTCCTAAATTTCAATGCTCAATTTTTTCTTAACCACAGTTTGGCACTTAATAGGGCTGCAAACGATATTTTTTCAGTATTGATTATTGGTTGATGAGCAGAAAATTTAAGCACATATATAGTGTCATCTTTGCAGTTTGGACACAAACATACTTGTTACTGAATATAAGTAATTTAATATAAAATCACCAGTGTGTAATAACTTTTATCAACTGGCTAATTGATCAGTTGATCACTTCAGCACTAGTAATAAATATTTTAGTCACCATCAGTCCTAAAATGATATATTTAGTATTTACCTCTTGTGCTTAGCACAGTACATCATACATCATAAAGGCAGCCAATAAGGATGCAAACAAATGTAGTCTTACAGTAGCACTTCAGTTCCTATTTATAGACATCTAATTGAAAAATTACATTCAGTTTTAATAAAATGGAAACCACCTACTTCACAAGGTGCTTCTCCACAGTTGAAAAAGAAGTAACACTCATGACCGAATCTTTGCAATTTAAGCTATTGTGTTATTATGGCTATTTTTCATCCAATGGGATGCTATGAGGTATCACAAATGTCTGAATTATTTAATTGTTTGCGTTAAAACTGACTGACGGACCCCACGCTTCATTTAAAAGCAGAAATGCACTAAGGAAATTAATATGTATCAGACATTTGCTTTGACACTAAACTGAGACTGAGTTGCAGAATGAATGCAGAACTAGAATGAATTCAGTCAAGTATGAAACCACCACTTTCCAATATGGTGGCATTATAGTCCTTTTTAAAAATTATGCTGTATAGCACAGTAAATTGTATGTAGAATTTCTCAGTCAGTTTATGCATGTATGTGTGTAATAATAGAAGGATATACACAATACGTGGATTCATACAAATACAACATGTCTATGTAATGTCTAATGGTGTAAATGTAGTCTAAACATTTTACACAAATCTTGAGTAAATTTGGAATTGAGTAAAATTTTTCAGTTTTGTTGTAGATGGGCTACTGTTTTCCACTGTGCAGGAAGTTGTTACTGAAAGTTTTGCAGTAAAAACTGTTTCCCGCTCTTGTCCCTTCTGTGCAGCCTTCCCGCTCTGCAAAAACTAAATTATTTTGAATACTGGATGACACTTTTTTCATATTCAGACAAGGACAGTTGTACAAGTTATCATTTAAATGATAAGCTTTATGTTCAAAAAATGATTTCTTTAGAAATAATAAAAGCAATGTCAGGTGTTTATATTTACTGATCAGTGTGATGATACAAGAGCAACAGACCTAGAGTGTAGCTCTTGCACAGTCCTTTTGGAATATTATAAACATTATTTAACATGATATTGCCTTGTATCACAGACTTTTTTTCTTGAAAGAAGGCAATAAAATAACTTAATATTCTGAGATTTTTATGCTTAAACTTTGTTCTGATTGTAATGATGACAGCATAATCTGCTACACAGGAGACAAGAGGGAGGAGGAGCTTCTAAAAGGTCTCCTTACTGATGAATATTGCCATGTGTGTGAAGCAGTGCTGCTCTTTGAATCTCAGCGGCAGTCCCACTATGAGGTACGTGCTCCAGGTGATAGTCATGGAACTGTGATACGGTTTTATGGACTCACAAGGTTGGAGCTTTTATAATAATGTTAACCATATCCCCCACATTGCAGGGAAAGAAACATGCTCAAAAACTCAGGGTGTACCTGCAGGCCAAGAGAGCTAAGAAGATGAACAAAGAAACAGGATCCCAGGTCAGAATTCATTGAGAGATTTTACACTCTACTTCTCTACACATT
This sequence comes from Ctenochaetus hawaiiensis, assembly GCA_029783645.1. NCBI lineage: Eukaryota > Metazoa > Chordata > Actinopteri > Acanthuriformes > Acanthuridae > Ctenochaetus > Ctenochaetus hawaiiensis. The sequence goes on along the minus strand of JAPZDY010000012.1, from coordinate 20,196,399 downwards.
TAACTGCAGTCTTCATCTGTACTGTCTAACAATGAACATAATAGAAAAATGAACATAAACTCCATTGCTGCAAGCATTTTACAGTAAGAAGTCTAAGGGTTAACCCTTTATTGCCATAATTATATCTTAATTACAATGTAATCACATATGAGAAAGGGAAGAACACAGGAAAGGAAGAAGAAGAACTGACTAATTATAAGATTTAGGCATGAAGATGCAAAATCCCAAATGCACATACAAACTTTTTCACCTAACACCAGCAGCTATAATTGAAGGGTGTATTGAAAGGATGTAATCTGGAGGAATTGTTGTAGGTATCTTTCTTATTTTCTTTATTCCTTTTCTTTCAATTTACATAGACTACTATGTCGAGATGTATATATCACTCTCTTGACATGCCACTGTTGTGCCTTTTTTGTAGCGGACCATGACCAGTGATAAGGACCATTTCTGTGAGCTTTGTAACATGGTGTTTAGTTCCCACGTGGTGGCAAGATCACACTATGAAGGCAAAGTCCATACAAAAAATCTTCGTAAACAAGGTCTTCAGCCCCCAGGCAAGTGTGGTTTGTGTGAAGGAAAAATATTCTAGTGATCTGAATTTTTAATCTCCAAAGCTCAACAGTAAATTTGTTTGAAGTATGATTTAATGGTCTGCTCAAGTTGTGCCTAAGTTCAGAGGGTGCAAGGAAAATGAATTTAAATTTATCATTTTTCATGCAATTATAGACAAGTATACAGAGGTGCACACATTACCAAGATTGAGTCAGGATCCTGGTCATGCTGACCAAAGAGCAGCCCCAGAGGGTGGCACGGAGCATGTTTTGGACACAACAGCCGCCACAACTACCCCAAGCACAGAAGTTGATCTGAAGGACCCTGACAAGTACTGTGCCCTGTGTGCTGCTTCCTTCAACAATCCTCAAATGGCTTTGCAACACTACAATGGACGCAAACACCAGAGGAATCAGTCCAAACAGGAGCTACTCAGGGAACTTGGAGATGATGCTCAACAAGGTAACAGAGTGTTCTGCCTCTAAGCAAAGCAGTATAATACAAAAGCATCAGAACCTGCTGGAATTGCTGTAAGATTGCAGAGCTGCATTTTATGATTAAGTAGATATTTAGTGGAAATATTGACGTGCGCATAAACATTTTAGAGGAACATTGGTCCTTTGATAGATACACTTTCTGTCAGTGCCATTTAATTTATTTGATTTTTACTAATGCGTAACGAATTATAAAAAGCGCTGATTTTTGAATGCCATACCCCACAACTATAAAGATTTTAGCCCATCAGATTCAACAGGAAGATAGCAGATAGCAGGTAGGTGTTAGCATTATAACCTTATTACGGGCCGCTGTTTAGCTCAGTCGGTAGCGTGCACGGCCCATGTACGTGAGGCTCCGTCCTCCGCGCGGCGGTCACGAGTTCGATTCCGGCTCCGACCCTTTGCCGCATGTCACTACCCCCTCTCTCTGTCTCCCCATTTCAACACTGTCCTATCCAATAAAAAAAAAAAACAAAAAAAAAAAACCTTATTACAACAAACTTGTGTTAGAGAAGGTAGATAGTCTGACTGCGGTTATGTTAGATAGTGACATGGGAGGGTTTCAAGTAAGTTGCAACTTCACAGTTTCTGCCTCAAGTTATAATGTTTATTTTTATTTTCCAGTGTAGACCATATAACATATTCTTCTAAGAGACCATTTGATGACACCAGATGCAAATATAGTGTTATCCAATATTATCATTAAGAGTTAGAAACTCAGCTCAAACAAACTAGTTTTATAGGAAAGCAGAGGAAGCTGTTATACCTGAGTGCTTATAAGCCAATATTTGAATAATTGTGCTCTTTCCCTGCTTTCCCACCTCACCCACCTCCTGTTGTCTACAGCGGACTCCCTGATGTGTCAGGTGTGTAGTGTGCAGTTTAACTCTGTGGAGAATTACCAAGCCCACATGCAGGGAAACAAACACCAAACTAGGTAAGATCAAGAATTTTCTAAAAAATACACTTTGTCTATTATCATTGGGTCAGTCGTACTGCACTGAATACTGAACTTTTGCTACATTTTACTTTTTCACTCCTTTAACTTTGACTCCATTAGGTGGTTTGCAGATACACTGAATCATAATAGTATTGTTGCCTATAATTGGTATTTTGATTTTTAGCTGCTTTTAGGTAATGCTATGGTTTTCAGCCCACAAGTAAGTTAAATAGCAACATTATTCCTGTTTTCTTGACTAGGGAGAAGAAGGTCATTGACTTGTGCAAATCCCAGCAAAAAGTCTACAACACATTTGCCGATGAACTGTCAGATTACATTCAGCTTCAAAAGGTCCGTGGAATCATCCCCAAGACTGGTCAAGTCCTTCCCCAGGAGGACACACAAAAGGAGGATAAAGAAGATCATGAAGAAGAAAGAGAAGAGGAAATATTAAACAAGGGGAATATCATAGGACTAAAAAAACCTATGCCTGCCTTTTCTCCCACCTTTAATCCTGCTCATCATTCCCACTCTGGTTGTTACAACCCAGTCAAAGGGTGGCGTCCTTCATATCAGGCTCCTCCTTTGCCATCCTATGGCTTGGATTACAACTGCCATCCTTCAGTCCTCCCAGGCTCAGGTTCTCCACAGTTTACTAGTTGGCCTGTAAAGAGAAGGAAGCACAGAAAGCAGTCAAGCTCCTCCTCATATAGTACCTCATCATCCTACTCCTCATATTCCTCCTCTGATAGCAGTACCACAAGTGACAGTGGTGACACTGAGTGCAGGCACAGAGAAAAGAGGAAGGTTAGAAGATCCAGGAGGGCGAGAGACAAGAGGGCAAGAGATGAAGACTTAGATAAAGAGGAAAAGAGGAGGAAGCATCAGAGGAGAGAAAGAGAGAAAGAATCAGAAGAGAAGAGACGAGTGGAATCTGGAGATTCAGAGGATGAAAGGAGAAAAAAAAAGCGGAAAAATCATGCCAAGCGTAGGAAAAGAGATAAGAAATACCATGAGGAGGACTTAGAGGCAGTTGGAGGGGAGAAAGTAACAGACAATTTAATGACAAAAGATATAATGGACAATAGAAAAGAAACTGAAATGCATATTGAGGCAGAAATAAATGTTGAGCAAGGGGATGGTGGAAAGGATGACCCAGCCAAATCCAAATACAGGAAAGATAAGAAGAAAACAAAAGAGAAAATAGACACAAGGACAGAAGAGGAGAAGCTGTGGGATGACTCCATTCTGGGCTGCTAAACATTAAAGGCACAGTTGAACTCTGTCATTTAATCTGATGACATCTACGTTTTCATGAGCATGACTTTGAAAATCTCTTTATACATTAAAATATCTTAAAAGCAGTTAACAAAGCAGGTTCCACCATCTGCTTTGACAGCTCAAAAGTGTTGTTTGCCGTAGGTGTGCTAGCTGGCTAGCCATATTTAGTCAACCTGTGTTTGTATACAATTTAAAAGGTTTCTCACTCATATCAACAATCATTGTAGCTTTATTTCAGTTAATATGTCTGTTGAATTAATTTGCACATTATTAATTCTTGTTGGCTGTAACATTTAAGATCTCTTTATTTTTGTCATTTATTTAATATATCAAGAAGACCTCTTGGCCTCCTCTAGCACATCACTAAGTAAATTATGTATAAATGTGATTTTGACGAGGTTTAATGGATGTGATACCATTAGCAGCCTGTGGTTGGTGCTGTTTAGCTTTATTTAGAGTATCAGTAAAGCAAATAAAAGCACATAGAAGTTAGAAGCTCAGTCATATTGTTTCTTTCGAAGATCTGTATGCCTCACTCAGAGCCCCATGGACTGAAAGAAGGCTCTTAGAAATGTAGAGAGGCTCAACAAATATAGAACAAACTAAAAAGATAAAGATGTAACAAATTCTGCGCCTGTTGCGCACACCACTGCATATCAAATCTAACTTTTAAAAAAAAGCTGGAGTGTGTTGAGAATTTGCCCTAGTCTGCTATGCAGTGTCTGCATTTGCATGTACATTGGGTGTTTTTGCACATCGAAACAGCACACACTATGTTTGGGGTCAGACAGGTGCAAAAGATCAAACGAAAACAGTTCTTAAAACAATTCAGAATTCATGTAATGATGCAGTCTACATTGAATTTTGCGAAGGCAGTTTATGATTCTCACAAGTGACTGAAGGGTAAAGTAAAGCCTATAAAACTGAATTTTTAACACACTGGAGGACTCTCAAGAAGCCACTCAAAACAACAAAATTCTTTAAAGAAAGGACACTAAGAATCTAGATAAAACTTTTCGGGTCAGGCAGCTTCATGAGTGATGAAAGTGGGCTAGTTTGACCGTTTTAGAAATAGATTTCTTTATCAAGGCTTTAGGCTTTAACTCCATGAACAAATTGATGTGATGATCTGTTTACAAACTACAAACTACTCAAACAGGCATCATAAAAAGATACTTAATTGGCCTGGAGATTTGATATCCATAAAAAACTCTTTTCTTTATTACTTATTGGTTAAGGAGATTTTAAATATGAAGTAAAGGGGCATATTTTTGCAATTTGCCGTTTGGTTGATTGCTGAATATCAGATATTCGATTGTATTAGAATCCTGAGAACAGAGTCATGCACGTTACATATGTGGCTTCTTGTAACACTAGAATAGGGTATTACAAAATTCAATCCAAGGTGGTACTCTAAATTTAAATAAGAACCAGTTGGCTAGTGTGTTTTAGAGCTCAAAAAATCGCGTAAATGACCTGCCAGCTTGATTGCTATTTGAGGTAGCATTTTTGACTACAAAGAAAGGTTGTGAAAAAGAAAAATGACATAACAGTTGATATAGTCTGCTACAGAAGGTCTGTGCAGACTGGTAAAAAACAAACTTCTCAGCAGACATACAGCGTTGGAGCAGACAGACCAACAAAGGCGTCATAGCTCAGCGATGTTAAAAAGCAGCTCTGAAGCCCCCTGAGATCTCTTGTTTTCAAAGAATCCTGTGGTCTCATTCCCTGCGTCGCTCAAGTCTTCGACCCACCATAGAGCTGTATGGTACCCACATCCTCTCACTTTAAGACCCCCACCAGACCGTTCCCCATCCTAACCTTTAATGCCCACACAATACAATGCACATCTTCCACTGAGATGATCTAAGCAGTCATCAGTTTATTTTTTAAAGGCAATTCAAAATTCTGGGAAAAAGAGGCATTTTAAAAAGTCAGTTTTCATTTCTACAATAAAAATACCAATTAATTGGTGGTATATACCTTTAATGTGGAATCGACTACCTAAAATCAGGTTTTAACAGGTTTTAACATAAGATATGAACAGCAAGCAAATGTGCCTCCTTGATGCTTTACAGTACAATGTTCCTCTAAGTTTGCTCTTACATTGCAATATAACTTTAAAAGTCTGTTGGCAAGATCAGGGGTTGATTAATGTACGCTAGCCAAAATAACCCAACAAGCTAAAATGAAGTACGTATGTAGCTAATTGGTAAGTTAGAAAGTTAGACAGTAAATCAACAATTTTCTTTATCCATTAATCATAAAATCATTCATCAAACAAAAAAGCTAAACTTTAATTAATTCGAGCTTTGAAAATGAAATACTTTCTTGTTTTTCTGGATATTGGACTGATAGGCTGTAGGACAAAACATTTTTTTGAAGTAACCTCAGGCCCCTGGGTATTGTGATGGCCATTTCATCACCTTTTTTCTGACATTTTATAGGAATTATGAATGCTGGATTAATTTACAAAATATTTAATGCTGAAAATAACTGATAGTTGCAGCCCTCGTAGACTTAAAATGGATGTTTTACCGTTACATTGTCTTTCAGGCGTTGTGTCTGTAACTGACACGATTTTAACTTGCTCGCTAATCTGTCCTTCGCCTCTGCACTTCACTTAGGACTGAATGAAGACAATTTGCAATTTTAACAGCTAAAGGTCCTTAATTGCAAAGAGAGTCTTTAATGTAACTAAAAAATTTAATAAAGTAAATGCATTGGTAAGCTCTTTCAACAATTTAAGCATCATATGTCAAATTTTAAATGAGTTTGGATCAATTTGGTTGCGAACTGAGGAGATTCAAAAGGCAGTGTATTTTAATTTCAAATTTAACTGGAAAACTTCAAAATAAGTATCAAATATCTGAAATACATCAAGTCTGTTAAAATAATTGGGTGAATGGATTCACAAATGTACAGTTTTATTGGATTTTCTCAGTTTCTCATGCACAACTCTCACTCGGTTTTGCTTTCTTTTAAACCCAAAACTTTATGCAGAGTTAAGGACATCAGGGCTAAGAAAGAGCTGAAGAATCTGTATGTCCACACCATTATACATACCTAACAGTAACCTACAATACCTTGGATCAGGTTTTGTATCACTGATCACTCGTTTCTAGTTAATAAATTTTGTTTTGGCTCTGTGCATTGGTATTCCCTTTTTCTATGCTCTGCCATGAGGTATGAAGCTGCGTATGTAGGACTCTGCTGAGCTCTAGGTCATGCACCTGGGCAGAGACCACAGCCCTGCAAACTGCTGCTTTGGGAATATACAACTTTTTTATTGCTTGATATGTGGTTTCTTAGATGAAACATCACCACATGTTTTCAGTTTGTCATGATCCCTACATGTATGTCACTGATGTTGAACTACATCTTTATCTTTCAACAACCTGCATCTCTGAGAAAAACACACTTGTGATTTGTTTGGTGTATATTTTTTAAGCGAAGGCAGTCAAGAATGTCAGATGACTGCATGGCATTCTTTAGTACTTTATTAAACAGTCTTTTGCCAATTATGTTTAATGCACAATTCATTTTTTTCAGCGGTGTGAGAGTGTGTGTACATGCTTGTGTGTGTTTTTACAATATGTGTTAGTCTCTTGGCTGGCGTACGTCCCACTCTGATAGGCCCTGTGTGTGTCACAGTGGGGTGTTACCTTGTCAACTCAGGCCCCTGTCAGTGTAGTTCCTCCCATCATCTCTTACAGATAGAAATCAGGAAAAGAAAGTATCAGCACCGTCCCTCAGCCACCACTCAAGATACACATACACGCGTACACACAGGCCCACCGGCAGCCAGACAAAATGATCCCTCTGCCCCTGGCATGGACACTGATGATGGTATCGCTGTGGACATCAGGTAAGAACACTAAGTTTGTCTGATGTTGTATTCATGTTACCGTTGGTCTCCGGCATTCTCAACATCATAACTCCCAAGTCAGGCACTTGTAGCGAGGAATATGTTGTTGTACACTTAAACCAAAGCTTGTCTGATGTAAAACTAACTCATCCACAGTGCCCCCATAGTTTGAGTTGAAAAGTAATATTTATCTGTAGTAGTTTAGCAGATGAGATGGATGTTTTAAACAGACAAGCACAACGCTGTAGCATTTGGTACCTATGAAAAAGCCGTAATGATCAAAATGCCATTACAGTTATTAGTTATGACATTTTACGGTTATTGAAGATTCTCTAATTTTACATCTCAAAAACTTTGCAATTACACTTGCATAAGTTATTGGTGCCGTTATGTAATGATATCAGTATGATACCTGCAAACTGCATTTAAGGTAAGGTGATGAAAATTAATAAGGGTAACAATACACTGCCTGTTTGTGTTCTGAGTTATTTCTATTATAAAGACCACTTTTATGTATTAATTTATTTCATAACTTATTATGTCACATCCCCAATAAGTATTTCTATTTGTACTGTTTTTCCCCACTCATCGCATACGGACTATTGTTTCACAATATTCACATTTATGCACAAAGAAGACATGATAATCCAGAAGGCTTAAGTGCCACTGAGCCTTGACCTTTCCACTCTGTAAGCCTTTGAATTTTATTTTATCTGTGGAAATTTAGTAAGACTAGTGATTGCAACAGGTATATACCGCCATTCTTCGCTTGAAAACACAAAAAAATTGTTTTTCAAAGTGATTCTAAAATGAGATAAACTAGTTCTTCCAATGAGAGCATCCCTTAAACATTGCATAAATGCTAAATCAGAATCCTCATATAGCAAATGTCACCTTCACAGAGTTTGACTTGTGTACAAGAAGTGTCTTCACTCGTTCATTTCCATTCTTGCAACACTGTAAGGGATTGTTGTTGCGCTTCTGTATGATATAGCCAGTTGCATTTGTTCAGTCTTCTGCGTTGCTTGAAGCATGATTACTTTGTGCTTTTCTTACAATTATTCTAAAAATTGTGAAGTACAAGAGGATGCTCACGCTCTTTGCTTAATGCTTTTACTCAAACCTTTCTAAACACTAAATGATGAACAAGTCGGCTTGAGACACCAAAATATCCCTTGGGTAACCCCTGAAAGAAATACGCAATTATTTAGAGGATGAATGTTTTGCTTGACAGCGTTTTAGTGTCTCAGATCCTCCCCAACTGTTAACGATAGGAGCCTGGACCCCCATATTGGACTGTAGGAGTTAATCAGTATACTGCATATGATTGTTTGCTGAAATCTTAAACATCTCTTTGTTTTTACTCCCAGGTTCAAGTCAGATCATGCGAAGAGAAAATGTCAGTGTTCGATATCCTGAGATCTTCAGTAATGCTACCATTGAGTGTGACTGCATTGACTCTTCCTGTGATGTTGTCTTCTGGTTCCGCACTTACAATAATTACAACAAAGTGCAGTTCCTTGGCAAATGCAACAACGCAGGTCGATTTACCCGAGGGGATGGTGTGGAACAAGCACGGTTCAAATGTAACACCGGGAGAAGTATGTCCTTTGGGCTAACCATCATCAGTGTGACAAAAGAGGACACAGGAATTTATTCTTGTGTACTTCAGGACAGGCAAAAATCTGAAACATGGAAGCCAGGGATTCATCTTCTGCCAGGAGGTTTGTATGCTGAAATCTTGAGCGCTTCATTTACAGCAGTTAAATATCAAATGGCTATGAGAGTTTCGCTCCATTTGATTAAATTTAGGCTCCAGGTGGAGGACTAAATGATTAAAGGATTTGAATTCTGGGTCCGATCTAAATTTCTACATTTAAATTTATTTCATGATAACATCTAACATGATATTTTTGAATCTATTGTACAACCTGCTTAAATCTCTTGTATTTTGTGAGTAGAAATACATTCTGATTTTAATACTTGTAACACATTTGAAAAATGTTGGCACAGTGGCATTTTCCCCGCAGCGCAACATCATCATTTTTGTTGAAGACACTCTGTCAGCTCTTTCATCAATTGTTACAGTAATATTTTTTTCATTCTTGTTCTATACGACTTCCGTTGTTCGGCAGGCCGGTGTCCCCATTGCTGTATTTTGTGCTTCACAATGTGCCACACTTCTCAACAAGAGGCAGGGCCGCAGGCAGCTCGGTCCAATACCTGCACTCTTTTACTACAAAATCATGCTGTTGTATGTTCTAGCATTCTCGCTGGAATAAGCAGGGGCATTCCTGAAGGAGGAAAGGCAGTGTACGTTGGTCCAAAATCTATATGCACCTTTTTAGCATTAGTGCCTTCACAGATGTGTGAGTTATTCATGCAAAGGGCATTTACACACCCCCTTACCATCACAGATGCTTCTAAACTTTGTTGTGACAGCAATCTGGATGGTCCTTCTTATCCTAAAGCCTGAGGATGCAATATCAGTGATTTACAAAGGTAATTTTAAAATATGGGCTCAACAGACCACAGCACACTTTTCCACTTTGCATCAGTTCTTTTCAGATGAGCTCCTGCTCAGAGAAGTCGGTAGTGTTAGATATTTGTAGATGTATTGCTTTTCTTTGTGTTTTATAATCTTAATTAGTTTGAAGGTCATAAGCATTATATTTGAGACTTCTCTGAATTCTATTAATCTTTTGATTATATTACGAATTGTAGATGGTGAAATCTCTAAATTGCTCCATTAAGAAACACTGTTCTTAAACTGCCCTATACTTCTTTGTGAACCTTTAAGTCTGTTGAGGATGCCCCATTCAGACCTAATGGTGATACAGTTGCCTGTGACCATTAAACCCTGTGTGATGTTCCCCTGTGTGATGTTCACCTGTGTGATGTTCACCTGTGTGATGTTCCAAGGCAGATTATTTTTTTGCATCTCTCCAAGTTTTTGGCTGCCCCTGTCCCAACTTGTTTGAAACTGTTGCTCTCTTTAAATTGAGTTTATATTTTAAAAAATCTAATAAAAGTTGTAATTTTGAAAAATAAAAACATGCCCTTGCACTCAGTATGGATTTCGGTCTAAATACAGCCACATTAAGACAACAACACAGATGCTGTTATTGCTTTTGTTGAAAGATGTGTACTAACCAATGCACATGAAAAATACGGTGCTTTCAATGTTACTTTGGATTGTGGCTGTGCACTTCTATTTGACTGGCTGGCGGTTCCTATTTACATGAATTAAAATTCATTGAAGAGTGAAATAAATGGTAAGAAAGGGATCGTGTCGTGTAGTGCTGTAGTTGCATTGAAAAAGAGAAAAACCTGAAGAAAACAAACCGTCACTGCAGATAAGCAATACACATGGTGTATTTGCATAGGGAATGTGGTGATAGGATAGCAGTCTTGGTCATTTTCTGTGATTGGTATAGATGGTCAAATAGTGACAGTTAAAAAAAATGTTGCTTTTCCCTTCAATCTCTGCTTAAAAAATCTCCACATTCATGTTTCTTGCTGTTTAGGCATCACTTGTCTTCATATAGGGTCTTTTCTTTACAGTGAAACCTCCGACACCTCCTCCTCCTCCTCCTAAGATAAAACGCAAACCACCAATCAAGCGGGTCTGCCACTGCTCTAAGAAGAATCCCCCACAACGTAAGTTATAAAGGATTTCTTGGTAAATGTAAAACAGCACTTGAATGCATAATTTGTATAATGCTGACAAACTGATGTAAATGCTCTTCTGTCTGTGAAAATATCTGTTGGAACAGGTATAAATCTTGTACACTGTATCAGATTGACATGATATAATTGCAATAGAGGAGGTAGTTTTCTACAAATAGGTTGTGTTAAAAGAAGTAATCATCCAGTTGTTGATCATATCACGTATCTTGAATGCACCATGCTATAGTGCATTTTAATAAAATCATACTGGATGTGATATTGTGTGTTTGCTCCAGATGGCTGTGACTCTCTTATTCTGTGGCCATTGGTTGGACTTACTGTTGCCCTGGCTCTGTCCATCATCTGCACACTGTATTACTTCAGCCGTGAGTAGTCCTTCGGTTTAATGTGCTAAATAACTGGTGGATAACAGGTGGATAAAGCACACCTTTGTAGGGATTCTCCGTTGAGTGATGCCACAAAAAATGTTTATGACTGATATATAATCTACTCAAGCAGACTCTTTAATGTAAATGTTTGAGCAAAGCACAAATTTATGAATTGTATCTCTGAAATTTTTCTTTTGCTCGATCCCATTGTTATTTATAGGGTTACCCAAAAAATGTCGGCACCACTTTGCAAGGTAAGTAATTAACTATACAATACTTTT
>JAPZDY010000012.1:20146205-20165027 GCA_029783645.1 Ctenochaetus hawaiiensis | reverse complement strand
AGCTCTTTTAAAAAACCTCTTGAAACTGATTTGCTGGCTGCTCTTTCATATGGTTTCCTCCCTGTGTGGTTCTTGGTTTATTTCATTTGTCTTTATCATACATTTCCGTTGCTTTTTAAATATGAACATGCTTTACTCGCTACGAGAAATTTAAAGTAGACTGTTTGACTACAGCAAGCACTAGCAAGGAGAAGCTAGGAAGCAAAACAGGAAATGAAACAAAACAATGGTGCCATCCATAAGCTCAGTAATCTGAACAGTTTTAAAAATCTGTCCCTTTGATCCCCTAATTTTACACACATGCAAATTAAAGGGGCTGTTTGATGGCAAGGTAAAGCTTACACTCAAAATGATAATGATTTTATTAGGTGAGACTTTTATTGGGTGGCTAAAATACATGCAGCTGCACATCCACAGCAGTTCATTGCTTTGCTTGTCACTGGTGCTCATGCTGCTTCTCCAAACAAAGGGGGCGCTGGCTGCTAACTTCTATAGGTAAAACATGGTGGATAAGTATCTTACAAACCCCACTTAAAAAAATTATAAACTGGGGTGCTCTTTAAGGTATTAAAAAGAGGTAAAAGGTATTCCTCTAGATGGCCTTTACTGATGGAGTGCTGCTCATAAACGCTGCCACCGCAACAGGAGCAGCTGTTCCTCCCTAAGACAAAGTCAACCAAGAGGTATGAAAAGGAGCATCAAGGTCAGCTGCTAACAAGAGTCACGCATAGCTAAAAGATTAATGACTGTGAAATTCGAGCTAAGTCTGCAAATAAAATATGTCACTCTCACACATTATAATTCATCACTACTTTAAATATTGTCAGACTATTTTCTGCACTCAGTTCAAATATCCCACGAAGCCTTTCGCTGCAAGCCAGGCACCAAAATAGACAATGTCAAAATCCAGTTGCTGAAGGCCAAGTGAAAACACTTCAGGTCGGCCCTGCTGATCTGTTCTGTCACAACACTATCTGCCTTCAAATAATAACATACTGAAAAACAGTTAAACTGACTCAGTGAAAGCCTTGTGATTTAGAGATAAAATCAAGTTAAAAACATTGTTGCATGACTAGAACCAGTACTTGTGTTGTAGGGAAATAGACTTTCACTTCAAAGACCAGTAATCCTGTTATCGTCTCCAGTGAACCAGCCTGCATAAACTGGACTGACATTTAATAAAGAACAGGTTATGCTGAATAAATAAAAAGTCTGCCAACTGTTTTCTAGCAACAGACTTTATGCTTTCATGTTGAGAAGAACCCAGATCCTAAAACATGTTGTGCAAAGAATGACATGGTGAAACTAATAAAACAGTACAAGAGCTTTAAAGTCACAGTTTCTGGGTTCTTGATTAACGGAGTGGTAAATCATTTTAATTATTATGATTTTTATAATGTCCACCTCCTGAAATTTTGTTTAGACAAACATTTAAGAACTATTATGACATCTGGAAAAGACTCCAGTCGGCAGCAGATCTAACTGAACATAAAGACAACAGTCATCCATTGTATGAGAGCAGCATTAAGGGGTTAAACAGCTACCCCCTCATGGAGAAACTGGGTGTTACCTCTGTTGTGCTTGAATGGAAGGAAAAGGAAAGTTTCCTTTTCTGTGTGCTACTGCTCACAGGACACAGCTAAACCTCTGTGAGAAAGTAACTATTGAAAACATGAAGCTGCAGAGAGGTGAACCAGGAAAGGATATGCTACATAAAGTGCAGATAATGGGCTGGTTCCACTGATCCACTGATTGAACAAAGGATGTTGACAACTGGGTTTCTTCAGAGAGACTGGCAGGGAGAGAAGGGGTTAAAGAGGAGGGCATTGAAGAGGAATGTTTGATACCTCAAACTGAGCTGGCTTCACGGTGGAGGCCTGAGCTGCTGGTTTGGTTGAGGCCTGGCTGGGCTGCGACTAGAGAGAGACAGAAAGAGAGACAGACAGAAAGACAGAAAGACAGAAAAGTTACTCATGTGCAGTGAATAATCCAACAAGATAACTATTATAATCACTTCAAGATTCACACAGAACAACATCTCTATTTCACAAGAGCTGACATTTGTGGAAAACATAAACGTTCCATGCAGCTCATTTCTGAAAAGGGAGGAAACCATGCGGAAACATTTGTCACCACGCCTTCAAACTGCGCCTTTTAAGACAAAGATCGAGAGACGAGTTAAGATTGAACACATCTCCTACACTGCAGTAACATACTTCTGCAAAATACCGACAAACACATCAGTAAAACTGCAGTCAGAGGTGGTTGATTCAAGCACTACATTCCGGACTGAAGGGTGTGACTGCTGCTTGACAGCAGAGAGCACAGAGACACAGTATTATTGTTATCTGAGGTTGCCTCAGCAACGGCCAGCAGTAACAACGAATGGTGGATTCACGAGTTACTCATCAGCTGATGTCATGCAGTTTAAAATTAACACTGAGATAATTCACATAAAAAAGACTTAGAGAGATCAACCTTTAGCTTAAGGACTCCCTTCACTGATAAGCAAGTTGTAAACCTTGTTGACGCGACATATCAGAGCAAAATAAGCATTCAACACCACATCTGTGTCATTGACAGTCGCAAAAACAGCATTTTAATTTAATTTTTATACCTCAGTTCTTATAAATTAAGTAAATTCTGAACTTTCTACCCTGTTGATCATGGACTAAAGTTAAGGGGGCAGTTATCATCAGTTACAAATAAGACCAACACACACGTTGACACTCAACAACTTAAACCAACTTCAAGTGAAGAAAATAACTCAATACTTAGTCTGTCACACGTCCAAAACCCTGCATCCATTCATGTAAAATGATGGTTTTCCCTGAAGCTAACAGTGCAACAAAGAGGCTAATTTCCCTGCTGAGACTTTCACATTAATAGCACAGCAGAGCGCTTCCCCTTGTTTAGTTATTTTCATACAGGCAGGACACTCTAAACTGCATCTAAGTTAACTTATTCATAAATGCACTCAAAGTTTTTAAAAGCTGTGGATCATTAGTCTTGACTGTCAGCAATCATTCGTATTGTATTTAAGTTAAGGACATTAGTGTGTTTGTCAAACAGTTTACAGGAGCAAGAGAGGAAAAGAACTGTGAGAAGACGGGTTTCAAGTTGAATCACTACCCAACAGACTGAGCTGAAACATGCTAAGTTATGCTGCCACTTGTGGAGTGGCACCAAAGTGAAATGAGGTGACGTCTGAGGAGAGGCCAGGTGTATCTGCTTACTGGTGTTGTGTAACTTTCAGTACTTTTCAAACAGTATGAGAGAGGTATTTTGTTTTTCAGCTGCATAGTTGCAAAAGGAGGAACACCAAACTTACACTGAAGCCTCCATCCATTTATTCTGAGTACACAGCAGGTACTAGTCACCTTGTTGGCAGGCCAGTGAGTCGATTTTCTCGTGTTTTATCTGTTGACTGTATTTACACAAATCTCCAGCGTTAGATAATGCTAGCTAACAACCTGCCAAGTTAAAGAATGATTCATGTTAATTGCTAACAGGGCATTTAATCTAATATGATTTGAGGGTGTTAATGAAGACAATAACAGTCAATGCTGCTCAAAAACACTAATGAGTTTTGTGGGTTTGCACATGGCACTGATGTCTGTGCTCCACTGCATTTCTCACACTGTCTCTGTGCTGCTGTGATCTTTGTCTTAGATTTCCTAATATCTGAATGTCTGCAGTTGCTGCTATTTTCTGTTTAATTGCAGTTCAGTTGTGGGGCTAAAGATCCAGTTTGCCTTGTGGTGACTGGTCATTGAATTCCTGCCACAAATGTAAATCATGTGCAGGAAGAACAGAGGAAGGAAAAGATGAAATCAGATGAGAAAATTAAAAATCTGAATTAGACATCTTGTGTCCCTGGGTGTGTGCCCTTGTAAAAGGTAGCCTACTAATAAGTCTGTTTTTCAGTGCTTTGAGAATAAAAGTTTTTATCCAAAGGTAAGGTTCTCTTTTGCCTGTCAGCTTTCCCTTTTAAATCCAACTGTTATATTGTTATAGTGTATCACATAGTTCACAATCAAAGCTTGTATTTTTAATGTTTTGAATAAATTTTACCTTTTTTTTTTATCTGTAGTGAAAGTGGAAGCCACTGAAGTGGCTACTCACAATTAAAAAATAAGTAATTTGCTTATTTTACAGTACCAATAAAGTTTATTCAAATCGTCACCTGTGGACTAAGAGTAGCAGCACAACTTCAGTAGTGTCACACTGCTAATGACATGGAGGACCAGCAGGCTTTTCAGGACAACTCTGCCATGTTTGCTGTGGTTTGAACATCATTTCAGTTACACAAAGTTCAGTCACCTCGGCTCTTCATGTTTCTAATTCTGTCAGAGTTTAATAGTTTGATATTTTGACAGTTACTTTATTTAAAAGATCAATATTTCTGTCCCTGAATTTTGTTAGAGTCAACAGGAAACAGATTCAGTATCCTTGGACACAACTTGTAGTTGAAGCACAGAAGTATTAAATCAGCTGACAGGCAGCAGTCAATTTGTTAATAAGCATGTGAACTGTATTAAACTGTATAAAACTAGTCTATGCACTGCATTCAGAGACCAGCATCTATAAATATTATTTTTCTGTCTAAATTAAAATCTTCCTTTACTTTGATTTTAATAATCTATATACCAGTGTACAATATATACATACATTTTCTAAAATATAAAGTTAAAGAAACATTCTTTTTATATATCTTGATCCTTCAAATTAGTGTTGAACCAAAATATGTCCAAAGCAGGACGTCTTTAAACTAAAAAGTTGACTTGTCAGAGCCTCTTCTGAAGAAAAACTATGTGAACCATGTTTACAATGAAAAGAATGTGTATTTGGCATTCTGCTGTGCAGTTTTACGTTACTTTACAGTCAGCATATACGCCAGGACACAACCTTGACTGGTCATCTAAGGCTGAAAACTCAACCTTGGACATTCATACTGTGAAGTAGAAGTTCAGACTGCTGATCCACCTAAAACAAGCTGACTGATTTCAGTGAATAACTGGAAACAAGCTTAAAAAAGATTGTCAATGTATTAGAGGGATTTACACTTTTTCTCATCTTTAAAAGTTTCTAATCCCAATACAACACAGAAGTCAAATTACCAATTACTTGAATAAGCAGCAATAATACATAATTGTTCTATCCTATAACTTCTTGATAACAAATCGATAAGAAAACACCAGATGGGCGATTTTAGCTTTCCCCTTAGTTTACAAGAATAAGACCTAATTGACTATTTGAACAATGAAACTAGGATACTGTCACTTGTTCTCTTATGATGATTATGAAAATGACTACTATATTCAGATACATGTACTTCTGTAAAATGACTTAAGTTATATTATTTAAAAAGTCCAAACAGTAGCAGTAAAGGAGACAAACATACCATACATGTAACTCCCAAGTGTACTTGATCCTCCACTAATGATTATGAAAGGACAGCTGCATTTTGAGTGTCTCAGAAGTATACACACAGTGTAAAACAAACTTGTTTTTCAAAGCAGCTGTGCATGCAGTTCAGCATTTTTGAAGCATGCAGCAGTCTCCAGGTGGAGCTCACTAAGCTGCAGAGCCCAACCCAGTTCTTTCAGGTGGTTTAAAGAAAGAGCACAGAGCCTCCACCCCTCAGAAACCAGGTCTGAATTACAGGAGTTATTTCATATCAAACCCAATGCATTGTATGGTTTTGTATCACAGTACAGTCAGATCTGACCAAGCCAGTTAGTAAACATTACTGTGTTTTTCTGTCTGTTCATACTTATCAGGCAAGGTTGTGAGATCATCAGGATTCTAACAGACAGACTGCCCTGTCAAACACACTGTACATGCCACTGTACGACGCTTTCATCTGTGTTTATTGTGAACTTTAAAACATTGTTGACAGACGCCATAGAGTCCTGTGCAAAACACTTCATCTAATGATTATCATTGTCCAATGTTTAAGTGCCTGTAAGCCTCTGAGTGAGTTAACCTGTCAAGCCTGCTGTGCATCACATTATAGTTTACACTGCACTGGCAGGAAGGAGGGTAGAGCGAGGTTGTATGTCTGTGAAAGACTGCAGTGCGTTAAGAAAAACACAGAGATGAACAGAGTGAGGGACGATACAGTGAGAAAGAACACTGTGTGAATTACACCACTCTGAACCATCTGCAATCTGGCATCTCTGATTTATAAGAAGTGATTGCAGTTCACTTCTGACAGATTGCCTCACAAACTGGTGTTACATTTAACACAAATAGGGTCAGAACCCAGCCAAGGGTGAGCACATATAAATCCCATACGATTTTTTTGGGGGGGTTATTGGGCAGCTCTAAATTTTTTCTTCAAATCCTAAATATTTATTTGGAAAAAGTCACCTAAAGTAGTCACACCTTTTGGTAAATTCAGTCCTTTTAGAACTGATAAATCCAGCTGGAGAAGGAAACTAAGAAAATAAACATTAAAATCAGCTCAGCTAAGACACTGCCCTCCTCTTCTGCTTTATTAAATACTCATTTCTTTATGGACATTTATTTCTATATTAGCAATCGGAAAGAGAATGAGGAGGAAGTGGCATAAGGGAGGAAGTGAGGTCACAGGCAGCTGGGTCATCCAACTGCAACAGGGAAGTCACAATGCTCCCGTTACTACAGTAAATATTGTTGCTAGTTTACCACAAAAGTAAAAAAGCTTACGAAGTGAAAAAAGCAGCAGTGCTGCACTGCACGCTGGTAGTGAGGCATGATGTGGCACATATGTTTAGCTGGTTTATCTCACCAAAATACTAAACTACGAAGCAAAAATTTTGAATTGTGAAAAAGGTAAAAGTCCCATATTGAAACACTGTTACATCAAACTAGTCCTGGGTATTTTGTAACTGGTTTAATAGGGAATTTCACTATCGATAAGTATAACTTTTGTCAGAACCTTACACTAAAGATGTGTATACATTTTGTTTTGCAATAAAGTGTCATTAAAATTAAAGTGGGACATTGTTTCCTTATTTCTTTTCTTGCTGAGAGTTAGATGAGAAGATCAATAATACAGTCTGTACAGTGAAGTATGGAACACAGCCAGCAGAAGTTAGCTTAGCTGCTTTTAAAGACAGAGATGCTATATAACAAAAGATGTTGCATTACAATCTGTGCCAAATTCTATAAGAACTGTATCCTCTTTCTGTCATCTGAGTGGACACGGTCGCCCCTCATCCTCATTTTCATTAGGCATTTATGAAACAACACATTCTTGAAGAACTCTTGCTTTTCCTTATCAACAAAAAAAACACATCACAAGACTAGACACAGTGCTTTTTTTGTACATACATGCTGAGAAAATTCTACATTAGAAAGCAATTTAGCACAATCTGATCAAATAATAAATAAACACAAAAAGGGATCCTTGGGTACTTAATAGTTACAATGGACAGTTTACTTGCTGCTCAGGTTGATGCCAAACTTTAACAATGGTGACGGCATTCAAACAAGCACAAAAACAATAGCTTAGATTTCATATGATAAAAGGGAGCGTGGTCCCTCTGTGTTGGCTTCCACCTTTTTGTCTAAAAAAATGGTTTCAGATGTCCCATTGGAAATAACAAATCATGTCTTTATGACCAAATGAATGACGTCATTACTGTGCTGTATACTTTCCCTTACGCACAAGCCTACCCAAACCTGAAGCTCTCTAAATCCTTGGCTGAAATAAGTTTATCATCCTCCACAAATGCTTATGTGTCAGTTGAAAACAAAGGAAGTTGGCTAATAGGATTTTGTTGACTCATTTGAACTTCAGTCACATGAGGACAGTCCACCAACAGAGTGCGAGACCAAAACCTCAGAGTATGAGAACCTCGGGTGCTACCTTGCTGACCCTGAGGTAATGTGACACCGCTTTATGCTCTTTGACCTATCATACACTTTCAGTATGTTATGCTCCTTTGCTAGAGTCAGAATGTATGCTTGTATTTGTGCATAAAAACGCATCCACATGCATTTGTGATTACCATCAGAAGCACTTAATTTGAAAGTATGCTTTTAAAACCATACAGACACAAAACAGTCTTCCCACAGTCACATCAAACCATTGCACATGTTCACCACCAGCCCTGCCTTCAATATGTGTGTGACACATGCCAGTTACAAAAGACAGGTTAGACAGCAGATACAGCTAACCACCCAGATACTTTTCTAACAGACAAACAACACTGTATGGTTGCTTTTTTAAGGCAGACAATTAACAATATAATTAACAGGGAGGGAACTGTGTTGCAAGTATATTAAATGAGTCCTGTTGAAAAACAAAACCATGTCAAAGAGTGAAAAGCAAAGGTCTCTACCCAGTACTCTACTCAGAAGAAACAACGACAACAGTGAGCAAAGACATTAGGCTACACTGTGAGCAAGTTTATTTTGTTTATTTGACTTTAAGAGCTAAGAGAGCTTGTGAAACGTACACATTATTGCTTGCATACATCTCCCAGCTGAAAGTGCAGAGGGGATATACCACTGGACTGTAAGGATGGGCTGTACAGCAGCAGCTAGCATGCTAACCAGATACCTCTGCATATCTTACACAGGTGTTTTTTTACATAGCATCAGAACTACTGAGTCCTCATACTCTGCTGATGTTAGTTTGTTTCATGGATGTTTTCAAGAACATTTTGGCCATATCTTTACTGATACACCTTTTAGTATTTATTTTCTACTCCTTAACTCATCGCCGAGTTTCGCTTACGTCTAAAGCTGAAGCAGATGTTTGTTATGTCACCAGACTGAACTCTCTGTGCTCACCTGAGACCCTCCCACATTCCTCCTGTACAGCAGACTGCTCTCTGCTTTTAGATAACACTCTGTCCGTCCACAGACACACTGCAAACATCACACATACAGTTCAAGCTGCTTTTAACACATACCTCACACACTGAGCCATAAGTGGTACTGCTGACCCCAGAGCAGTCTAGCTCTGCCTACAGGCTAATCTCTGCTTCTTAATATACTGCTGCAGTGAGTTTGCTTTTCATTTGTTTTTTGATGTTTTTCTCTCAATATTCTAAGATAAACGGGCATCTACCACTGCGCTGCACAAAAAGATGTAACTCCATATATTAACAGCAGGAAGACTTTACATTAATCTACAACTTAACAACTACAGTTCCTTGTAGCAAAGGGAAGGAAATAGTAGAAGATTTTTTTATACTATGGACAGGACAATACCTGAGTTTGGCAACAGATACCGAAAGCCTACGGTTTAGGTACCCTTATTCAAGGAAAATAATTTTTTTTTCCTTGTCCTTGATCTATTTCTTTCCACAGACATATTTAGGTATGCATCATACAAAACCAGCCCCTAATCACATGGCAAACCATATACTAAGCTAACATTAGCCACGCTATCAAAATGTTATGCTAACTGCAGCAATAGTTTACAAGTTCAGAAAAAATAACATCATGTTTTTGCTTAAACAATGAAGAGTTCAAATTTTGCTAGCAAGTGCATTAACAGAAAGTGACTGACCTCTGAATTTAAAGAGTCATTTTATCAGCTTTGTACAAAAACAAAGAAACCACATTGGGGAACAACAGCACCAAGTGATTTATGACTCTACACAGGATTTATGCAGGACCTTGTCATGCATCTATCAGTGGCTAACAAATTAACAGGAACACCTTACAATCTAATATATCTTATAAAGCTCTGCAGCAAATGAGGCTACTACATTCATTCAGCACTGCAGTCATTTTTATTGTTTGTGTCAGTCCACCATCACTGTAAGGTGTCTTTGTTATTTTGTCCAGCCCAACAGGGAGATGACAGCATGCAGATGATAAAAATTCATTCAGCTGTACCTTGTAGAAATTCTGTCGGGGTAAAGGCAGGGGCCGATAGTTTCCGTGTATCTGTTTTATAAGGGGCATAATGAGGATATTAAACAGAATCTTACAGCTGAGAGAAATGTAGAAATTTGTTGACAGAAAAAAAAAGTTTGACAGCAACAAAAAAGTACATTTAAACATCATGATAAATGTGAGTACACACACTCAAACATATATGTACATAAAGCCTGTCATGTACTCTCAATCAGTGCCATTACAAGTTAAAAGTCAGCTTTAAGTCCCTTCAGGGGCTCCAAAAGTCCTACAGTGCAGCATGTCATTTGTTCTAACACCAGTGGACACAGTAATCCCAACACCAGGGATGGGTAGTAATATCACGAGAAACATACAGGTGTGAAAAGTTTTTTTTTAAAGGAATGAGTACTTTCCATACCTCTTTTTAAAACTGCTTCTACTCTTCACCGCAGTGTATTTTTGAGCCAGAGAAATAGGTCACGCAGACAAGTCAGTGAGACATAATCATACAAACCAAAACCAACTTTTTAGAGGGCACTTAAGTTGACACTTGACCACATTTCTCGTGGCACGATGCATGACACCACACATACATATAGTCACACACTCACACACAGCATGCACACGGACCACAACACAAAGCTTTAGCTGCTGCAGCAATAAGCAGCGAAAACAGCACTGACTGACGTAGCTTTGGACAGGACACTAATATCTGCATATCACATCATCCTTGAGGTTTGCCTTTTCAGTCTTTTTTCCTGTTTTAGACAGGAACATGATATACTTTAAACTTCAGACCATCCGGGACTGCCTGACACACATAACTCAAACGTATTTGTCTGTCAGAGGCAAACAAACCACACAGTACATCCAGCCCAACTGGGAATACACCAGTGGCTTGTGCCTTTAATGAAAACTGATGACTAATGCTGGGCCCCACCCGACAAACCACAGACCCGCACATATGAATATGGCTGGAAACAGCTCCTTAGCTAGCTGCTGCTGCGACAGCCTCAAAATAGCACTGGCAACTTGTCTGAATGTTCACATGTGATAATGTGGATCACCTCAGTTCAGTGTTGGAAATGACGTTAGCTGCAGTCGGTGTTACAAGGCAACAATGTGGAGCCAAGTCTGTCGAACTGAAGCTTCAGTGCAGGGCTGAATATTGATGAATATTATTACCATAGGAAAGACTTCAAGAGCAAATAAACAGCTGGGTAAATTCAGGAGTATTGACTACTCTGAGTACTCTGACTGCTGACTGCTGCTGTAATGTGCTTATCTGTGAAGACGATGTGCTGCACACACTCTAGTGTCACATTAAAATATGACAGGGAAAAATATGGCACTTTAAGATAATTGTGCTGGTTTCATATGAAACTTTTATTTTGTTTGCTTTTGATCCATCAGCCTTTAGTTTCAGGTGGCATGCACTGGATCAAAAGTAGAGTGCAGGAAGAGGAAAAGCACAGTTACTAATTTTGTATTTGGCTGTATGTGTACTAAATGTGCTTATCACACTAATGCACAAACAATTTTTAATCAACCATGAGCAGCAAATCATGGTTTAGAAAAGTCTGGTTACTGAGATATGATTTTGTTTTAACCCACTTTAAGAGCAGACTGTCAGACCCTGAAAGCAAATTAAAAGAACACTAGTTTAGTATCCGTCTGTGGGTATAAAGTTGAATTTTTACTGTTTATTTGGATATCTTTTTGTTGTTACCCTGGCAACAACAGCCCTTAGGATCCATAAAGTTGACGATAACAGTAACGCAGTGATCTTTAGTCCTCTACCAACTTTCCTTAACTTCTTACAGCGACCAACTTGATCACCACAAGCTGCTGTCTCACATCAAACACAACATGGTGAACTGCTGTTAGCCATCAGTCTGCTATTCAAAAGCTGTCAAAGTGATTCACCAGGTATCAGTCAAACAGGAAGCCCCTCCACACGCACAGATATTTACAAAAGAGCAAGCAGGAAGGGGAAATGCTGTCCACATACATACCATAGGTTTGATTGTGAGTGTGTATCCTCTGTATGTGCTGCTGTGAACTCTACAAAGATGCTCTCTCCAAGCTGCTTCACCTTAGATTCCCTCTGAGGAAATACTTTAATCCACGCTGAACGTCAAACACATGCGAACACGCACACACATGTAAACACACACACACACACAGAAACACACGCCCAGCCGAGCAAAAACTTGTTGCTCCGCCCCTTTGGAAGTGGCATAACAAGCCTGTGTTGTTTTGGCTCCGCCTCCTCAGGCACAAGGCAGCAGAGCAGGCTCAGTCAGATTGGTCAGTCTGACACACAGAGACATACCCACTGCTCACAGCCTGCCAGGAAAAAATAAAAAAGGCAGCTCGAGGGAAACTTTGGGTTGGGTCAGGGTGGGTTTTATGAGGACTGGATGGTGCAGTTTGATAACAGACATGATGGCCTACATCAAGATATTTGTAGGACAAGTTACAGTGGGGGTCTAATGGAGGGGCGAAGCAGTGATTAGGCAGAGGTAGATTTGTTGCAGCAGTGTTGTTTGGCAGAGTCTGGGTGTGTCTGATAGACTCACTGCTTAGGAATCTAGACTGCAGAGCCATTCGAACAACACAGTGTGTGTCTGTATGTGTGTGTGGTTGGAAAGAAAAGAAGAGAGGGAGGGTGAGCACATCACATGTAGTCCAAACCCCACCCAGAGATATCCAGAGAGAGAAAAAAAAGTACATATAAGAAGCACGTCACTGAAAGGAAGGGACGTAAAACAATGTGATCATCAACACGAGTTCAGGCATGTTGTTTTTTGACCCCCACAGCTCTTCAAAGTAGCCCCCGAACAAAGGAACGGACAGGAAACACAGCATCTGGACAACAGCCAGAGGTTATGTAAGAATTTTTTTATAAAAAAATGGCAGTGCAACTTCGCCCCTCAGAGCAGACACACACACACACACACACACACACACACACACACACTTTACAGTACAGTTTAGTTTACAGTTCATTACCACTGAAGTTAATCCAGAGACTTGGAAATACTTCTCAGATAAGCCAGTCCAGCCACAAAACATGCAAGTATGTAAAAAAAAGGGAGGGCTTTGGAGAACAGCACCACCTTGTGTTTGCAAGGACTCAGAGCGCTTAAATGAAAAGTGAATGGAGGATTGTTTGGGAGATATCTGAAACTGCTGTGTAGCCTCAGTGAGTCTGTCTCTGTCATCCTCTGTATCAGTCTGTTGTTTCATGCTAAATGAACACAAGACTGGCCTACACTTCTTTTGCTTTGTCTCTGCTCTGTAATTTTACAACAATGCTGCATTAACTAATGCAAAACAAAGGAACAATTTGTAGTTTTTAAAACAAACTTTTTATTACCCATAATTGTCCCTTGTCATATTTCTCTAAAGCATTTGTTGTGCGGTTTCCATGTATCTGGAATGACATTTACATTCAATTCAGATGCAATAATAAATTCTAGCTACTGTACAAGAAACATCTTTTTGTCTTTCACTTTAGTAAACATGAACAGACAGACTGAACATCAGCCATTGCAAGCTGATTATTAAAGGACACATCTTGAATAAATATACAAATAGATCAGAAATACGCATTGTAGATGTATTTCTGGTATTTCCTACTCAATAACAAAGCTTTGTCCTGTTACTAAATTCCTCTGACCTTATTATTTTGTCTTCAAATATCTCTGAAAGGACATGTTGGCCCACCACATATCTCCTCCACTCATTGCGCAATCCCTT
Organism: Ctenochaetus hawaiiensis; assembly: GCA_029783645.1. Lineage (NCBI taxonomy): Eukaryota > Metazoa > Chordata > Actinopteri > Acanthuriformes > Acanthuridae > Ctenochaetus > Ctenochaetus hawaiiensis. Next base: position 20,151,416 of record JAPZDY010000012.1, on the reverse strand, counting down.
CCCCTGGCATCTCCTGGGTAGAAATATTTGTGTCTGTTTTGGGACCTTTCAAAATAAATCTTCTCAGCTTAACAGCTTTGCCCCCTGAATTTGTGTCTTTGACCGTGTGAGTGTTCGGGTGTTTGTGTGTGTCAGAGAGAGAGAAAGAGAGAGGAGGGTGTGTTTCTGAAGGAAAACATGCATGCTTATACTGCACTCAGACGCCTTACTTGGTAACCCCTGGTGAGACTTATCTCTGTTGACAACTTAAGAGCTCAAGCAGACAGTGGACACAGAGAAAGAAAGAAAGAATTTCTGAGTCTGTCTCTAGGAGTTCAGAGAAAAACTCTCGGTGGGAGGTTGTAAGTTGTATCAAGTTTTAAAACTAAGTCTGTGGGAAAGCACAGGACTGACTGGATACTTGTGCTGGCAGGAAATCACAATTATTTCTACTTTGAAAACATACTGGTAGAACTGGTAGAAAAGAAGACATAAAGGCATTTCTTGCCAAAAAGCTGAGGGGGGTTTTAAACAGTGAGTGTATCTCGTCTGATTAGGAACAGTAGCTGCTAGAACAAATGTGTTTGCTCAGTGTGAATTTGTTACAGCAAATTTTTTTTTTCTCATGCAAGTTTTCAGCAGGTATTCTGACTGTGCAGAAACAACCAGAAAAAATGTAGGGGAGACAAACAAGCTAGATAATTCGACAAGCCAGTTTAAATCTGCTTTCATGAAAAACAGATCTCACCAGTGTTGTAAACCATTAGTTTTAAAATTTCAATTTGTCTCTAAGTAATTTTATTTTAAGATTTATTTTTAATTTGGTCAAAAACAGAAATATTTTATGAAAGTGCATGATATATTTTTTCTTGATGCATTTGTGCTTTCTCAACTTGTTTTAGTTTTATTTTGAAGTACTGAGTGAAACACGACTTTTGTTTCCTGCAAACTCAGACCTGACAAGAACTTTAGCCTTTATCACATATTCATTACATCACTGTGATAATCAATAATGTTATCTTTAAATGTAGTTTTCCTCTTCTCTAAGCAGCCATATTCATTTCTATACTGCACATAAATCAGCTTGTTGTGACCTAATAGTCTGTAACAGTGAATATCTTTATTCATTTTTGTTCAAATAAGTAAAGATTTATATTACCATAATGTGCAATTTCACAGTTTGTCTAATACATTTTAAGGTGCAGTCTTAAAAAAAGTCTGTGACTTTTAAGTCTGAATAATGATTGACTGGTGGTGCATTTAAGTGCAGATGAGGGGCTTGGAAATTATATATACGAGAGCTGGTGCACAGCACTGCTTGCATTCACAAAAAAAAACACATGGTCATGATATGCAAGACAAAGTTTACCTGATAACTTCATTTATTTAAATTGACTGTTTAGCAGCTACTTTTTCTTTCTTCTTAACCATTAATGTGTAAATTATGACTGTTGAAGAATGACTACTGTGCAGCAATGCCATAAATAATGAAGAAATACAAGAATGAAAAGAAAATCACTTGGTGAAAACACACAAAGTGTCTCCTTCTCAGTTTCCCTCATGTGCATCCATATAGACGTCCTTTGCTCAGCTGCATGTCTACGTATCTCTAAATTTAGCACTGCACTTTCACCCTGCTTTGACTCACACTTTATCCCACACTAGAAACACACGAAAGTGAATTTGGATCTTTCTCTTCTTTCCTAGAAAGTCCTAATTAGACAGTTAATTGACCTCACACTGTTTGCCGCATATTACAGGACAGAACAGGAAGAGTCTTTAAGGCACGGATGCCACAATAAAAATAAATTGAAGATCTAGCTGTGTCTTGTCAGCAATTTTAAAAATGATCTCTGCTTGCTAACATGACAACATCAACTTTAGCTTGCCACCTTCATCTGCTCATGTAAAGTAACACCAGGAGTCTCATGCCGTATATCACATTGCAATTTCCAGTAAGCGTCAGGCTGCTCTTCATTACCAATCCTGACTTCACAAACATCATGTGGCAACGAGTTCCAGCCTTTTCTTCAAGCATGTCAGATGTAAACAGACAGCAAAACAAAAGCTCTCAAAGAGTTTGGCTGGGGATCGACAACGCCTCGCTGTAACTTGTTGTCAGGTGAGCGCGGAGGCCTGGAAAATCTCCATGACATGACAAAACCCTGAGAGCAAAACTTGAATCAGCAATCAACTCAAGCCAAACTGACAGTGAAGCGAGAAATCTGACAAGTCCCGATGAGTGCTGGGAAATAAAGCTCCAACAATTATAAACACATTTCAATGGAAATGGAAGGATGATATCTATATTGGTATGTACAAACTGTACTCCCCATCTATTTCTGGCACAAACACACACACACACACCCACACACATAGCCTGGGGGTTTAGTACAGTGAGCTATGTGTGGAGGCCTCTCATCAATACAGTTGATATACTGATTAACAGACAGCAGAGGAGTGATACCAGTTGTAGTAACTGCTAAATATGATAACTGAGCTTTATTATCTGGACACCTTGTGACACGACGCCATTAAACTGCATGTTACACAAACTGGTCTGTTAGTGGCATGAAGGGTTAAATGAGGGAAATTCAGCTTTTGATTGGTCATTTCCTGGCAGAGGACAAGCATGCACAGACGACAGCAGACCAGTTATGGTCAAAAGAGTCAGCAGAGTGTGTACCAAAGCCAATCTTTGTGCTCATACAAAACAAATCGACCAGAGTGAAAACTTTGCTCAAACACTGTGCTTATGTGCCATTTTGACATTTTTGAATACTTGATTATTTCTGTGTTGTGCTTATTATACTTATGGCTCTTAATGTTTTGCAGACAAATAAATATGTATTCTTACATATTTATTTATTTGTTTGTTTGTTTGTTTAGTGATTTAAAATAGCTACACTCATTTTGCAGATCATGATTTTAAAAAACAAACATTACACACTAACACTATACAAATAAGTGATGAGATCCATCTGAGTCAGATGCAACAATAAAATGCCTTGTATTACCTTTCAGGCTGATATGGTGAACATGTTTGCAAACAGTTGCTTATTGACACAGTCAGCAGTTTGGGAACGACAATGTTATTCATTATGAGCTGCGTTTATGGCCACCTTGTGAATGTAAGTCTATTTGCTGTCCTTTTTACTTCCTTTTTGGTCTCCACCAACTCCTTAAGGAAACATCAGTGCTGATAAATGCTCTTATATATTCACCAACCAGCTGCCGAATCAGTCTGTTTGGCTGCTTGGTGCTGAGCAGGTGGTGCACAGTTGGTGTTGGAGTTTCTTTTACTGAAAACAGGTGTCTGTTGTGTCAGTGAAAGTGAACCAAAACAATTGTTCAGACCAGTGAGCTTTACAATGAGATGACACTCCCTCTGAGGGTCAAAGCTGAGGTAAAAAAAATGTCTGTATGAGTGGCAACTAATTTCTCATTGTCACATTGTTTTATTGTTCAATTGTTAATATTAACCCAACAGATAAGTGAGGCTTTCAGTAACTAACAGTGAATTATTCTGAATGCACATTTTTTTTCTCATAAAACGGCAATTTAAAACTGTAATATTGTTACCTCTTCTTAAGTAAAGAGCATTAAAACTATTGTTTACCTACAAAACCACTTAATAGAGAGACATTAAAACAAATTTTCCTCAGCAATCTTTGAATAATGCTTTAATAGTTGATGTTAATCAATTAAAAACTAGCTGCAGTGTTGAAATGGTTGCAACTGAATCCCAGCATGCAAACACCAGTGTCAAATGTCACGACTGATTTGTACAACATCCTCTCAGCTCATACTGGCTGAGTGTGTTCAGCATCGAGGTGTGTCTTTATGTGTCCATCTGACTTTCCTGTCTTTTTGACATTTTGATCAGATATTTTTTCCCAGTGGTCATTTCCTGTCAGTCGAAACATTATTGTGTCAGACAGTCAGTGAGCTGTGGGGGAGGCAGACTGCTGCTGCAGACCAGTACTGGGAAAATTTGACCTAAAACACCACAAAAAACCTCCCACCACAAATCTGAAGGCTATCTGTGAGCAGACCTCCTTCAGGGAGGTTTGCTATTTAACCTTCAACACATAAAGTGACTCAGAACAAACTTTCCAAGCCCTGATAACAAAGTATTAACATAAGGACAGCAGGGTAGATGTGTCAAACATCACCACTATCAGTTTCTCTGTCTGACATGTGAAAATGTAACAATGAGGCTACAGGATAAAATCTAAAGCACATGTGATTTGAACTAGTGCAAAGGAAACATAAGAACACTTCAAGTTATTCCAGCTACACACCCTTTCAGATTGCGTGATCTTGCAGTTGCAGATTATTACACGACAATGCTATTTGGGCGAGACCTTAAAACTCAAACGCTCTCCTGAAAAACACCAAACTTAATGTTCTCCCTTGTGAAAATTAAAGTAAAAAAAATAAAAGATCTTGATTGAAACAATAATTGCTAACAGGAATCTGCGCTTTCACTGTACTTTTCCCTTTGGTGCTTGTTGCAACAGGTAGCAAACAAGGCAGGCCTTGTACCAGCTGTGGTTTAATGTCTCACCGCTACCAAACATCAACTCTGGCTCTGAACTCGCACGGACTGACCGGCAGCTTCACATTCCAGCAGAGAGAGACAGCGAGAGGGAGAGGGAGGTCTGACTTGGACCAGAGCCAAGACAGTTTTCCTCCTTACGTGTGTTTTCCCTATAAGTCCTTTGTTCAACATACAGTACAAACTGTACAAACAGAAGTGACAGAGCAGCTTTCGACAGAGCGTTTTTAGCACATGTACATTTATAATCCAGGAACATAACACATGTAGCTACTTTTGCATTAGTTGCCCAGCACATACCATGGCACAAGCAACAACACACATAAATAGGCATACACACATTTGCACACACCTGCTCCTCCACGGCCACATCCTGCAGGGCCGGGGTGTCCCGTGGGCCTCGGATCCAGCTCAAAATCTGGCCCATGTTGGCTGAAAGTGCCTCTGAGCTCCTGTGTTTAAGTGCGTGTGTGTATGTCTGTCAGCCTCTGCCTTGTCTGTCGGCTTGCAGCATGTTTCCGACGCGCAGGGACGGGAGAGGAGGGGAGAGAAGGGGAGTGACTGGAGGGGGGCGTGGTCAGGGAGCAAAGGGGACAGAGTGGTGGGGGGGGGCTCAGACATGGAAGTCACAAGAGGCCGGGCCGTAATTCTCTGGGCTATATAGAGAAGTG
>JAPZDY010000012.1:20133123-20145605 GCA_029783645.1 Ctenochaetus hawaiiensis | reverse complement strand
GGCTATATAGAGAAGTGAGCTGATCCTGGACGGACACCCACCTGATGAGGGGCCGCTTGTGAGCTTCTTCTCAGGGAAAACAGATACTGATTAACCACACACACACACACACACACACACACACACACACACACACACACACACTCACAAGGCCACCCATGCGTAAAAATACTCTATGGGCAGATGTGTAACACTTTTTTTTTGCAGTGTACAGTATTTAGAACACTCTCAGTTTTTACTAAGACAGTATCTGTGCAACTTATCAACAAGCACACACCCAGATTTGTGATGTTTTACGGCCCTTAGCACACACAGGCATGGACACATACATGCTTGTGTACACACCTCTTATGCACACCCAGTAATAAAAGAAAGCTTGTGCAACTTCACTGACTACCTAATGCTTATGAGAATAAAGGGAGGGGCCAGTATTAGATTACATCTGCGTCAGCTATATGCCAGAAAATACGAGACTGATGTGAAAAGTAACAGCAGGGAGTTATGTCCATTTAACTCTGGTTATTTCAACATATGGTCACCAGGTCAGAACTATCAATCCACAGCCACAGGCTGCTGTTATCTGAGGGATTTCATCATGATTCTGTGTACGAAAGACTGCATATAGGAAACAAGAATGTAGGAGTGTTTTTATAGAACATATGATTAATAGGTTTATTGAAGCTTAAGGCAAGGGTGTTGGCTTTCCAGCCTACAGTGCTTTTTACTTAAGGGATATGCTCCGCCTTTCACTTTATTTGTACAACTTATTTAACTAAAAGTAAAAAAAGTGGAAGGACAGCATTACATAAAAACAAGAGGTACAGTCAGGTGTATCCTGACCACATGAAGTCGCTGCTTTGCCGCAATTGTTTTCATGTCATTTGCAGAGGAAACAGCAGGAGTACAAAGTGCAGTTCCACTCATAGCTCTAAGACTTTGCCTCACCTATGACTTGGGTGTATTGTGCATCTCGTTCTGGGGAGTTACCGGGTGGAGTGTGCAGACAATACTGTCTTTGAGTGACTCACTGTGATGGAATCAGTCTGTGCGCCAACAGTCAGATCTTTCACCTACAATTGTTTCAGGAGTATATATGGAGTTAATGGAATCTGCTGTCAAAGAGTTTAAATGTAAAACTCCTGTTCGTGTAGCACACAGATTAAACAGCAGGTCAATTTAAATGTGCAGGTGGAGCTGTGGGCCGTCCCTTTAAGCATGCAACATGGAAGGGTTTTAAAGGATGCAAAATACAGTTCACTAATTCAGAAACCTCCTCTCTGTGAGCTTTCTTTACAGAATCAAGAGCTAAATACATCAATGAAAATCAGTGGACCCACATGATAAAGACTACATCTGTTACACTGATGATATACATACTAAGAATTATCTGACAATTTAATTGAATGTAATAAATAAAAAGAAAAGTTATTGTTGTGCTTTTTGTGGAATTACATAATATTAATTTCACTGTCATATGATGGAATCATGGGCTTTCTGTGTGGCGTATGATATCCTTTACTCTTAGACCCTCCATTTATTACATTCCACAGGTTTTAAACTGTGACGTGTGCCTCCCCAGGGGTCAGGCAGGTTCACTGGGCGGATGTCTTGTCTGTTCTCATTCCCATTTCATCCAATACGGACTTGTTATAACAAGCCTCTGTGTCTCGAAAAATGAAAGGGTATTTTGTATTGTGTGAAGGGTGTGTAAAAAACTTAATACTCTTTGATTACCTGGTAATTAGAACCAATTAAGAACAGGCGACAGACTCTGAAACTCTTTGCTGTAATTAGTCTGATCAGCCAGTGTGTTCCCGCAGCAGTGGAATGAAGTCATACAGGTATACATTTCTATCCTTTTCTGTACCTGATGCCTTAAATGAAGTAGCAAAGCACAAGTAAACACATGTCTTTATGGTATGTACATGTTGTATGTATATACATGCTGCAATGCACTTAGCAAATATACATGCTTGCACATGTGTATACACATGCATTTTCACATGTCCACTGCACTGCAGGGCACACTTCTCTCTAGACAGACACACCTTTGTCAGCATGAAGTGCCAAATGACCAAGCCTGTAAAACCACCAGGTGCACCATGGGAAACTGAATGTGTTGTATTGTAACCTCCCAGAAAACCTACTTGAACTTGCACTACTTGTTTGACATGTGCCAGTGTTACTAATTATTTTTTAAACTTGTGACTACAGATTATCAGATTTGCACAGCGAGATTAATTTTGTTAACACGAAGAACTGATAATGTAAGATCAACATTTGAAACTGAGTGTGAGAGAATAAAGTTTAAAATATCAGCTGAATGAACATGAATGAATGACTTGCCAGTGACACACTGGTGCGCACATGTTACTGGACTCCTCTGCTCAGGTGGCACTCTTCCTTATATTTAGACCCATGTCGTACTATAGTCACCACCTGCTCCACCACAGCAGTTCAGACACTCACAAACTCTGCCCATCACCTCCTTGCAAGCTGGGTCACTGGTCTAAAGAGCTATTCCCAGAGAGAATGCAGGACTTCTACATGGGTTGAACAACACTGAAGCCATTTGCAAATGACATCAATTTAAAAGGATCTTCAAAAATAGCATTACAGATCAGGAAATGTTCAAAGTGTTGGAAAAATGAATATTTACTGTCTAAAAAGATGAAGAAGGATTGCTAATAAGGATAAAGATAAAAGGAGCTCAGGAATTCCTGAGACGATAGGGAGTCAGAGTGAGGACTCGTTTTGCTCAATGAGATTTCGGATGAGAATTGTGCAAGCCCATTAGTTTTTCTAAAATAACTCGACCACATTTCTTTATTTGGCAACAGGGGGAAAAAAAAGCAGGAATAATGAGAGTTCGGGTTTCACTGGAAGCCCTCATTCACAGAGTGAACAGGAATGCACAAACACAAATATGCAGCAGCTTTACAGAAGAGCAGCTCCTTTTCTGAGGAAACAGTGTTTCACAGGTTCAGTTCAGCAAGTGTGGCTGCACTCAGCAGAGGGAGACAAAGCCAGAGTTTCCTACACTTGCATACTCAAGTACAGCACTGTCCTATGACTTCAGAACAACATGAACTCATGCAAATATGTAGCAGTTATTCAAACATTTCTGATATACACGCCTCCTTTTTCAGGTCCTTAAATTCTTGTGAGGCATTTTGCAATCGCAGTGTCGAAAAGGTTAAATACGTCAACCGGATTAGTTGCTTAAATCGGATTTAAATCAATCAAGTTAGTCAGTTTTGCAATTCCACAGCAGCCCGGCCTGTTTCAAGTGAACAAAAGGATGAGAAACTTCCCTAAAAATTCAAGATTCGTCCATATTGACATCAGAAGGAGGTGAAGTCAGTACCTTGTCTCTGCAGGACACTGCATACTGATAGAAGACTGAAGATGTGCTGCCATGACGCTCTTCAGGCTGGCAAACAGATGTTTTTCCATGCTACACACAGAGAACACACACACACATACACACCAGGAGCATGTTATTGTAAGAGTGAAGGCTTTGAAGGATGAATTAGTTTTTGGCAGTAAATTCAGTGGCAGGTCTGGACAGGATGCCATGAGTTCGACCTATTGTTTTCAGTTTAATTCATTTAACATCTAACAAAGAGATTTCCTACCATCAGCTTCCCACTCTTGCTTTTTACACATTTTTTGATACTAACACTGCCAAATTCAACTAATAAAATCAGGTTTGTGTCAGCAACGGTAACAGAGTTAATAATAAATATTACATTTAAACTTAAAATGTTTAGCATAAGTAGCTCAGAATCATTAACAAGACACTGTAATGTATGTGTAAGTCTAATCCTGACATGGAGGACTAACTTAAAACTGAAACAAGTGTGTTTGTGGAAGCAGCCACACACCCTCACATACTGTGTAAACACGGTGTATGACGGAATATTTGCTAAGCTCTTTCAGTCATTTATTTCAATTCAAAGGTTGTCTTTTAGGGCCTCTGCCAAGTTTCAAGAGCATTCAGTAGAGTTCACACACTCTCAGACCAGCTGCGCTGGTTCTCTGCAGTTTACGCACCCAGCGGCTCTCCAGGTGCCAAGCTTGAGGCATACTTGCGATTACTACAAAGTACTGCCAGAGGGGCAAACAGAAGAGAGAGGGGAAAGAAAAGAAGCCGATGTACTCACAAGGTGGTTCCAGTACGCTGCATTTGCCATGAATGATCAGGAGGAGAAAACACTGGCCTGGGACAAAGCTTCAACCCTGTGCTGCCACTTTCTGTAACACTCACTGCAAGATCTTTACTCTCATGCCTCCCAATAACAGTGTGCCACTCCCCACACACACGCACGCGCTCACACACACACTTAAGAGGATAATTATCACTCGTCTGTACTTCAAGTCTTCTTCTGACTCAGACAGATTACAGCAAACTCATTCCCATCCAGCGGGACGTCCGCCTTTTCCCCATAACCGACGATCAGTTAAGCACCGACCATGACATTCATGCGCCACCCACACACCTCCAACACACCACCACACACGTTCTTCCAAAGAGGAAGCCTGATTACCACTATTGTTGGCGTTTCTTGCTAAACTCTGTGTGTGTGTGCGTGTGAGTGAGTTAGTGTGTGTTTGTGTGTAATTGCATCTAATGTTGATTGTAAACTTGTCCATAGAGTCTGAAAACACAACAACCACTGGCTTTTCAACCTTTGGCAGTGAATTATGTATCGACTGACCGATGACGCAGGGTTATTAAGGTTAATCGATGCATTGCCGCAGATTTGAACTCCAAACAGCGACATCCAGTGCAGCTGTGCTGCAAAAGCACACATCACATACACAGCAGAATATGCACAGAAAAGGATAAAACATGTGAAACAGTAAATAATCCATTGACTGAAATCTTTTGCGCTTATGCAAACAATTGCAATGTTTTCTTAAAGAAATGACCCTTGTGCGTCCAAGAGATTTGCATCTTTAGGTAGATGTTGCTTGCTTGAAGTTTCTCCGTGTGCCTTAATGGAGTAAATGAGAAATAAACTTACTTCCTTCGCCTCCTTTGTGTTTTTATGGTGACCATGGCTTCTCCTCTTATGTGGCATCTTTAAAACGGCTTGATGAACTTCTAAAGTTTCCTTCTGCGCCCTCGGTTCTCTGCTTGGAAACAATCTGTACTCACCGATCTGCTCCCTAATGCAGAAAGATGTTGCCCCACCCGCCGATCGTGAGTTTTCTCGCTTATGATGATTGATATGAGTTAGCTGGCATACGCGAAATGTTCTGGCATTAAGGGTGTATTTTCATGTGTGTCTTGCTGTGTGCGTGGTTGTGTGTGGGGATGTGTATGTATGGAGAGCAAGTAAGTTCTTGTCCTGTCACTGACACGTTATTTATGATGTTCAGTCACACTGCCTGAGACATCTTAACGTACCAAAATACACGTTTGACACAAAATGAGACTGTTTAAATTTTAAGAGGGTAAAAGGTCGACCATGAAAATCAAGTCTGTGTAAATAGCTGGAATTTCGTGATTCAGTGCATGTGAATACACAACTGTGCATATTTGTGTCTGAGATCTTCACGCAACATTTATTTTAGGGCAGAAAAAGCTGACAGACTTGATTTTTGTGCACGCAGGGACGCGCCCCACAGCCCGGGGAAGAGTTGACTCACGCTGTTGTTATCCTTTTCCTGTGTGTGAGCTGGCACCTTTTGCACAGAACAACGCTGCCCTCTTGTGGGTAAAAGCGGAACCGCGTGAGTCATCGCAAAGCCACGCAAACTCCCCCACGTCTGAACTGAGTGTCATTCGGATCCAAAACAGTCTCTGCTTAAATGAGCTGCACATTGATGCTGCTGTGTTGTCTCTTCAGATGGATACACATGTTTTTTTTTTACTTAACAGTGTGAAGTGTCTTGTTTTGAAGCATATTCGTGCGTTAAAGATATTCTCCATCAGACAAAACAAGTGGTGGAAGAAGTATTCAAATGCTTCACTGATGCAGACGTACTATTAAAAATCATGTAAAAAGCACTTCATCACAGGTAAGCATAACTGAAAAGAGGGGTGTTGACAGTAACAACGATTTTTAAAAATGAAATGGGCACAGAACACGTGGTCAGACTAAAAATGATACAGCCCTTTAATACTGGTTTTGTTGCATTTGTTATAATAACACATTAACTCTTCATGTCTTACTTGGGGTTAATTAATCTAAAAAAAGGAATAATGCAAAAATTTTAGATGATAATCGCAGTGATCTGATATTGCAACAGGCTAATCGAAAAAGTAAAAGTATGTAGGATTAGCAGGACAGTTGCAGGATTCAGTGTTTCAGTCGGCTGCGTTGGAGCTCATTTTGAACTTTATTACATGAAACTGCAACTAATGATGATTTATTTCCGATTTTTGGGCTGATCACCTTTTTCATTTAATTGATTGATTGTTTGGTTTGTAGAGTTGTAGAATTGATCAAATCTCAAAATAATACAAATGACTCAACAGCCTATTATTAAATATTTAAAAATAAAAGCACATCAGCAAGTCTTCATTTGCAACATTGTACCATTCAAGTGTAGTCATGCATGTCAGACTACAGTCAATACATGTAGTCTGTTTACACCAATTATGTTTAAAGTGCTGGAAGTTAGTGTAAATAAAAAGAGAGCAGTTAGAGTAAACGACAGAGAGAGACAAATAAGTTTAAAAGTCTTACATCTGTCCGATTTGCAAGGTAAACAAAAACAATTAGTTGGCTGGAACAAAAATTTATTTTGACCATTTCATTAATCAATGCAGAAATGCTGATTAGACTGACATTTTAGAGAAATAAACATAAGAATAAGATTAAAAGAACACCTGTTGTCAGAAGAAGAAAAATGCTAATTTGATTAACATGTGAACTTATACTTCATCATGGTGGATTAAAAGAAACATATGAAAGCACCAAACAAAACAAATCTAGCAATGATCAGCTCACTTCCTGTCAGCTGTGCTTCCTGTGAGCAAACAGACTTGCTCAGATGTCATTTATCTCTGTTTCTGGTACAAACAGGCCTGAAATCAGTTATTCAATGTGGTTGAAATAGGAACTTGCAGACGTGTGAAGTCTGAGCATTAAAGGTGTCCATCACTCTGATGCCCTTCAGAGACAGAGAAGAGTCCATCTGACCTTCACATGGTCTGATAAGGGCATGAGCACAGTCACATCCACACATAAACCTTCTGATAACAGATGACATTTGTACGATGTTGATTGAGCTTTGGTGACAAGAATGAATGAAGCAGCTCCTAACCTTTGCTGGGTTTGTTTTCAGTATTACTCATTTAGACCAATAGGTTTCTCCTTTTCCTTTATAGCTGGTGCAAAGACACAAAAACTAGCATGGGGAGTGATAAATATGAGTGGGTCAAGCATACAAAACAAACATTTAAAATTTGATTTTTGAATTTTATTTTTCAGGCCTACTTTTAACTCATTTATGTCCTCACTGTTTTTCCTCTGATTTAAGAATTTCCTTAACAACATTTAAAATGCAGCCAAGCTAAGCATAATCTATTAAGATTTTTTTATATCAACCAAAGCATGAAGCTACAATGTAAGTCTTTCTCATATCCTAGTCAAACATTTCAAATAAACCCTTTTTTTAAAGGTTAGCAACTTTGTCCGGCAATTATTACATTAAAAACAAAAAAGAAAAACCCACAGTATGATAGATCTATTGCTGTATAGTGTATGTATACCAATTTTTCCTTAAATAGTAACAGGGACCATTAATTACCTTGACAGTAGAGAGCAACAGGCTTTTGCATGATGAAAACATTAAATATAGGCTTTTATTTCAAATTGTCATCATTTGATATGTGTATTTCTAGTCATGCTTTATATGAAGCCTCTTTGATTTTTAATCTGGTCATTAATTAGCAGGCTTAAACAGCATGCTTTTATTAAAAAAATCACCATCTAATGTATTTTAAAGTTTATTTTGGCACCAGTCAAGATTTTCATTAAAGAAATGTGCAATGAGACAGTTCACCATCATTGTTCTACAGATCTTCCTTTTACGGTAGTTTAACTCTTGATTTCTTGAGAAATCTTGTGATTTGTGAACAAAGACTTGTAACACAGTCGCTCTGTGATGGCAGCAGTGACAGCGAAGATGACAAAAGAAAGGGGTTGGTATGGCAACTGTGTGTCCTTGTTGAGTGTAATAGGCAGCAGATTTCACAGGTTGGGCGAGTGACATGGGAGTCTATAAACCCTTTCTCTGGTATGTTGTGTTGCTTTAACTTTGCGATACTGCTTTTCATAATCACGTTAGACTGAAGCATGTTGCTTTATGACAGACCTTAACTTGCTTTGAATACTGTTTTATTACCAAACCATTTATTGCTATGTCTTTTTTTGTCTTGCAAAGAATGTTTACAAAACCAAATAATAACCCATCAATAAACCACTGTAAAACCTGCTAGGAAGATGCAAAATACTGTAGTTGTTACTGGACCATAAAGGTGCACTGAGATCAGTGGGAAGTGCAGCTGAAGTCTTTGCATGCATTTGCCACACTCGATTGATTTTGGTTGAATCAGTGTGTCGAGGTGTACGCAGTCACTGCAGCCTTATCTGCGTCATCCTTCACTTGGACTGGAAAAATAATTAGCTGACGAAACAAGTTTAAACATCTGACCTCATTTGACAAAACCAGTACATGTGTGTTGGTTTTGTGCGCTGGTGTGTGTGTGTGTGTGTGTGTTCCTGAAGCCGAGTCAGAAAGGCCACTATAGTAAAAAACACACCCTAACGGCTCAGAGATAAGGACAGAGGATGCCACAGATCAATGAAAATAAAGTCACAGGTTCTCTGCTCTGTAATGAAGCCAAAGATTGGCCATCTTGCTAGCATTTCTGTGGCTCTTCAGCTGTGTGTTTCAGTGCGCCTGAGTGAGTGCCTCAGCTTAAGCAAACAGTTGTTGCTAGGTAAATGTGGATTACACCTGGTGCAGATCTGGTGCAGACCTGTTTGCACATGGCCAGATGACCGAAGGTATCAGTCATTATCAGCACTGAAAGGATTACATTGACCAGCAAGCAACAATCTATTTTTACACAAATACACACATATTGTACATGTGAATAAACCTGGAGAGTCTGCTTGTATAATCGTGCTCTTCCTGTCACGTTTGTTTGTGCTTCATTTTTACAGTTTGTGTGACCTGAACTGCACCTATACACAATCTCTACTGTATCTGAGGGGGAAAATAACATCTATTCTGACAACAACAACTTTATCTCTGTATCATTGTACAACCACGCCAGCCCAATGTTTCCATCAGTAAACAACTCAAATGGCGTCTGATGGCAATTTAGCCGTCATAAAAACCTTTCAACAACTGCCTGCAAATACTGTTTGAGTCAGGATGACATTCAAGCAGCACGACACGTTGTCTTTCACTCTTGACCATTACAAACTATGTACAAAAAATGCAGGTTTATGCAAACAGCTTAAATTTTTTTACTACTATAATTAATGAGAAAATCTATTTATCATATTGCAAAAGAAACTGCAAAAGTCAATAAATTCATCGGTAAAAAATTCATAATCCCTGATGCCATTTAACCAAATGTGGTTACCTCCGAGTTGCGTACAAAGCAAGGCCTATTCATTGTTTGAAGAGGACGCCAAAAATCACAATTCATAACTCCCATGATCTCCTCTTTACAAACTCTGTGGGTGACGTCATCCTTGATTTACAATTATTGCTCCTATTTCACACACTATAGATATGTGCAGGACTAAAAATCATAAAATAAGAGGGTGTAACATATGGTATCTTTGTCTACAATTAGCCTGTAAGTTGTATAGCTTTATTATTCAGTATTATTTGAATACAGCATATTTTGTGTACAATATTAATGTCACATCAGTCTTATAATGTCAGTAGCTCACAGCATGAATATGGTCTCAAGCTATTTAACTATGAAATAAATATACACTTTGATTCGTCATAGTTGAGAAAAGCACAGCTGTGATTATTGACACTGACATTGACAATGGCTCTGTTCTATTCAAGTGTCTAAATAAACTATGACAACGTGACAGCCAGTATGTTTGGGAGATTGAATTCAGCCATCAATCATTTTATTATGAACACCTGATTTCACTTCGACGTGGAAAAATGTCCTCTGAGAAGAAGGCACTTTAAGGGTTCACTAAGGTTTTTGAAAGTGCTTGAAAGACATTATTAGCTTAGCACATTTACTGCATAGTTATATCGGAGTTAGCTTCGAAACCTTTTTGTTCTGATTTAGATGAAGCCACATGGTGGAGACTTTGGTCACTATGTGTTTGTCAATGCCTGCATCTGATACAGAAAAAGACAATGACAATATTTACAAGGGAACAATTTTTCCCAGTTCAGTATTTTGTATTTTGAATATTTTGTGTTTCCCTTGCAGTGAAAAAGTAGCCACGGATGTCTCAGTGTTAGCAATTAACACAACTGACAACTGACATCAGCAATTGCAAAGATTAAAAAGCACTGAGAGAGCAGAACAAAAACAGAAAACATTATTTTTTTCTGCCATTTTTGGAATTACAGCCATGTACATTTATTCAATGACAGCATGTAATACAATTTTGAGGTCTATTTTACTCGAATATTTCCATTTTTTTTCTTCTTTATATTTTTAATACACTGAAATATTGAGGGATATATTAAACATTTTGTTGCACATGCAGTTAAATTTTGCAAAAAGTTCACAGCTTTGGAGGTATTGATGTCTGCAATCCAAAATTGCAAGTCCATTGTCTTAGAAAAGTGAATGTATCGACCTTTGTGCAGTCATCCGCTACCTCTATCTCAAGGGCTCACCCAAGGACATGTGAACAGCACCTCTTCTTACAGCATGATGGAGAAGTGGGATGCTGAATTACAATGAGGGAGAGAGAAAAGACTGTATATGGGCTGAAATTGTCCATTTTCTCACACAGTGCAATCTTACAATTTTCTATTACCTGGAACAGACACACCACAAACATTATTAACATAAAACTGTTTGCATGTTCTGCATGTGCATGTAAGGAGAGCTGTTTAACTCATCTCCTTCTGCTTTGGGCCACGAACTTATCAGTCACCCCTGTATTAAAAAGGATTCACTGTCAGCAGCTGCATAATAAGCTTGTCTTACTCTCATAATTTGAGTATGTTTAACTGTAAACTGAATGCAGCTTGGATTTGGATTATGAGTGTCATCAGGCTGCTGGAGGGACCCATTTTCCTCCTCATGCCAGTGTTTTGTGTCATCCTTCAGCCCGTCTCCTGATGACAGTCTGCGGTGTGTGTGAGGAGCTGTCCGCGGTGCTGAACCCCCCCTCCATCCTCCCACGCTCTCTCTCTCTCCCTCTCTGCCTCTGTCTCCCTCTCTTTCTCTCTGTCCTGGTGACGTGACCACAGTCATAGGACACGCAAATGTGTATTATTGATTGAAACAGCTCTCTTTTTTATCGATAAGCTGTAGCACACTACAGAAGAGGAGCAAACAAGCGTCTGATTGTCTCACGCGCGTCTCAACAGCGGATGGAGGATGCTGCACGACATCCGTCTCATAATGCTGATAAACATCTCCGTGCAAGCACTGTTATAGGATCACATGTCTCTTATTGCTGTGCTTCTTCCCTCTCCTCCTCCTCCTCCTCCAGGGCCAAACAGTGGGATATTTTTAGTCGGATCTCCCTCCTCCTCCTCCTCCCGTTCAGACTTTCTCCCTCAGGGACTCGAACTCACATCTTACCAAAGGTAGACGCCAATCTGACGTCAGAGGACCCGTAATTTGACGTGTGTAGGCTACACCCCCCATCGCGACCACACACACTAGCACACACGCACACACACTAACTAAACCAACCCTTCCCATCGCCAGTATTTCCTCTCCTTGGCGGACCAGTAACGCGCAGTTTCACGTTCTCTCCATCCAGCCAGCTGTTTCTTCAGGATAGAAAAAAAGAGAACAGGGAGATTTTTTTAATTCTCGGGTGTTTGACTGGTTTCTTTGGTGCATCTTAGCTGTTTGTATATTATTTATTTTCTCATCTGGTTGAATTTCCTCTGAGATGGAAGTGAGATGTCGCCCAGCGGTGATGTGTTGTGTTTTTGCCATCCTCTTCTCCGTGGTTCCCCGGTCTCTGGAGTCCTCTTACGGGGACAGGCAGTACCTGAACGAGTGGGCAGTGGAGATCCCGGGCGGACTGGCCGCTGCAGAGGCGATCGCCAAAGAGCTGGACTACCAGCTGGTCCGACAGGTAGGCACCAACGCCCCGGAGCGGCTCCACTTCAAACATTTCAAAGAAAAAAAGCTGACATGATGCGACACGTTGGTTGCTTTACATGGGTATTTTAATTTATTTGGCGTGATATGAAAGCACACTGGGACCTGAACGATACAGTTCCTGTCCAGTTTTAATTTGTAATACATCAAAAGGAGGTAAACAGAAAAAACA
>JAPZDY010000012.1:20112345-20125845 GCA_029783645.1 Ctenochaetus hawaiiensis | reverse complement strand
AGTAGGCCCAAATTTACAAAGTATGGTAGGAGCAGGTTCTGCATAAATACTGCAAAATAGTTCTGTCAGCATCTCCTGCTCCTCCACCTCTTCTTAAACGCAGACCATACCTCAAGCTAATGACTCATCCTCTGCTAGCTGTCACACACACACACACACACACACACACACAGCTCTGCTAACAGCCTTTCCCTCTCAATGAATAATTGCAGAGCCACACAACCAGAGAACCTCCATGACCCTGTCATCACAATCAATATTTTCTTCACCAGAAAAGACATTTTATGAGAAAAAGTTATGTAATCAAACAACTTAGCGGCTTTTTGTAATGACTTTTGCATCTTATGAAATAATGAGGGCAGGTCATACTGTTCAGATGAGCCATTAGAGAGACGCAGTGCAGTGATATTCCAGTTTAAAGTACCAAGTGAAAAAGTTACTTGTGTTTACTTTTTAAGATTTCTTTAGTACAGGACCTTGCAGATGTATTTATAATACATGCACTAATATAGCAAATTCTCCCAGTTATAAAGCTCTGACTTCATGAATGCATGAAGCTTTTACAGTATTAGTCAAAAGGAAAAGAAAACAAAAAAACACATAAATGCTGAAATGTAAACAACATATGTACCTTGTTCACAGACATGGGACCCGCTGTGCTGGGGAGATTGCTATGCAGGCGGACAACAACAAATGTGGTGTTGGAGTTGCATACAACTCCAAAGTTGGAGGTAAGAGTATTTTTTGTGAGGATCTATTTGTGTATTTGAGCATCAAATTAAATGCCACTCATATCTGTGTCTGTTTGTATTTGAGACTGATGACTGAGAGTAAAACTGCTGCAGCTCTGGTTGCTGTTTGCTGCTTTGTGGGATTTAGATGATTATTAATTAAATCAGATTATGTGAAAAAGTAGAATGAATTCTGAAAGCTTTTGTTTCAGTACTGATGATAGAGTGGCTGTGTCGTACAGTGTTTACTGAAGAGCAAAACACACATTCATTCATCAAGTACCTTCATTCTAAGCCCTGAATTTAAATAACATGGGTGCACGACTTTTATTTTTTTATTTAAAACCAATAGGAAAGCAAGATTTCCTGATGGAGACCTGATTTTTAGTTATTTATTTCTTTACACCAGATGGTTGCGTAACGTCACTCTCCAAAATTACTGAGCTCCAATCCACCTAACAATGGTTTGCGATATTAAGGCTGTGACATCTGAAGGGCCAGAGTGGCCAGCTGGTTCTTAGTGCTCCAGAAGCCTAAATCTTAAAATACAAACATCATAAATCTGCTGCCCTGAAACCAAAACATTATACTCACAACCTTTAAATAACGATAATAATAACATTCCAGGAATAATAACATTCCTGTCTGTCCGTGCTCAGGCATTCGTATGCTGGATGGGATTGTGACCGATGCCATCGAGGCCAGCTCTATTGGGTTCAATCCAAACCATGTGGACATCTACAGTGCCAGCTGGGGACCCAACGATGATGGCAAGACAGTGGAGGGCCCTGGCCGTCTGGCCCAGAAGGCTTTTGAATACGGCATCCAGAAGGTAAACACTGAGACAGGTTCTTTTTCCTCATGTTCAGCTGGTGTAAACTCAGTCAGAGGCTCCTACTGGGAGCTCTTCATTGCAGCAGTAATGGGATCAGATGAAAAAGAATCAATAAGGACAATGTAGCTGTTAGGACTAAAGCATCAAATGACACAACACCATCGGACAATGTTAGCAAAGATGTATAGTGATTGTTCTGTTTTATCCCAGCGTATCCATAGTATTGTTGCACCAAATACTATGGAATGATTTCCTGTACATTGTTAGTGACCACATTATAGTAACAGCAGTATGTTTGTAACTTCAGTATCTGAAACAACCTTATCTAGCATTCCTTGTTGTCTTCAGCTCTCCCTCTGTCTCGTGCTCTGCAGGGCCGTGGTGGGAAAGGCTCTATCTTTGTCTGGGCATCAGGTAACGGTGGACGCCAGGGCGATAACTGTGACTGTGATGGTTACACAGACAGCATCTACACCATCTCAATCAGCAGTGCCTCCCAGCAGGGCCTGTCCCCGTGGTACGCTGAGAAGTGCTCCTCCACTCTGGCTACAGCGTACAGTAGTGGAGACTACACCGACCAGAGGATTGTAAGTAACCCCACCTGTTATGTTTCACTGTAAAAAATTGTTCAGGGTGTATAATTATAACAGGTATTCTTTGTGCATGATTTCCTCTCTCATGCTGCATTCTGCCTGCTTGCTTTCAGACGAGTGCTGATCTGCATAACGAGTGCACTCAGACTCACACTGGAACATCAGCCTCGGCCCCCCTGGCTGCTGGAATATTTGCCCTGGCACTGGAACAAAAGTAAGCAACACCTCCTTCTGAAAATTTCCATATGATATGTTTAATGCAGTTTACTGGATTGACACTTCTGCATCAGTGCTAACTTGTCTGCCTCCTTGTCCATCTCCCCTCCCTCAGTCCAGATCTTACCTGGAGAGACCTGCAGCACATTGTGGTCTGGACCTCAGAGTTCGATCCCTTGGCCAATAATCCAGGCTGGAAGAGGAACGGAGCAGAACTGATGGTCAACAGTCGCTTCGGCTTTGGCCTTCTCAACGCTAAAGCCCTGGTGGATCTGGCCGACCCGGCTACTTGGAAACACGTGCCTGAAAAGAAGCAGTGTATCGTGAGGGATGATTCTTTCCAGCCCAGGTATGTGAACGCCTCACGGATGTTCTTGTCTGCCTTTTGATTTTTGTGGAAAACATGCAACAAGTTTGTGACTCAATGCGTACAATTTTTATAGTTTCATTTGGATAGTTTTAAAGTAATTTAGAAATAAAGAGAGAGCTTTACTTTATTTTGTGCTGACATTTGGGGTCTCATGAGGCAAACAGATCAAATTATATGGAAAGCTCGTGCCAATAAAATGAATCAAAATGATTGGTAATGATTGATAATTTAGTGGCCTGGGAGAGGAAGGAGATGAGTTATTCAGTCTCTCATTAAATCCATGTGCAGGTCAGCTCTTAAAGTGATTATGCAGAAACTTTGAGGTTATTAACTCTGAGGTATTTTGTTTGAACTTATTTTGGAAATAAAAAAAAAAAAGTTCATTTTTTTCAGACAGTGCTGATTTGCAGCTATTAATCACCTCAAACAGAAACATCACAGAACTGGATAAAGAGCTGAACTGTACATATATGTAACGAGAGCTGTACTATTCTTTCCTTCTACCTCAGCTCAGGACCCAACCTTACTGATCGTCCCTCCTATTATTTAATCATCAACAATAGCCATTAACTCTGAACACTCACTGAGAAATGCTAACTGTTAAACAACTGAATTACATATTAAAAATCCAAAATCTGCCAAAGAATGGAGGATCCCCCACACACACTCACACACATATTGTCTCACCAGATGTTGTGTTTGCATTCATCTTTGGATTAATGACCCATGAAGTTTGAGGGCTAAAGCTTATCTGCAGCTAGTCTTTGTCCTTAAAACAACTTTTTATTTCACACTTCCTTCCCGCACACAGCTAAGTTCTGTGCTCCTCAAGGTATCCATCCTGCAATTTGCTTTGGATTATGTGACTCAATAGCACCAACACCCAGTTTTCCCATTACCTTGCACTGTCCCTATTTAATCCTGAGGATTTGGCTCTACATTTCCGTCAACGCTTAGTGGTCTACAACCCCCTTCAGCTTTATGCCAGCTTGAACACAGAAATCCTTTCATTCATGTCTGAGAGAGATGGGGATTAACTCTTTTTTGCAAATGAATGACTAAAGGCACCTAAATCTGGCTGTGCATCTTTGGTATGCTTTCAATGTGCAAAACTTTCCCATATTTAGGATTGCCTAGCACTGACTTACAGCAAGAGGTAACATATGCTGTAGGTGCAGTAGTAACGTGTTTTTTCATCATGCTGCTGTCTCCCAGACCTACATACAGAAATGGGAACACATGAGGGATCCATGGGGAAAGAGCTGTTTGTGTGTCTCATTCTCTGCTATTTTAATGCGTCCCACAGGGAACTGAAAGCAGCAGGGGAGATCACTATAGAGATTCCAACTAAAGCCTGTGCAGGGCAGGAGAACGCCGTCCGATCATTGGAGCATGTGCAGGTGGAGGCCAGCATTGAATACACCAGGAGAGGAGACCTGCACATAACGCTCACCTCCCCAGCCGGTTAGAGATGCACACATACACACACAAACACACAGGTTTGAGTGAAATAACCCAGTTCTCAGCTGATCTGCTCTCTTGCATTCTCCTTTAGGTACAACGACAGTGCTGCTGGCTGAGCGAGAGAGGGACACGTCCTCTAATGGCTTCAGAAACTGGGACTTCATGTCTGTTCACACATGGGGAGAAGATCCTGATGGTACATGGACGCTGAAGATCACAGATACGGTAAGTTACACATGTTTTTGGTTAAAAAAGTGCTCTTTCTGTGGTCAAATTTTGATTTTTTTCCTTTCTATGTGAGGTAAAAAGCAAGAATTCCACAGTTACAAACAAAAAGCAATTCAGAACACTTAATGTAAGTTTTTAAGCATACAAAAAAGTATAAGCTTAAACATTTCATACTTAGTGAAAAAAGCTTCTGTAATGCAGAAACCACTAACCAATACTGCTGATTGGTATAATCGCTGAGCCTCTGTGAGTTCTTTCTGAGATCTTACCTTGGTATTCCTCTTTTCAGTCTGGCCGTATGGAGAACGAGGGTCGGATTTTGAACTGGAAGCTGATTCTTCACGGAACATCGGAAAAGCCAGAGCACATGAAGAAACCAAGAGTGTACATTCCCTACAACGCTGTGCAGAATGACCGCCGCGGTGTGGAACATATGGATGACATGATGGAGGTTAGTACGATGCAAAAGAAGCTTCATGACAAATTGATAACCTTGTTTGGATGCAGAGGGAAAGAAATGGGGGAGAGTATGCAGATTTTAGGAATGTGTGTCATATAAAATTAGATCAATAACTTTAAGGACTGAATGAAGAGGTAATGAATTTACAGATGGTAACAAAAGTTACGCAAGGCGGTAGACAAAGAGCCCACAGTCATGCAAGCATAGCAAGTGTTCATTTTTCTGATAGGCTTGGTTTTAGTAATTTATTACTAAACAGCAGAAGTTACAGCGTCATGATTGACAGCTAACACTAGCCTGTCTCAAAGGTGTGCACTTTGCTAAATGGTCATTTCCGGCATGACAAAGCAAACATACAGATTTTAAGCAGATATAATGATGACCATGCTGACCATCCCAGTTTAGCATGTTAGCGACCTAACATTTACCAGTCAGCACAAAACACAAAATACAAATGAGGCTGATGGAAATGTCTTTTTAATATCTGTGCAAAATTTCAATCCTTCTTAAAGTTGGTGAAATATCTCAATCTGAAACACAGCTGTGGACCAGCAGTAATAAAAGTGAGACAGCACTAACACAGTCATTAAGGAGCAAAAGTTGAGCAAAGTTACAGGTGCAACAAAGCACACAAAAAACACACAACCAGGATATACAACAATAGTGACTTACAGGCTCTCAGTAGCACAATAAAAAAATTAACTAAATTTGCAGACATAATCAATACAGAGAGCTACTCATGTAATCAATTCAATATTATTTTGTCTGGGTCTGATCTGTATCGTAAGATCAACATATAATAACTACATAATGTCCCTCCTACGCATGCAAGCAATGTCATGTGGAGATTTGTGAAAAAAAATCACATTGGAATCATTTCAGATTAATCAAAAGGCACAGCACAATCTGTGGCAGATTGAATTATCGGACATAATAATATTGCAATAGTACAGCGTTATTTCTCTCTCTAGGACATTTAAAATCAAGCAATGATTATGGGTAAAAGTGTTGACTTTCAGTTTAAATTGAAGAGCATTTACGTTCCCATTTGTTGATCCACAGTGTAGAAACTGTAACATTTCATATCACCACAGTTTAAGAGACAGTGCTGACTGCCATTGTTTGGTTTTAGATGCAGTGATCCTTTGGACTGCTTTGATGTGTTAACACATATTTAAAAACTTTAGGGCCACAGCATGTGTCATTTCTCCATAAACCTAAATAAACAGAACAGGACACAGTTATCTTGTGTAGATACACACTCTGAGGGTAAGTTAGCTTAACACACACACACTGATAATATTTCTCCTCCCTGGTGACACAGGAGCCCACACAAGCCTTTCAACCTCCAAAGACTCAGACTTCACAAGCTTCTTCACCTTCCAACCCAGAGAAGGAGCCCAAAAGGCCCTCAGATTCACTTTACTCCCCCTCCCTGGCCCTACTGCGTCTCCTGCAGACAGCCTTCAACAGGCAGACCCCTGCTCTTCAGCAGCCCCAGTCCGTGGTCAGGGTCCCCTCCGCCTGGAGGAAGCAGCAGCCCGGCCGGAGCCTCTCTGCTCCTGCAACAAGACTCCCCCCTAACACACTGTACCAGGCTCTGGACATGATCAACAAGTTCCGGGGCCCCGAGAACAGCATCTACAGCGACTACACTGATGGCTTCTACAGCACCAAGCCATACAGGCACAGAGACGACCGGCTGCTGCAGGCCCTGTTTGACATGATCGATGATGCCAGCAAATAAGGAACCTGGAGGAGAGGAGAGGAGAGGAGAGGAGAGGAGTCTAGAAAGAGGGAGAAGAGAAGAAGATATATATATATGATGAAGAGGAAGCATGGTTATGTGTTGGTTGAGGAGCAGAGGAACAAGGCGAAGAGAAGAGAGAAAGCAGAAGGATGGGATCGGGCTTTAGAGGAGAGAAGGAGAAGACAGAAATACAGAAAAAAGAACTCTTCCACTCAGTTCTGATTTCATTCCCCAAAAATGCTGCAAATCTGATCTCTTTACCTTCATTTGCCAATCACTGTTCATTAATTCTTTCAGTCAGTCATGCAGAATTTTCAGTCCACTCAGGACTCAAAACATGGACTTTAGATTAGAAGCTGGCTGTCACAAATTATATCTTCATGGTGTAAAAGTGAAAGCATTTCAATCATTAGAAAAGAAGGGAAGGCCTTGTCTCTCTTCTCTTCACAGCCTGCTCAAGCATGCCACCTTCAGAATATAAGTTTTGTATTAGTATCTATATATTATCTATATATTATACAAAGACAATGATTGTAATATGGTTTTGAAAACACTTGACAGCTAGAATCTTCACTTTCAAGAATCCCTTTCTATTTTGCCAATTTTTCTTTCTTTTCCATGTTCCCTGCACAGTTTTTTCAATATGCTTCACTATTTTGGGACACTGGCTCACTTTATTCACTTTACAGGACAAGATTATCCTTAAAAATGACTTAAAATAACTGAATTGGATTTAGCAAACATTTATAAAGGAAGAAATCAATTAAAGTTTATCAGCAATTTGAAATGTTTGAACTTTGTTGACAAAAGATTTATTCTCAGGGTGTCAACAAAGCTCAAGAGAGTGACAGGATCATATTCTGAACTCTTCTTAAGTATTAGGGAAAACACATAGAGTTTAAAAGATTATATACTACTTTAATATGCAGATGAGAAAATACAATTGTACCAATACACTATTAAAAAAGATAAAACATAACCAACCTCCACTCAATGACAATGGATGATAGATTGAGCGCTGGGAAGTCTTTCAGTTGGAGTAGCGAATATTTAAAAAGAGAAAAAATAATCTTCTTCTTGTGCAATTTGTTTAATTTTGTATGAGTACAATGCTGCATTAAATGAAATATTTTTCTAAGGATCCTCATAGTTTATGGAAATAATCTATACAGTATCACACCCTTGAATGGTTAATTTTCTTGTGGAATGGTTCACTTAATTCCTGCAAAATCAAAGTAGTTACCAAAACTACAAATTAACACTGCCAAAATCTCTGCTTCTGTGTATTTCAGTGAATGTGCAAATGGCTGACATGTTGTTTGTTCTTCATCTGCAATATGCCAACTACAAACAGTTCCTCGAATCCTGGACAGATTATTGCATTAATATGACTTCTCTTGTGTTATTATTCTGGTATTAATGGATCTTTCACACTTCAAAAGCTGACCAGAAACCCTGTAGAATAGAGGCTCTGCACCACAACTATCAAGCACATTCGTCTTAAACGCCTTAATAAATGCTGTAATAATGTGCATACTCATCTCCATATGGTGTTGATCATTGAACAGATGCTGATGCAAGTGTTTTTGACATGAATAGTTATGAATCCTCTATGCAGAGTCTCTATCCAGCGTGGAACTGCCTGCCCCGCTTCTCTGCCAACAAGGTGACCGGAAAAAGAAGATGTTTGGGACAATGCTTCCCATGCACCCTGTAATTTATCCATTCTTTAGTGTAGCCCGTGCTGTTTTTCTTCATGTTTTTTGGTTCTGACTGATGCTTCAGTCCAACGTTGTTTACACAAACCAATATTATGTTGCAATTTCTGTATGGATGTACAAAAAAATAATAATGAGATTTATCGTAATAAACTGCAAAGTGACCCCTTGAGTCTGTTTGAGTTTTGGCAGCATCCAGTAATCCTACAAGCTGATATCAGCCTTGACTGAGGTAAAAAAGCTGTGGTTGATAAATAGGACAAAATGCTGACAAATCATGTTAATTTTATTCATTTGAATCAGAATTTCTGCAAAATTAGAAGAAGATCTTATTATTATAATGTGCAAAAAAGATTTTATTTTGTTATGAAACAAAAGCAGCGGTGGCAGATGAATTGAGCTCCTCTCTGTTCCCAAGCTTAAAACATAAATTGTCTGCTGCCAACAAATTGTGTTGACAGCCCAAGTCTCCATTAGCTGTTTATTCAACTATTCCAGCAGCAGTGGTCCCACAGATGCCAAATTTGGTTTGTCTGGCAGTTGGTCCACCACTTTGGTCTGGACAGTGTAAACTGTGATTTGTGCTTGAGCTTGAAAAAACAGGAAATTTTCATACTTGGACAAATTGTCAAAAGACACCCTGTGGGTCTCTGTTAAAATATGTAACACTTGCAATCACTTAAATACAGAAACGTGATCACATAGAGTTCAGCAACTAGATGAAAGGGATCCTTTTGAACACTTTTTTTTCATTAGGACATTTGTTTGCATTTTGCATTTCCCACATTGTTTTTTAACATCCGTTTCATAAAATTACACCAAAGAATAGTAGCTTGATGATACAGTTGATATCCCAGCTTCCTCAGCCTTGTCTCCTTATGTTTATTGTTGACATGAATGGCTCACTCCAGTGTATTCCCTATTGAGTGCCACCACCTTGTGGACAGAAAGGATACAACACCCTGCAGACGTGACCTGGTTTATAACACAGAATTATGTTTTGTCTACTTCCTACTTACTCTCCTCTATGTAGGACCATGAAATCCTTGACAAGATTTTAAACTTGCATGTTCTATATGAAGAATAGATTCCAAGCATTTATTTAGTTATCGCAACAGTTTTTAGAGCGACTACCCACTAAGTACTGTCTATTGTCACTCGTCCAACACCAGTAGGAGGGTTTATTGTTTAAATCCACTTCCCTCTTCATTGCAAATATCATTTTACTACTCCATTCTTTCCCTGCCTGTGTCTTATCCTTGACTTCTCAGCTCCTCCCATTTGCCCAGATTCCCCGCACATCTGGTTGCTTTGGTTTTTCTCCAAAGCTGAATACTGCAAAAGCCTGAGGGGGAAAGTGAGGGGAGCGAGAAAGAAGATATGTGAGGAAATCGAAGAGGAAAGTATTATAAAAAGAAAAGAGACAAGAGAGGAAGAGGGTGCAAGGTAAGAAAATAATCACTGGTGAGGAAACCGTGACTTAAACAGTACATTTCCAGGAAGAGACAGTGAACAGCAGAGAAACAGAGAGGCAGACTTTTTTTCTGTGGCAAAACTAGTGGCCTCAGACAAAGGTTTGTGTGTTTTTCCACCAGCAGGTCACACCATGGCGCTGTTCCGGTTCTGCAAGATGTCGGCAGGTCAGTACAACCTCAGCCACTGCTCCACCTCCTTTGCTCATGTCATATCTGGTTATTTTTTCCCTCACTTGGCATTGATTTGGTGACCATTGTACGTGCTCAGCTAAAAGTCGGTTGCTTAAAAATGCAGGGACAATGGATTGAACCAGACAGGTTGAAGTGCAAACATTAAAACTCTGCAACACTTTTCTCAGCAGTGTCTGAGTAATCTGTTCTTGCAAATATGTTTAGAAATGAAAAAAAAAAAAGGTTAAGTTCTTCATGTTTGAACTCAGGAACTGAAGTGCATTTGTCCTAACTGTCTTGGCTGATATAAAAACATGCGCTTTAGGGGAATGCACATGGAAAATATGAAAATAACTTCTATATTCACTTACATGTGCTTATATTTTGGTTTTATCTCATGCAATTGTGTGTTTTTCTTCAGTACAAATCTTTTTCCATAAATTCCTAACACCATGCAGCCCAGTTTTCTAACATTTTACTCATTGTTAAGCATCACATGCACAGCTGTAGATGACATGGTTTTACTATGTTGAATAGCCCAGCTGTGACTGCTTGTTCATTTAAAATATTATCATTTGTTTGTTATCTTGCCTTTTAACTGAACTCCCATAAAGTCAGAACAGAACTATGCACTGTGATTATCTCATTGTATGTTAATAGTCAACTAGAACACTCTAATATCTTTGAGGTAATACATAAAACTTCCCAAATTACTGACCTAAAATATTTAAATAAAAATGTCTTATTAATTTATACAGGCTATTTCTTCATACATCTTAATGCAGCATAAAAATAAATTGGCCTATAAATATGAAATAAGTTTTATCTTGCAGCCTATATATATTACAGGGGTGTGTAGCATCTGAATTTTGCATGTGCTTTAGATAATGTTATTTGGGCCTTCACTTGGATAGAGAGATATTTCCTCAGCAGCACATTCTTTTCATTTACATTCCTGTGAGCTTGAGTCTTGTCAGGGATTGGAAAAAAACATCTGCAAGTACAATGTGCTTCTTAAAAACTTGTAGCAACTTTTACTGGTTTCATTATATTGTGTGTACATCTGTGTGTTTGTCCTTCAAACAGGACCAGTCAGAGTGACCAGACCACAGCTGGTCTTGTATTGTTTTCTCCTGTTTCTTATCATATGTAAGTGTGCAGAAGAATGTATTCTGCTCTTCTTATACTCTTGTGCTGTGACACTAAGTGCAGACTGAAAAATTTGCTGAATTATTTGAAAAATAAATGTTAAATTAAGGCTTAGGGTTAGAATGAAGCGCTAAGTAGCTCCTGTCCTGTTTATGGAGGTTTGCTTTTCTTTTAAACAGCTAGCCTTAATTGTGACAGATAATAACAAATGTGCAATATCTCTTCTAAATATTCCAGACACCAACATAAAGTTAAAGTTAAAAAGTCTTTTAAATAAACATGAGGATTTTTTCAGCTTTAAAAGTGCATGGGTGTGCTTCAAAGATGGTGTCAGTGTCTACAATTTCCACAGAAAAACTAGTTTGCTGTTAAAAATAAAAACAAAAATCATGTTTTTCTTCCTTAGATTTTCTCCAAGGACAGAAAACTGCTGTCCGTTTGAAGTTACCTCATTCTGTCTTTCATGCCTTGGGAGTCTACAGGGGAAGAGCAAAGACAAACATGAAGGTTTTCAAGCCAGCAGAGCCACAAACTCCTCAAGAGACGCCATGGGGCGCTCCTTTAGTTTGGGGTGACACCCGTTACTCAGCTGTTCGTCGGAATAAACTTGCAAAACAGGAAATCCATACAGGTCTGCTTTCCCTGGTGGTGGGAACTTACGCCAAGTTCATCCGCCGTTTCCTCACTTCAGCCGAAACCTACTTTCTTCCCGGTCAGATGGTCACCTACTACATTCTCACTGACAATCCCCGCTCTCTGGACCCCCCCATCGAGTTGGGGCCTGATCGACAGCTGAAGGTGGTTCCTATAGCAGAGCTGCCTGGGTGGAACAGGTTGTCCCTCCGTCGAATGGTCCTGCTTGCTGATGCTATCAGAAAACCAATTTCTAGTGAGGTTGAATACCTCTTCTGTGCTGACATCGACCAGGAGTTTGTGGCCCCTGTGGGAGAGGAAATCCTTGGACAGCTGGTGGCCACGTTGCACCCAGAGCTCTATGGGATGCCACGGAAATCATTTCCTTACGAGGTCGAAGAAGTCTCCTCAGCTTGCGTGCAGGAGGATGAAGGGGACTACTACTACACTTCTGAGTTGTATGGAGGCTTGGTTTCTGAGATGTACAGACTAGCTCGAGTCTGTTCTCTGCTCATTCTGCAAGATCAGGCTAACGGGGTGACAGCGAGGGGCCATGAGGAGAGCTACCTGAACCGCTACTTTATCAACCACAGGCCGACCTGTGTGCTGTCTCCAGAGTACAGCTGGTGGGACTCAGACCTGGCTGCTGATGTGCCCGTCCAGAGGCTAGTTTCCTTGGGAAGACAATGTAGGGCTACAGATGATAACAATGAAGATAAGCACAAATGTTGAACCAATGTAAAAGGAGGGTTCTGCTGGCTGAACCCACTGAAAAACACGTTAAGATATCACTCAAACATGAAGGACTACTGTTTTGGGTGTAAAATTTTCTTTTTAAGGTCTTTGCTCAAATATAAGCAAATAGTGTCATGGCAACACCAGAGATGAAGGGAAAAAATGAAGAGAGAGCACATATTCCAATTACTTTTCTATATATAATTCAGAGTTTCCATTTCATTTTCTGTTTTATTGGCCAATAAATGTAGCCTGCAATCCCAGAGAAGCAAACTGCACAATCTACTCTCAATTAAAGACCCATTTGTGTGAACAGCGTCTGTGCGTGCCTGCTATCTCTTCCACAGCAGACAAAAAAAAAAGAAAAAAGAAAAAAGAAATTGACCTGTCTCTTTAAACGAAGCTCTGTCCTCTCCATTAATGTCAGACTCAGAGATACTGCTCCGGTGGCTTTGTGGTCAGCAGCGATAAGAGTCAACAGTGTAAGTGCACACTTTCCCCACAGTGGCCAATCATTAACTGGAAGAGCTGCTGTTTCAAGGTCTTTAAATACCAGGTGGGGGGAAAAAGGGATAAAACTGGATGCTGTTACATGTGTACACAAGCTACCATGTTGCCAAGCTATTAAAATAATTCTAAAACCAGTGAGAGCGTTTCACGATATATTGTATACTGAGTAATTTTCCATTAAAACTCTTATTTTCCCCCCATCTATGATTTAGAGAAAATGGTGAACTAAAAAGACCTGATGCTGGCGGTTGTAATGTTGTCTGTGAGTCTGCCTTTCTGTTTTCCTCCATGTGTGCAGTGCTTTAATGGGAGGTTTAAACAGCAGCAGATGGCTTTTTCTCACTGCCAACAGAATGTGTCCTCAGGGCCAGATCGCCACGTGGAGTGAAGTCAGAGGTAAACTTCAGATAATCCCTTGAAACTAATTTTCTGTTCTTTCTTTTCCTGCTTTTTTCCTTAGAA
>JAPZDY010000012.1:20055510-20085009 GCA_029783645.1 Ctenochaetus hawaiiensis | reverse complement strand
ATGTCATAATCATGTCACATAGAGAATAATTTACAAAAATAATTGCAGCACCAATAAATCATAATCTCATTATGATTGAAAACAACTAAAAGGAGGACAAAATAAATATTGTTTCACCCAGAGGCATTGTGGTTTTTAGTGTACCAACTTATGTTCATGATATGGTTCCTTTTCTTTAAATCTTGATACTCTCTGTACATGTAAATGCTACAAAAGGCTTTTGCCCTTTTGTGTGACAGACAGAGACGGACCATTATTACTTATTATTGCAAACAGATAAAGATTAGTTTAGACATTATTTCATATTGACCCGCAAAGGAAATGATGGAAAAAAACAGCTTACAGGCTTCAAATGAAATGCAAAAATACATTGACTATTGTTCTGAAGTCAGTGAACAGAGCACTTGATTCTGATGCAGGCTATGTGTTGTCTAATTTTGAAGATTTTTAAGTCGTGCATGTTGCCACTTAGCTGAAATAGTGATGGAGCCCACAGGAGTTTGGGGCTCATGAGGTGTTTCAGCTTAAGAAATGCTGCATGTGCACGCGTTCACAATTGATAGATCCAACAGGACACAGAAGCATCATGGGCCGGGGTTAAATTCAAGATGGAGCTGTTCTGTGTCAACATAGAGACGATTCAGAGACATCCCCAGGTGTTGAGTAGAGGAGGAAGCACTTCAGTGCAGTGTCCTCTCTTCTCTTTCAACCTGAAGTCACAGTACCCGTTACTCGAGTTCGAAACAATCTGCACATGATCCTGGTCTGTGTTTCAACAGATGTGTGGTCTTTTGATATATCCGTTCTGCAAATGGAGCCATTGTGTGTCACTGTTCATCTTTGAAATCCCCCACTTTTCATCAGACAAGAGAAATATAATCCTTGCCTGAGCCTGTGGCCGGTGGCCAGCCAGTCATTTTAAATTTATATTGGGTTTTTAAGGATCAGTCATTTTGTATTGCCAATGATGAAATGACATTATACAAAGGACGCACAGTCTTTCCTCCAGGGGAAAAGAGGTGTGTCACAGTGATGTATGTCACTGCTCAACAACATAGTCCTGGTTAATGGAGTCACAACATTTTCCTCTGGAACAGAGTTCTTCAGAGTCAGCTGGACAAACAGAAAAAAACAACTTTTCTTCTGCCTGTTTCTCTGAGCATTGATGACCGGTCTCTGCCTTTGTCATCCTTTCCCTCCTGTTTTCCCTCCTCTGCTCTCCCTCCTGTTTTCCACAGGTTTTTGGCATCCAGATGGGGTCACATGACTATGCAGCGGGACTTTCGTAGCTTGCGTCGCCGCTGCTGGTACTCGCTGAGCTCCTGGAGGTAGCCTCTGGACGGCCAGCGTAGCCTCTCCACCTGCTCACGCTCTTCCTCTGAAACACATAAATACATAAATGTAATCAAATGCAAACGCAACAATGATCATGTTTCGCTCTTAAAGCCATTGAGCAAGATTTACTGTGCTTGGCACATGCTCAGTTACACACATTCAGTTCATTTTGTTTACACTGACGAGATGGACAGTGATGGATCATGTGCTGTCTATTTGTTCTGGCCTTTCTCTTCCCTGGTGCCCTTTAATACCCGTCCAATTACCTTAAATGATTTTTGTGTGAATGACTAATGATGACAATAAAATGTGCTTCAGCTACTAACCGGAGAAATGTTGCAGTTAATCCTTGTAATTAGCTTTAGTCTTTGACTGTATTTGTGTGCATCAAATGCATGTGACTCAAATAATTGATAAGCAATCGAAGTATTATATAACTATATAACTGCTCTTACAGTAGTTAGCATACTGTAAAGAAGCACGGCAGCTGGCAGTATACATACTGCTGTATTGTGTTATGTGACAGATATAAAATACAAAGGTTTTCATAAATGTCTTTAAATATGTTTGATTCAAACACTAAGAAAAAACATCAAATAGTGAAAAACTCACTTTTTTCCTTTCAAAAAAGAAAAAAAAAGTGTGAGTGACACAGTGTTCCATGTGAATTCATCCTGATTACAGCTCACTTTGTATTTTATTACCAAGTTACTCTGAGCCTGACCTATCTACAGTGTGTGGAAAAACAACAGATTTCTCAAAAGCCTGAAGGCACTTTGACTTAATTATTTTTATGATTAAGTCTGAAACTGTCTTCACACTCTGAAACAGCAGTTTAAATTTTCACATCAGTCTGCATCACTTCGTACGAGGCTTGTTTGAATTTGCCAGACATTTACTAAGTGTTGAAAAGTTCCTGACTGACCTGAGAGCTCCAGGAAGTCCGGTTTGTGGCTGAAGATCAGGTAGTTGTTGGCAATGAAGTGGAGGAGCCAGACATACAGCTGCTCTGCATTGTGGCACTGAGGATCAGTTTAAACACAGACATTTTATCAGGGCAAATAACAGGGATTTTGAGAATTCATGCTTTTTCACGGATTTTAATGAATATCTGTTGCAAATACAGGCCTAGAGCTACTGCAAGTTAGAAGATTAAGCTTGGCACTGAAAAAAAATTGCATAAGGCAATTTTTTTGACAAAACAGCCAGATTTACTTTACACACAGCATTTGCACTCTGATGGCTGAAGGAAATGTCATAACTTAATGGAGCAGTAATCAGTTTACACAGACAAGTCATCTCCTGCAGGCCTGCTTTTGTTCTCAGTTGAGCTTTCTTGCCCTTTCTGTACCCTCACACACTCAAAATTGCACTGACCTTTGCTCGGCGAAGCAGTCGAATCACGCTGATACCTGTAGATGACAGCTCTCTACTGGGCATGCTCTGAAGGTAAGCGCACACACACACTTCACAGAGATGCTGCAGACGTTTCACCTGGTACATCTCAGCACAGACCAGCACAGCCATGGCCTGCAGCACACTGGCTGAACATACAAACACACACAGCACGGTCTGATACACTGCATATGCTCAAAGTATCACACATGCATCAATTACATTTGACAGCACATTTGTTTAAAAGTTGGACACATGAAGGCCTCCAGAAAAAAATCAAAGGCCTAAAGATGCTTCCTGAAGTAAAGAAAGTGTTCTATTCACAATTGTTACACAGTTCCACTTTACAAAGTATTTACACAACTTTTAGCTCAATGTTTGGTTATATAGTCTACAGTTTAACAGTTTTGTGTTGTTTGCATGGCTCTCAGTTCTATTCCCAGCAGTTTTGAGCAAAAAACTCCTAAAAAAAACCCCACTGTACTTCCAGCACCAAGAAGCAGACAAGGTTAGCAGCTAGCTGGTGAACAGTGAAAGATTTAGCAGCTATACCACCAGATATTTCCCTCAGGAGTTTGTGTGTAGACCATAACAGAACTAAAAAAAAAAAAAGTGAATATTGTTCTTAATATTGTCAGGTGGCCAGAAAAAAAATTCAAATATTGTTTCTTATCTACACATATTTGCCTAAATAACTATTTTCCAATAGCATTTGTTATTTTTTAAGTGCTTTAAAGAAAAAGACAAAATGAAGAAAGTCTATCCTTTAGAATCAAGCCCTAAAATGCATTTCAGACTTAAATCTTGAATCATAAATCAAAAAATATCACCCATTTACTTGATCATATTGTCCTATATTTCAGTCTGGCTGTACTCAGCGCAGTCTTCTGTAGCATGTCATTTTTTTTTAGCATTGAAATCTCTTTATAAAACCACTCAATTTCTATGATTACAGCACACATCCCCACAGAAGCAAAATCTCAGCCTTGTGCTCAGAGCAAAGCTTAGTGTTCAAATCACATGGAAAAAAAAAATACTTCAAATTTCCTATTGCTCTTTCCAAGCTGTCAAATAACATCCTTACAAACACGCTTGCTACAACAAACGTCAACCAATTAATGTCAGTCCTATTATGGGATGTCAAAATGCCAAATCAAATGACTCACTCCTGCCTTTATGGCAGTCGCACACTGCCCTCAACATCCTTCACTCTCAGCTAGAAACACTGGGTCTCTGCATGCGTCTGTGACAGGCTGAGCTGCAGTCAGACAGAGGCTTTGTTCTCTTCAGCTGCATATCAAGTGCACATTTAAATGAGCATTAATATATTCCACTATCATGCATTATGCACATTATTTATAGAGTAGTTATCTGAATGAAATTCCCCTCTGATTTCACACCCTGTGTTTTTGTCACCGCTGCTGGTGGAGTTACCTTGCTTTGACCTTGAGTGCTGAGCTCTTACATAACAGTAGAGCGGCTGCAGCCTCTGGAGCTCTTTCATGGCTTTAATTTCCTGTTCCCATGACTCAACCTGACGCTGTATCACTGAAAACAGCTTGCCTCCCCTCCTTGTACCTAAGCTGGATCTTAAGGGCCGCTTGTTGAAGTTTTTTTTCATGATTTTCTCATCAAAACATCTCATGGCACAAAATAAGCGGGATCGTCAGCTCTCAGCGGCTGCTTATTCAGAGCAGATTATTCTGAGCCTTTTTAATGTCTGTTCAGCAGCTTCATTATATAACAATATGGAAAAGAAGATGACAGTCAACCTTGTAATTAACTCTGTAATTCTGCAACAGTAACTTACAAGGCTTTATCTATTTTAGAGTAACATATTGTTTTTCAGTGCGAATCTGTTATCATATGCAGATGGCGGTTTGAACAAAGAGGAACTACAGTCACTTCTGATGTCAGCTGAGATGTCATGAAAGTACACACACATACTCACTACTAACTAAGCCACTTTAGGCACAACAGTATGAGCTTGCCATTCAACGCTGCAGTAAGTAATCTTTTACCACTAGGGGACAGAAAAATTCAAAAATGAAAGCTGCAGGAAGACTTAACGAGATTTCAGCTTATCCAGTTGTTTTGGCTGAGCTGTTGGCAAACAGTTGGACACTTACACATCATGCAGGCACAGACACTAAATTACATTGGAGAGAAAAGATAAAACTTATATACACAGGCATTTTTGGTTCACTTACTAATGAAATGCATGACTATGTTTACAAATAAGTTACCTTTATTGTAAGCCATTTTTTCCCTGATTCACCAACTGGTGAGTGTGAGTCAATCAGCTACGAACCTGAATTAGCATGATTTAGTTTGTTGGTTTGCTGACCAAAACAACAGGCTTTATCGGCCAAAAACATTGATTTTCAGTGGGATCAACAGTATTTGTTAAGCTTTCATATGACAAGTAGTCACTTAATTTGCCACTGAAATAAAAATGTTGTCAAATGTGACTTAAAGGTTACAGAAACACTTCAAAAATATGTAATGCCTTGTAGCTCTTAGTGCTAATTGCTTCGAAAATGCAGCGCAGAATTTGACAGATAGTGACAGAGGAAAACAACAACAATAACAACAACACGTCTGGGGCTATGAGATTGCACCACCAAAGGCGGATGAAACGGTGATGCCACGCGTTGATTTTGTCATCACTAAATCTAATTTAATTTTAAGCTCAGTGCTGTTCTCCGCACGCCTCCTGAGACCGACACTGGCAGCGTTTCACAGCCACACAGATGGTTGATGGCACTTGTCATCTGCGCTTTCGTTTTGCAAGCGAGGAAAACACCATTGTACTTCCCTCGAGTGTTTTCTGATTTGGTGATGGCGCCTATTCATTCAGTACATTAAAATTACATCAAGGGTCCATTGTCTTTCTGTCGTTTTGTTGCTCAGATTCATGGCATCTCAGTCAACCAAACAAATCAACCAACAGCTTTTTTACATTTTTTTTATCCGCTATTAAACTTGCTATTTATTAGCAAACTCTTTTTTTATTTACAGCATAGCCTGAAGGGAAAGTTACAGGCAGTGAATGAAAAACACACTGACTGAGAGTTTTGCTGCAATCAATCTCACCCCCATGCAAAATCTGCTACAGAGTTTAATTACTCCACAAGATAAAGAGGACAAGAGGGACATTTTCTCGCTATATTTAGGTCACGTTTGCAGTTTTAGAGGCCATTAAGTCATTAATCTTAAGTAGTGGTCACAGTGGTATACCTGAGTTCATGTGTGTGTTTGTTTGCAGTAAACTCACCAGGACAGCAGGAGTCAGTGTAGAGGTACTCCAGGAAAGACAGGAAGGTGTCTGACGAGACGCCGTGGATGGGCACCACTCGACTACGGGCCTCTGCATACTTCCCGCTAAACATGGCCGCCATGACGTCACAGCGTGCCACCAGCACTGCTCGGTGGGCCGGCAACACACTCCCTTTAAAGCACACAAACGCATGCAAAATTTAACATCTAGATTTCAGTGCAGTGTCTAGGAAAGTACCTCAGCTGTGTGAAGTGAAATACCTAGGAGTAAAAAATTGATCGTAATTAATGTATTGAAACTTGATAATAACTGTGTTAATCTCTAATAATTTTAAAACTGAAAGGATGAACCAAAAACCACTTCAAGTTCTGAAAAATTTTCAACAAGTCAAATACTTCTGGTTTCCCTAACATGTCCCTTTACCCTCTCCGCAGAAGTACAGAGGGCAAGTCTAATTCAATTTGACTTGTTGTGAGTGATGACGTGTTTTAATGGGCCATTTAAATTATCAGGGAACAATTATGACATGTAAAGCTGGGCACAAGTCTTGATAAATGGCTGTCATGAAGTGCCATTAACACCCAGTGACAGCCCTCACCACACTCTATTAGCATGAAGAGATCGACAAAATATTCTTGTAGGAATATTCTCCGTGACCTCTATCAGCTGAACTCATGGCTCAGAGGGGCAAGAGGAGCTCACTGCACTTCTTTTATGAGATAAATATTGATTGAGGAGAGGCTTTGGGGCTTTATTTCTAGATTTCTCAGTTTGATCCTTTAATGGAGAACTGGCTAAATGCAGCTCGTGGTGGAGCTTCTGGTGAGATGAAACACGACAGGAACGGAAGACAGCCGGCCCCTCAGACCATTTTATCTTATTTTGTCTCCAAATGGATGACCAGGCCCCGGCACTGAGATCATAATTCAATCATGGCTAATAAAATGTGACCTTCCTCTGCTGTGTGACTCTGCATGCAT
This sequence comes from Ctenochaetus hawaiiensis, assembly GCA_029783645.1. NCBI lineage: Eukaryota > Metazoa > Chordata > Actinopteri > Acanthuriformes > Acanthuridae > Ctenochaetus > Ctenochaetus hawaiiensis. The sequence goes on along the minus strand of JAPZDY010000012.1, from coordinate 20,078,019 downwards.
TTGTTAATGTGTGTGTGTGTGTGTGTGTGTGTTGTTAAGCGGATCAGTGTGGACCCACCTTGCACCATGAAGATGACATCAGAGTAAAGAGGAGAATTAAAGAGGTTGACAAGCGTTTGTGGGCCGAGCTGAGCTGCTCGCGCACTTGGGGTGTCCCTCGGGCCCTGTGCACACCGCACACACACACACACATACACACACAAAAGAAGCAGAACGAGAGTTAACATGTCTTTGCTGGCTGTCAGGTACTAGTTACCAGCACAATTGCCATTCTGTGCATCCTTCTCACCTCCCCTGTAGAATACAAATGGCCTCTGTGCCAGTCTCTCTTAGTGCTACCCAAACATACTTAAGCTGCACTGCCAAGAACGACATGACAGAACTGGCTAACACTGAAAACACACTGAGAGCCAGACAGTCATCCAAATTGCCCATTTATAATCACATTTGGCAATTTAAGGCATTGAAAGGATGCATTATGAAACATGTGTATAAGGTATACTGCACTGCACAGCAGGTGATATCAACAGTGTGAGAGTGGCTGTCACTGTTTTTTGAAGTGTATGTGCACACATGGTTTTGTTAAATCTGCAAATGAGTGCCATCAAAGCATCCTATTACCATGACGTGACCTTTCTCAGTTAAATGAAGCACAAAGAACTCCATATTCTCGCACTGCTCTGCCGCAGAGGGAGCGTTCAGCAAACACAGAGCTTTCAGAAGAGGCAGCAACAGAATCAAGCCTCTTTGATTTTGTGAATCAATGGAAAGCTTATGGAGAGCAAATTTCAGCTGGTCTGGCAGAGTGAGGCGACCCCGAGGTGTTTGCAGAGGACGAGATCAAATCATGACGGGACATTAGGGCGTCTCATTGCGTCAAAGTGGCCCAGCCGTCTCTCAGTGTGTCAGCTCGACACAACTCTGCCTCAGGTAGAAGAACTAGTTCTAACCAGATGGGTTGGTCGACCATACATGATGCCAAAGGCTTGTCAGGCACACAAATGTCACATCCCCTGTTATCTCTCTAAACGTTGAAGTCTGCCGCCTGTTACACAGAGCCACCTCATGTTTTTGAAATAGACACAAAGCATGACAGATGTGACGCTTCGGTTTTTAAATATGATGTCAGATTTCACAGCCGATGTCCACTGTGAACTTTTTATAGATCTTGTGTTGTGCTTCAAGCTCCTTTGAGACCATCTCTTGTTTGTTTTGTGCTAATTCCCTTGGCATCTGAGAGGTGATACAGGCGTTAATTATGTAAATATGCTAATTATAGCCAAATTATCACTGCCCTGTTTCTAAACAAGGTCTTGCTAATTAAGACACTGTTAGTCTGCAACTACAAAGAACCTGTTTGTACCCCCTTCAAAGAGGAGACTTGACACAGTGTAAATGTTTAACCTCTTTTGTTTCAGAGGGCTGTTACAGCATACACACCATAAGTTACCACATATTACATATTCTTTATGACATTTTTGGGGTATAAGAAAAAGAGAAGAGAGGTGTTTCATAACACAAAAGACTTTACCCTGTCTCTGCCGATGAGCGATCGTATGCGCTCTATAAGCTGAGCCACTGCTAGCGAGTTCTTCAGCTTCTCCTCCAGGGCCTCCTGGAGGTGATCCCACTCCCACGCTCCTACAAAACATCCACAAACACAAAGATTTTGTAGAGCTTCAGTAGTACAGTTTACAGAAACTCTGTTTCAGCAGACAAGTGCTCTGACCACCCACATTCACTCAGGACCTGTTTTTGACAAACGTTGGTTTGTTCTTAAGTTTGTCTGCTTATATAATCCATGGTGGCTTTGAGTGGGACAGCCAGGCCAGATTCCACAAATATCAGAAACAGTGACCCGAATGCTTTTGTGAAATGCATATTATAACATATCAAACCAGGTGCCGGATAAAAATGCCACACAATAAGAATCAAAAATATTGCATGTACTTCATGTAATGTAAAAAAAAATTTGACTTAAATTAGGAATATCTGCATTTTTAGTTTTTTCTTATCTGACCACATTAAAATGTAACCAGTTTTGCTGGCTAAAGCTGAAAGACACTGTCTAAACAAGAGACTATTATCATGTCAGCATGCTAATGAGCTCACAATGACAATACTTCAATGCTGATGTGTAGCACATATAATGTTTACGATGTTCTCTGCCTCAGTTTAGCATGTTAGCATGCATAGCATAACATTCGCTGATTAGCACTACACACAAGTTCAGCTGAGGGTGATGGGAATGCCAATAGTTTTTCAGTAATTTAGTCATAAGCAAAAGCCTTACCTGATGATGCCTAAGGGGGTTAATACTGTATTATTTTCTCATCATTGTTTGCCTCCAGCGATCAGTCAAGTGACAGTTTACATCCATGTCTGGCCAGACCCAAATTTTATTTGTAGTGATGTGATTAAAGCAATTAAATAAAAGGTATCAAGTGTATTTTTTGCAAATTGGAAGTACTAACTACATTGATGTGCATGATTTCAAAAATAATTTCCCATGAGAAACATGCTGTTTTCACTTAGAGACTAATTTTACAGAGGACTGATAGTAATTTTATCTTTTTAGATATTAGTGTGAAGTTTTGTCATAATTATTAGTGTATGAGCTCTTGAGCTTTGGCTAAAGCATGTTTTAGCATAAAAAGTAAGTAATTACATGAATCAAGGGATTACAGTTTAACAGTAGTTCCAACATTTCACTAAAAACCCAACATGTGAACCTCATGGTGACACTAAAGGTAGAGTAAAGGGATCAGCAAAGTCAGCTGGATTAAGTCTCTGGGGACCATGAATGGTTATCCAGTATTTTGTTGCAATCTATCCAAGAGCTGTCAAAATATTTCAGACTGGACAAAATGGACAATCTAACAGACAAACCAACACTGCCAACGATGGAGCTGTTAATATTGCATAAAATTAATGATGTGAAACAAATAAACAAGGAGAAGAATATGGGCAGTAAAACAAAATGAATTGCCATCAAAGAGGATGTAAAGTGAAGACTTAATATTAGCAGTACTGAATAAAAGGATAAACTTGTGGAACTATTTAAAACACAATAAGACAAAGTAAAACTCTTCCTCCAGCTCTATCAATTGGAAAACATCTGTGCTGCATGTATTCACCTCAGCGGTATTCTCCTTTATAAAGCCTGCACAGCCCTGCAGCTTGATTGGGGTGGTGCACTCTGTCTCACTGGGACATAAACAGACTGTCGAGGAGAGAAGGGAGCTGGACTGGCCAGGATTTATCTCATCATTAGTTCATAATGACGGTATTTGGGCTGATAGAAGGATTACTTCAACACACGGTGCCGGATAATGACAGTGCGAGGCACAGACGCATCATAGGCAGGGTGTGAGATTAGCTCAGGAGCTGTGCAGCTGACATATGAAGCAGCCAGATACAAAAAAAGGACTGAATACACTGCCAGATGTTTTCATGAGCTGGATGGAGAGGAATTTGATCAAATGAAATATTTATGCAACAAGCAAAAGCTGTAAAATGCTTAATTCATTTCTATATAATCACATAAATAAGTTTCGGTGCTAATGGGTTTTGTCTCACCCTCCTACACACACACAAAAAATGCTGAGTTACTTCAAAGAACAAGTTGGACACATTAAAGGTCAACTTTGTAGGATTTAAGGGGGATACAACTTAGAAAGCATGTTTTCATAGAGCCTTCATACCAATAGAGGATGCAGTCCTCTTCCAGCGAGTTCACCGTGTTGTCCAGCCATTTTTCTGAAGTAGCCCGGAATGGACAAACCAAACACTGATTCTTTCATATGTTTTGCATATTTAGCTGCCATCAAAGGCTCTGATGAGAACCTTAGCATTAATTTCCTGGAGGTTTCCTTTAAACTTTTCTATAACTGCTAGTTTCTTTACTTTTGTTCTCAATTCACTAGCAAATAAATTAAATTACAACAATTTTTCCCCAGTTACACAAGTGGCCTAAAAAACAACTTGGCTGTATTCTAACATCCGACCTGAAATAAGGCCAGGATGACCGTCAACACACAATGTGTCATACACATGTAACACACATGTGTTTCATGTACTTAATATGCACACACAGACACACACAGTGTAGCAAACAAATGACAAATTGAATAATTCAGCAGCACACTATACAAGGAGACAAAGTCACAGAGTGTTAACATCACACAAGCAAAGTCACGGCCTCTGTGACTGTCCACACACACATTCAAGTGACAAAAAAACCCAGAGCGTGGAAAATCCCCACGTGTGTGACGCTGTGTGTTTACAGAGACACGATATTGTCATGGAAATTTGTTCTGCTACGCGAACAAAATGAGCTACAACTGACAAATGAGTGGAACTGAATTGCGGACAGCAAGACGTCTGTCCCGTCTCCAGGAAAGCAAAAGTACAGCTTGTTGTGGATTTACTGCAAGTGAACATCAAACTCTAGCTCCGAGTGTGTGTGTGTACTCTGAGTGTGTTTGTGGGCAAAGAAAAATCCACACATTCCCAACTTCAAAATCCATAGAAGACACTTACGCGGGAATACACACACTGTATGTGAGGTCAGCTGCTTCAAACATGCAATCAGACCCACCATGTTAGAGGTTAAGGATTTTCACAGGAGGCTTAGCACTGTCTCCCTGCAGTGTTTTATGGAAACGTGACATTCATATTCTGCTCACCAAATGCACACATATTCCCCGTTCCGCTCTCCTCTCTCAGCCATGCACACACACACATACACACACACACAAACACACACACACACACATTAACTGTATGCTCTAGTGCTCTGCTCTTCCAACCAAACACTCTCTCACCATCCCATCATCATCTCACAGAAATGCAAGCAGATCCTTATACACTTCACCCCCTCCTTTCACCCTCACCTTTGTTTTTCACTCACAAGTTTCCAGACCTTACTTTCCCATGTTCCTTACTCAAACAAAAGAAAAAGAAAAAGAAAAAGAAAAAGAAAAAGAAAAAGAAAAGAAAATCCACACAAGTACTTGTGTATGTATGCTTCAACTGCTGGCTTTGTTATTCTTATTCATGCAGTCACTCACAGAGACTCAGTCTAACCCTATAATCTTCTTTCCCTCTCCACTCAACCCTCACCAGCGCACATACTCACTCAGCTCATACGTTTGTGTGTCTGCCTCTAGTGTGCGTGTGTGTCTGTGTGTGTGTGAGTGTGAGTGTGCGCGTGTGTGTTCATTGAGACTATGGGTGGTGTGTACATGCAGTACATGTTAAGAGGCAGCCATGAATCAGATGTTAGCACAGCTTTTTGCCACAGGGACTCCTGCACAACATGCAGACTTTGATGAAGCGCTGGCATGCATGTGCAACGAGTGCAGCACTGCAGACTCTGAGCTGCACACTGAGAAGATTTTCATAACAGCACTGAAGTCACATAGAATATCACACGGCTGTTTAACCAGGATACATCCACAACTGGATAACGCTATGAATCTGCAAATGTCTCAGTTGCATGTTTTTAGCCTGCATGTGCCTGTATCCTTGTTGGGTGAAATTAATATAGGATACTGTTAATTTTACATGACAGTTTTATTACACAGTTAATCATCTGTCATTGTAAATATGAGGCTACTGTAACAGAGCCAAATTCTATCCATTTATCCCATTAGCCAGCAAAATGATGGAAGTTCAATACTGTAGAGACGTCACTCAGTGTACCCACCCATGTGTCTGTTATGTTAAATAAAACTGGGCCAGGTGGGAAAAAGGAGACATGAGTGGCCTGAGGCATTCAAGTACCAAAGTGGTTAAGAAAGCAGGATAAGATCAGAGTATCACACAATGAACGATCAGGTCCTAGGTTGAAAGACTTCAGTTGCTTACTATCAAGCACTTTCAATCTGACTGATTTCTGTTTCTCACTATAATGGAACATTGGACAAGACCCAGTAGCAGGCAAACTGCTTACTGCTGCCAGGAGACGTTAATCATTGCATCTAAATTATGGGGAAAAGAGTAACTGCTTTAAGGGAATGGAGTTCCCTTGCTGTAAATGTCGGTCCAGCTCTTTTAGCTGTACTTAAACTCCACTCGTAATGAGCAGAATGTGTCTAATATGGCAGCAACAAACAGGAAGCATCAGAGCTCATCGTTTCTCAGAAATCCTGTAAAGGAGAGGGAACTAATGGAACCATCCTTGCTGAGTTCAGACTTCTCTTTGTTTCTGAGACAGTTTTGTATTCAGATCTGCACATTTTGTTTGGCACTTCCTGTGCAACTGATCCTGATGCCAGAGTGTCAGTTTAGACAAGTTGATCCTGGTGAACCCACAGGGCTTTCGTAGGTGCAGATAGGATGCTCCTCTGTGTTGTTTAGTTTAAAGTTACTGTAACTTTTAAAACTGAAACAATTTGAAATTCAGAATTTACTTCCAATAAACTTAACCCTATGTACTGAAGGTTTTTACTTGTATCACTTTTTATGCAGAATACTTGGATCATTTGCACCACAGGACTTTCAAAATGACCACAATGATCCAAAAGCTGATAATATAATCAATCAATCGATGTACAAAGATTTGAAACAGTGAAATAGTGGATTAAATTATTTGAAAAGTGTAAAATAAAAAAAAAAAACAAGTAATTGTAGAGGTCATCTTTATCCATCTAAGTTGCATGGCCATGTAAAGAGCTATTCTGGATGGTCCAAAACTTCGGTCCAGGCTGAAATAGCTCAACCCCAACAGATGGTTTGCCTAAAATTTTGTACACATCGACCAGAGTATGAATCCTGAAGTCTTCTGTTGGCCCCTGACTTTTTTTCTTTTAGTCTTTTCATCTGATGTCATTATCTTTTCAAAATTTCAGTCTGTTCAGTACTTGAGTTTATGATCAAATACATGTTTGTGTTTTGTGCTAATTATGAAATGTTAGCTTGCTGACATGCTTAAATAGATTTGAAAACATTACACCTGCTAAACATCAGCATGTTAGAATGGCCACTGATCATGTTAGCATGCTGACATGAGTATTTAACAGCCTTAAAGAGCCTCTAGCAGGGTTGTAGACTTGAGATTTGATAAATCAAATATGCCAAAACTTCAGGAGTTCTAGTTTGTTGAAAAATTAGGGTTTGGTGGTTCTTTTAATCTTCTCTGAAAGCAAATTTAATATCTTCTTGTTTTGGACTGTTGATCAGAAAAACAATTTAATTTCTCAATGTAACCTTGGGCTTGAAAAAATTGTGTTTGAGGATCATGAAGCATTTTTTAGTATTTTATTACATTTACAGCCCAAACAATTATAATCAAGAACTAATCAGCATATTAAATGTTTATGTTCATGGAACTTTTCTTGGCGCCAGCAGCTTGTGAAAGTTCTACGTAAAGTGCTGGCATCTCACAAGCTGTTCAGTGTTGAAAAGGTTAGGAAGAAAAAAAAGAAAGAAATTTCCAGAAAAGACACAAAACAGCAGATTGTGAGAGTGGGCTGAGTTTGACTGCTGTTTCTTACCTCTGTATATGAACATGAGAGTCTCCCACAGGCACATGCACAGGAGGGGGTCCTTCACCACCAGACGAGAGAGGCGTCCTGTCAGGTGCCCCTCTGATCGAGGCATGTCGTCAATAATCCCCCCATCCCAGGTGGAGAGCAGCGAATGTGGGCCTCCATCCCGCTCTCTGCAAACACACCGCGACTGTGGACGTTCCCTGTCCAACCAGAGATGAAATCAGCATAAAATCCCACTTAGTTAAACCAACGAGGAGTTTGCAAAGACAGACTGAGGTCCTGCTGGTTAGCAGGCTAAGGTGGGTAAAAAGCATGTGAAGCTCCATCTGCTGAACAAGCTTACGTCTCTCCTACCTGGTCTTGGGTCCAAGGAGCAGCTGTCTGAAGTACGGGCTGACAGCACACAGCACAGCAGCGTGCGCCCACCCCAGCTCTTTCCCAGAGTCCCCGGCGTAGAAGGCCACATCGGCGAACTGCACGCCACGCTCCAACAACCACTGCATGTCCTGAGAGAAGCTGGACTCCTCTACCCGGATAGGGGGAAGACGAGCTGAACAGGGGGGGAAAGAGGGTGCAGGCAGGGAGGAAAGTTGATAGAGAGGATAATTAAATATGAGTTGTGTAAACGAACAATCACTGCTAAAATCAGCTTGTCCATATTTTCTAAAAAGAAAAAAGAAAATCCACCACATTTGGTGTGGTGAAAGCACCCCAGTGGTGTTGTAATTTACACACTGATGGCACACTGATATTTCCCCAATCTACCATGTCTACTTCAACTAGTGATGTCCCTTTATTTTGAAAATGAATTGAGACAACTCAGAGAGAAATAGGATATGTGGAGAGAGTGATAGTGACAGCAATAGTGAAGTGAGATATTCAAGTCCAGAAAGAGAGAGAGCTGCAAGAGACCAAGGTCATGTCGTCAGGGCACAACATGACCTTGGTCTCTCTGAGCTCTCCCCTGTTGCTCAAGTTAGTAAGCTCGCTTCCAGATATGTTTGTCTTTATGCAAATCACAGACCTGCAAAGATGCAAGCCAAGGCTGCGGCACTGGATTCTTGTTGACTGAAGAAATGGAGAAATTGTCAAGTCTGTCTTTTTAACAGATGATTTTCCAGGCTTCTTTTTTTTTTTTTTTTACTCCTATTAAAATATTGATATTTGGAAGTTATGTTTTACTTAATTTTGGTGATTAAAAATACATAACAAAGCACATCCAAAAGCTCATTTTAAATGAGGTTAATGTTTAAAGCATAGAAAAACCTAGTGAAACAGTAGTCAGGCATAACTGATTTGAAGTCAACTGAATAGTGAATACGAGACAGATACTGCTTGAAAAAACATACAGAATTGGGAAACCTGACTTGAGAGCTTTGTGATGCATGTGCTCACAAAGTCAGATTAATAAAAGGCGATAAAGCAATGAGCAGGGAAGTAAAAGGAAAGTAAAGGAAGTGGGAGGTGGGCGCTTCACAAATCATTGTTCTATTATGTTCCTAATAATGGTTAATACACACTGCACATCTGCGGACCTCATCTCCTTTTTTATGGCTGCTCCGATTTGGCAGTAAAAGCTGTGCTGTTCCTGAATCAGTGCACGTCATATTTAATGCAAACTACATCATAAGTAGAGTTAAGTAGTGTTGGACAGGCACCAGTGGATCTGACAGCTCTTGCTGCCTTTTTGGCTGGACTTAAAGCTGTCAGTCACAGCACCAGATATACAGACACACACGCACAGCAGCAAAGCTGTCCGATCAATATTTAACACTGGTTTAACAGCCCAGTTCATTTAAACATTTTCAGTCAGCTGTGCATGGAAAAATACTGTAATTTAATCAGTAGAGGGAGTGGCTAAAAGGCAGGAGACAGAAGTGTAGTTATGAAGTCACACTGGAATCCCGTTTTTTAAAATAAATGATGCCTCTGGATCTATTTGTGGTGTTCGGATACAACACACAGTTCGTTGCTGGCAGTTGCCTTCAGATTTAATCAGACTCTCTGTTAGCAAATCGGGAGAAAGAGGGCCAGAGTCTAAAAAGAAAAAAAAATAAGAGAAAAAAAAAGAATTACAACCATCAGGCTCTCCAGCTTGGCTTGTTTCTGCTGCTCACTGTGTCTGAATGTTTGCGCCTCATGATCAGCATGGTCACTTATCTCTTCTCATAATTAGCTCTTTTGTGTTTACAGAATGTGATTGGCTTGAAGGCATTTTAAGTCTGTAATATCTACCACAAACTCTGGACATCAGTTCAGTGTGGCTTGTTGTGAAGCCTGATAAGAATTTAGTCTGAAAATCTGAATTTCCAATAAGCAGATTAAAACTAATTTATATCTTAAACAATTAGTCAGTGATTAATCTTGGCATCTTTTCAATGATCAAATAATTGTTTGAGTAATTTTTCAGGCAAAAATGCCAGACATTCTCTAGTTCAAGCTTCTCAAAGAGCAGAGATTTGAGAAAATCTTGTCAGCTTTGAAATGTGATCAGACAGACGCAACAATGTGCAAACATCATTTTAGTTTCTGCAAAGTTGTGATTAGAAGAGGTAAATGTTGCAGCCATAAACCAAATCTTCTAAAACTGTAATATATTTATTCAAATTTATGCACAAAAATGGAAATCACAGAGCAAAATGAGCTGCAACAGAGATTTTACTGGTTGGACGAATGGGTTTACAGTGTTCAGGTGCCTTAATGCCTAAACTGATTACGGAAATTTAGTTAAATCTGTGGGTTAATGAGTAATCCTCTGCCATCCCACATCAACAGCCACTGAGCAGCCTCACAACAAGGCACTGTTGCTGCGTCTGGTGCTGAAAAGAGCTCAGTCTAAAATTGATTCAAACGTCACTGAATAAAAGAAGTCTACCTAGCTCTTTGTCTCGCTTCTTATTTTCAGTGTGGAACAGCCAGTATTGATCTGGATAAAACCTTTGTGCTCAGCTCTTTTTATGGCTATGTAAGCCGTAAGAAGAAACGATCAGGTCCGTCCAACTGAAGGCTCTCTATACACCATAAAAAGAGCAATTTCAAGCACCAGTAATCCCTTAATACATGAAAATGAAATCACTAAATGAAAATTAATAACCTCTACTAATGAACGATAAAGACATTCCAAATAAGGGGAAAAAAGGCTAAACACTATCTATAGAAAGTGATCAGACACAACAAAATAAAAGCAACATTAGTGTTTCCATATCATAGCATTCTTCTGACCTGGTTGTTCTAAGTGAGGGGGACGAAGCTCGTTCACTTTATTTCCTCTCCTCTTCTCTGGTCTCTCTTTGGCTTTGTGTTTCAGACATTGAATCATGAAGTACTCCAGCTGAACAAAACAAAAATACATACGTTAGATCACACAGCAAGCTACAAAATGTGATGTTACATCATGAATTCTCAGCTTTGGATACACTTACTGAAAAAAAAACAACATAACTACTTGTCCATGTTTCCTCTACTAGACACCATTCCTATTAGAGTTTTTCGGAGTTTAATATCCAGGAAGAGACAGGATTTGAGCATCAAAATATATGTGCAATTTTACCAGGAAAGCTGAATGAAAACCTTGCTCATCACATCCTGATCATGGTGACGTTTATTTGGCGCTGACAAATGTGTCCAATTTAATAATCTGACGTGACACCTGATTCCAATACAGTTCCAATATTCCAATCTGTTCCAAAATTTTTCTTTCGACCATTTAGTTCCTCTGTGAGGTGACCACTTACCACGCTGCCGAAGTAGCGGCCCACAAATACATGGTTGAGAGAGGGTAGCTCCAGGTAGGTGGCCCCCAGGTCCCGGGACAGCTGCAGACCTTCACTGTGAGGCACACAGCTGCTCCAGTCAGACGCACACAGTGGACACGTACACGGAGGGCCTTCATCTAAACACAGAGAGGAGGTTTAGGTCTAAGACGACTGGTATCATATTATGGTCATTAGGATGAAATTAGCATGAAAAGTATTGAATTAAAAGAGTTAAATAATGCTGGAAATGTCTGTCTCTATTAACAAAATAGCTGACAGAGCCGTGACGTACTTTCAGTTAAAAAGGTTAACATGCTGTTCATGTTTGTTAAAATATAACAGGAAGTTAACAGCTATATTGCCTCCATATTGCATTTTTTTGCTTCAGCTGTTTTTTGATGTCAAGGGTTAATGAACAAAGCAGACAAGGATCAAAACATATTTTAAAGACAGCAGTCAGGGAAAAAATAAGACATAGTGTTAAAAGCTCTGAAATTAATTGAAATTAATTGATTTTCTTAACTTGAAGAAACATTTGTCAAGGTGGCTGTGATGTGTATGACAAAAAGTTGATCCCAAAATGTACCAGAGCTCAGACAAAAAAAAAAAGCATCAAAAAGAAATACCATGCAAGAACATCTTAAACAACACTGAATCTGTTACATCACAGCAGTTCTGTAAAATACAATATATGTCACTCAGAACCACTTTTGTGAATATGTTTCAGAGCTTGTTAAAAGTTCTTACAGGCCCAACAAAAATATAAACTAAAAAATGCTTCATGAGAAGAGCAAAAGAAAAAATATGGCATTAAAAACATAGTATCTCACAAAACAGAACAAAAAACTAGATGCCACAGCCATGTGTGCTCTTCTGGTGTTAACTTGCCCAAAGTCCTGACGTCTTTATGAGCATTACCAGTTAAACAGCTGATAGGGAGTTTAAAAAGGGAGATGGGTGAATATATTTTATTATTTTGTAAGGGATTGTTTTTTTTGTTTGTTTTGTTTTGGGATGTTGCCTCCTGCAATACCATAAGTTCTTTGGTTTTCTTTCATTTAACACTGATGCATTCTGCACTCTCAGGCCACGCTTTTTTACATCTTCTCTAAGTCCATAGTGTAAAAACATCTTGCATCAAAAAAAAAAAAATCATCTTAACACATAAAATCTGCAAAGGCATGTGCACTAGAACCAGCTATTCTGTGGCGTGTGTGCATGAGGACTGAAGAGACAGAATCGGACAGAAAATTTGGAGAATAGCTTGGAGAGGAAAAAAGCCTGCACAAAGAGGAGAGAGCCAGAATGAGCTGGACATACAGCTAAGTGCTGAGGCATTTGATAAATCATGCTGCTGATAACCTACAGGCATGATGGAGCAAGACAGTGCATGTGCATGTGCATGTGCATGTGTGTGTGTGTGTGTGTGTGCATGTGTATGAGCGTCTGACAAGTGGTGACTTGGCATATCAGAGGTATGTTTGTGTGCGTGAGCGAGCTTGCGTGTCCTTGGATTAATCTGTCTCTGCTCCCGCATTAATGGCCGTGTTGATGCACGTATGGCAGCCCTCTCTGCCACAGTGGTGCCTTGGGGTGGTCTAAAGTCGAGCAGCAGGAAGCGCTCAGAGCTCAGCCATCATTGTCTGCAGTCATGAGGGGATAGCATGAAAATACTCACAGCAGCCACAAACAAAAACACAAACAAAGGTACCCACTCCCTCTCTTCTCCTCTCTCTCTCTCTCTCTCTCTGGCAAAGACTTGACTCGCACTCTGATCATTCTGCAGCGGAGCTCTGACAGTATCTCAAAGTATGTCGAGCAGACAAGCTAAAAATACAACCTGGTGCATTTGATGAGCTTGTTTACAGAATCTGGATTCGACAAGGGTCAGTGTGTGTGTGCACAAACACACACAGACTCGCTGAGGTGTCAGAATACATGCATGCTAATTCCCAAAGTGTTAAGCCAGCTCCAGTGAGGCTACACCCAAGCACCCTAGTCCTACTTAAGGTCCAAACTGCAGTTGTGGTGAAATTACAGGGTTTACAGTGTTATCTGTTTGCAAGGCTTATAATGGCTTAAAAAAAAACTCAATTTAATGTCCTGATTCGGTGTGTTTACTGCAAGAAAGCGTGTGAGCTGAAAGCCTGAAGGCAGCCAAGAGGAGTTTTAATCATGAGCATCCTCCTTATTGCTGCGAGGACACACTAGAGGACACAAGGCTCAGACAGCGATCTCACTGCTCCAACAAGCAGATCCTGGTGATGTCCAGAAATCAAACTCAGCAACTGAGGAACCGGTAAGTTAACTCCAAAATGTCAGGATATCATGTATGACTAAGAGATAAGACATTCTGTGTTTGTTCCCTCTTAAACTCCATTGTTTGTGGACAATAGTGACAACTGCAAGAGGAGCTATCAACTGTCAATGCATTGTCACCAAAACTAAACTTATTCCGACCAGATCAAAAACACAGAACAAAAGCTTCCTCACCGTTTAGCCGTGCTCCAACTGCGACCAGGATGACAGGAACACCCCAGTGCCTCAGGAGCGGGCGTAGTCTCGGGGCATAGCCGTTCCTAACTTGCTGGAAGGCCAGCTTGTCAGTGACTGAATATTTAATGACCAGGATATCCGCCTGCTCGAGAACTTTCCGTACGCTGGCCCAATCACTGTCCAACAAATCCTGGAAAGTCAACGAAAGGACGACAAATATAAATAGAAAAGGGACAGAGGAGGATAGACATGAAGAATGCAATAAACAGAATCATCCACATAGCCAACCTGTACTGTTAATCTCACCTCAGGCGACCCCAACTCCTCTCTGAGTCTCCCTTAGTATAAATACCTCACTGTGGCTCCTGGGATTTTACCCCCAAGGAACCTGTTTGAGGCTATAGCTGCTCTCTCTTAACCAACTCAACTCATTGAGCAGGAAAGCAAAACACTTCAAAAAGCTCTGAGCACACTGAATTTATAAAAAGGGACAAAGAGACAGAATTAGACTGACAGACTTTCACCAGCACCACCCCTGCCACTGACAGACAGCCCTATAATAGAAGGCATACAGTTCTGCAACAGAATCATAATAGTGTATTCATTTTAAATTCACATGCTATAAAGAACAAAAGTTCTTTCATCATTTTTTTGTGTGTGTGCAGCGCATGTTAAAACAGCGTCTTCCTAAGAATAGAAATGTTTTTTTTTCCAAAGCCTGCAATCATCGCTGAAAGGCAAGTGGCCTTGGAATTTGAAATATTGTGCGTCTTCTGAGAAACAGAAGCAGAGTAAAAGGTAAATGGCATATCAGTGCAGAGACACTTACTCTTTTACAAATGACAATATAATCTAACATAGTTGCATCACTTTTTTATGTCATGATTTGCCATCTTGGCCTGTAAACCTTCCTCTCCAGTCTGCAAGAAGTGGTCAGAAAGAGGAGCCAAAGCAACACAATAAAAAACGACTCCTAAGGCTCCCTTTTAAGACACAAAGACAAATGGAAGAGCAGTGTAAACCACAGCAGAGATTCACTCTGTATCTACTCATGCAAGCCTGCTTTTCTCACTCTGTTCTGCACAAACACACCATCAATCTCTTACCCAGCTGGGACAATCCCGTACCACCACAGTGACATCCCCAAACACACGCGAGGTGTACTCCATGAAGGCCGGGTTGTGCAGGCTGCTCTCCAGGTCGCAGGGTCCCACCAGCGCCCCGTGACCCAGGTAGCTCCACAGCAGGCCTCCCTGCAGCTGCCCCTGGCCCATGATCTCCTCCCCCGGCCCGACTCTTCCAGGACACTCGCTGCCCAGGGCCACAATGTGGATGGACCTGTAAGCCAGAAAAGTCTTGGTTGGATGGAAGTGGCTTGAATGAAGCAGCACACAAGCAGATGATGATGATGATGATGATCCAGAGGTAGCACTGAGGGAGAGGAGGCTTTGCTTTGGTCCTTATTATTCATGTCTATCACGGAGACAGTGCATCACCGTTATGTCACTGAAAATCACTGAGAAAAAGCCTGCTAATGCCCTTAATTTTTCAAAAGATTTTTTTGTTCAATACATCTGACACTTTAAATAATAATTTCGGTGTTGTATGCATATTTATCAAGCAGTGATATTCTGATAAAAATGAAAAAACATGTAACCATATCGGATACACCTTCTCCTCACATCCCTTAATGAGTTTCAGCTCCAGAGCAACTTACATTGTGGTCACCGCGGTTTTTATTCCGCTGCTCTACTCTGTGGAGCCCGTTTCCCCTCGCGGTGCGTTTCCACGCCAGTCTGCAGTCAGACTCGGCTTTTCCGCAATGAGCCGCGGCTCTGCTCCGTCGTTAATCCCTCTCATCGGTGGCTGCCCCCCCGGGAGCCCGGCTGCTGGGGAGTTTCGCTGTCACTGGCATTTCCCCGTCTTGTTTTTCATTCATAAACGCGGAGCCCGATACCGTCCCGAATCCGACCGCAGAGGCGCACCGGACAGCCCAGCCGGCGGAGCAGCACAGAGTGTGTAAACAGCAGCGCCCATGGGCAGCCAATGCGCTAGAAGACACACAAGTTGTCAGTCGGTAGGACACACAATCAGCTACTGGGAGGAGAGCAGCCGCGCGCCTCGGTGTCCACACCGTAT
This sequence comes from Ctenochaetus hawaiiensis, assembly GCA_029783645.1. Taxonomy (NCBI): domain Eukaryota; kingdom Metazoa; phylum Chordata; class Actinopteri; order Acanthuriformes; family Acanthuridae; genus Ctenochaetus; species Ctenochaetus hawaiiensis. The sequence continues at coordinate 20,062,133 of JAPZDY010000012.1, read as the reverse complement.
GAATGACGTCGGCGGATAAAACAAAGTCTCACTGACAAAGAACAACTGGAGAGAGAGAGAGAGAGAGAGAGAGAGAGAGAGAGAGAGAGAGGGCTTAGCGAAAAGTGGTCGCGCCTGACTCAGCAACACGCACGCGGGCATACACACGCAGAACCAGCGCGCGCGCCAACACGCACAAGCACCCTCAACAGAACCGTGGTGTCGACGTGCAGGAAGTGACAGCGTTGTTTTGTTCACTCTGACGTGCTTTTTTTACGCCTTGTTGTCTTCTCAAAGCTGTTCGTTTTACCTCTAAACAATCCAGTGACAACAGCTGTATCCTCCTGTGGATTCAATACAAAGCACGTGTGATGTGTGCCAATAACCTCCATTCTCTCGTCTCTCAAGTCAAGTCAAGCAGAACTTCATTTCCCCCCAGAGGAGCAATTGGTTGTGCAGCACTTAAACAGTAACAACACAAAGTCACACATTAGCTCTGCATTTTAAAAAAAACACAAGGAAATTATCCACATCATTTAATAAGAACATAGAGTACAAAGTACTTGAGGTTCCTACGATCAAAGCAATATTTACTAAGTGTGAATGGTCAAGCTGATACAACCTTCATTATTTGGAGTTTATTAGTGCAATGGCTGAGGCAGTGAGGGAGTGTTTTGTATCTGCTGGATATTCAAAGCTGGAGCCTGAAGGCAAGGTCTGAAACTCTATCCAGGGGTGGATGCTGTCAGACAGGATGGATTCTGCTTTCTTAGACAACAGTTTTTGCTTAAATCAAACAGACATTCCTCTTAATTATCTGCTCTACAGCAACAGCCCTTGATCACCTTCATTAGTACATTTTCTCCTTAAAATTCAAAGAGGCATACCAAGAGATAAAAGAAGTAATAAAAATCGACTCAGTCAGACTCACAAAGACTGACCCTCCACCACATGAGCGGACACAAAAGGAGTTGCCCAGAGGTAAGTTCATGGGGTACAATGTTGATGATAGTGATGATAATAAAGACAAGTGTTAAGAGACTATTTGATGATATTGCAAGACAATATAAGATATTGCACTTGGCTTTGAGGGTGTTTTGCTGTAGAAGTCAGTAGTAGATAAAAGGTAAAAATAAGATCTTGTGGTCCCTGTTGGATAAACTCTGGGGCTTCTGGAGCTTTTTCAGAGGAAGAATAGCTTAAGCCTTAAAGGCCTAATTCTTGTGTCATTCACAACTGTAATGAATAATGCAAGATGTAACACTAACATCAAGTTTTCAGGCCTTGGATTTGAATGTCCTGCAACAGTAATTCCATGCTGCTTTCATGCTGTGCAATATTCTGACTCTGCACTTGCCATGCTAATCAGTTTCTCCAGATAGTCTGCCCTCTAATTTAACAAACATTGTTTCACTTGACCTATTGCAAATGACAACCTGCACATTATGGTCCCCGCCTTGTATAAATATTCTCAATTTCAAAAACAAAATCACATTAATAGTCAGCGTGAGGTAACTTTGCACCAAGTGCTCAGCCACACTGTCGCATGTAACCCTTGGTTCGGTGCATTGTTTTCTTGATTGTATTCGAAGCGTCACATAGGCCGAGGCTTCAGAATGAGCTGTGAGTGTGCTGTAGGCCAGCTCCAGTGACCAACATCATTCATGCTCAGAGGAACATCATAGCCTGTAGCCTTTGCGTTCTCAATCCATGGCATTTGCAGTTCTAGGGCCATGTCACAGTTAGCCTGCATGGGAACAGAGGAATAATCTGAATGTGACAGGCTGTCTGGACTCTTTACATCAAATGGTTAACAAGTAATGTGACTATTATTTTATATAGTATGTCAAGGCTCAGTTTGTTTTAGTTTTTAGCACAAAAGCCAGATAAACATCTCTCACTTTGAAATTCTTTTTAAAAAGTTATTTAAAATTTAAGAGACTTCTGCACTTAACCTTAAATTTATAACGGAAAGCACCTGTTTCCAAAAGGTGGTGTGGTGTTTGAAAGATATGGGTGTTTTCCAGGCAGGTCACGTCTAACAGAAGATACTTTCAAAATGCATTATGGCAACAGAAGGAAAAAGAGGAAGGATTAATCCTTTAAGTATAACAGTGCTGCAGCAAAATCACAACACAAGCACAATGTTCCAAAGTCAGGTTCAGAGATACTGGTGACATTATGAACACTGAAGGAACAGTTTGACTTTTTGGGAAATATTTTTGTTCACTTTCTTGACCAGAGTTGGTACCAAAGATTAAGTGTTGGAAGTTCAAAATAAAAATGTGAATGTCTACACAGAAAATGCCCCAGGGAGCCCACAAGGGGCAGGACTGAGGAGCAGCGCCTTCCAGCCAATCGCTGTACCTGTCTAAAGCTGCTGTCAACACACCTTTAACAACCTCAGGGATGTGTTCGGTGTCCTCAGCAAGATTTTTTTTTTTTCACGGTTGCTGGAGGAAAAGAAACATGTCACAAAACAAATCCCAAATGCTGGAATCCATGCAGCCTGAGCCCTGATATTCATGCATCCTGACGTTATCTGAGGGAATAAACAAACATGGATATAACAAAATAAAAAGCAGCCGATTTCAGGGGGATGATCTTTATGTTCTACATTAGCGATTTTCCACTTTACCACATTATTGATCTGCATAAACCTTTTTATCTGATTGATTCATTCACTGTATCCATAATACATGAGGAATATTGATATGCAGAGAAGTACTCCAGTGTGGGCACACATTTAGCTACCTCATCCCTCTGCCCAGTTGGAGAAAAGAGAACCAGAAATTAAAAATTCATCCATGAAAAGAGGAGTTTATTCAGTGAACTACATGATGGTTTTGAGGTACTTATGTTCACATAACATGGCAGAATTTGACCTAGTTTCTGTGGTAACACACTCTATTGTCATTTAAGCCACTAACAAGCCTCAAAGAATACATTTTAAAATTATAAACACTCCCAAACCAAACTCATTAAAAAACAAGGCATTTTTAAGACCAGGCAAGCCCTATTGTTTACTGTAGATAGAACAAAAACTGCATGTCTGACATCCTCTTTAGACAGTCAACATGCAGTCCTTTCACGGAGAGTACTGAGATGCCCGTTTTTCATCCATCTGCGTTTCCATCAAGACTTCTTCTCCTTCTCCTTTTCAGCTGCCTCTGCTCTTTCCCTCTCTATCTTGCCCTTCTCTCCTTGGTAGTAGTCTGACTCAATAAAGCATGTGTCCGTGGAAAGCTTGACATAGACATCCCCATCAGACTCAGTGACCATGTGGATCCGCTGCTTCACACCCTTTGAGTACCATTTGGCCACAGGCGGCTTTTTCCTGGGGTCAGTGCCCTTGTATATGCCTTCCCCTTTGGCAAGAGAGATCTTGTACTTGTGCTTTGGACAAATTATGCACAGCTTGCCAGCAATTTCCTGTGAGCATGTTGAAAGAAAGCAGGTAAACAACCTTGTGCTTGATAAGTGCAGGTCATTTAGGCCGCCAACATTAGCATAGCATTAAATTAATGTTATGCGGGTTTGATATCTTAATTACAGAATTCCTCTATGCCTCAGCTTAGCTGTTGATGTTAAGGATTTAGAGCAGATAAAATAACATGAATGTGATAAAAAAAAAAAAAAACCTCACAAAGCCATTGTCCAATTTAACTTAAATGGCATTTTGACTTCTTCTCTCTGGGTCATACAAAAAACAACCCTTAATCTCTAAAGTCAAATGTAAATCTCACCTCGATGTCTCCATTCTGCAGCATTCCTCCAGAATCTGTGGAGAGGGAGGAAGATCAATGTATTGCACAATAAGCAAACAGTTTACAGCAGGCTAACCTTTTACTGACTGGACACACTTCAGAGGTAATATGTGCTAAAATGTCCAATGGATAACAAAGTGAGGCAGCTCAGTGTTAAATGTTCCATGACAGGATTTTTATCAGAAGCAACTTGTTTTTGAATTGGCTCAGTGAAAGTTAGTGTATGCCATCAACACCTTTGGTCCGGAGGAGAATACAAATTGGTGAATAAAAGTCACACAAACACTTTGACTTTCTTTAATAAGCTTTTTCGAGTTCAGCACAAGATGAAATGCACTCACGATAGCAGTAAGAGTCCATGGCGTAGAAGACCCCCTGGTGGTGGATGATCAGTACATCCCGACCTTCAAGTGTTCTGAAGGAGCGCTTTGCTTCAATCAGTTCATCCTTCTTTCCCACAAAATGAAGCCCCCCTTCAGGCTGCTCCTTTTCCTCCATGGCTCTGTGAAAGGCTGTTCAACAGACAAAAAGAAAACATCACAATTGATGATCTATTAAAATACATGTATATACATTTTTAACCAAATCACAAAATTGGTTGTATCTCTCCTGCAATCAATGCCGTCTGTACAGTAGAGTGACTGTTTTGTTTTTTGAAGTGAGAAAGCAAACTTAAATTTTGACTTCACATGAACAGTCTGACTTTTGGATTTGTCAGTGGGATTATTGAGTTGGCACCGCCTATCACAGTTGTCAGCTTAAATTAAGTCCACAACACCTCCGGAACATTCAGCGTGAAGAATCCAAGCCAGGACATCTCTTTTCACTTATCAGCTTTACTCCAAACATACTCAGACCTGCAATGTTAATCCCTAATATCTGTCTCAATATCACTTGTTTAACCATTAAGTGAACACATGAACTCTGATAAGCCCCCCAAACAAACAGCGACTCTTCGGTCCCTTAGTAGATCAGAAACAGGAATTCATATAATTAAAGATTAACAATTAAAAAAAAAAAAATTTGCTTGTCACATTTTGCCTTAAGCCAAAATAGCAGACCAGTCAACCACCATGATTACAGTAACTATGACTTACAGGCAGTGCCACAAAAACAGCAGCAAAAACAATATAAATTTGGCTGTCATCACTGTGCAAAAGCATTGGTCATCGAGAGACTTCAGTCCTCCATGTGCACTCTCTGTGACAGTCAGTAAACCAAAAATATCTGGATGCAGGGAAACCTGACCTCAAGTGTGATTCATGTATAGCGGAGTGGAATAATGAGCACTTCAGTGCAGGCTGAGTAAGCACAGTAGTAGTAGGAGCGAAAGTCACATGTCCTGAGGCCTCTGGCTAAACAACACACAGCTCCATGATATGAAGGAAGGAGCTGCTACAGAAAAGCAATTGTCTATGTCAAGAAAAAAAATACATTTTCTTTAAGTGTGCCCTATCAACTATATCATATAAGTATTTTATACAATTCATACATTATGTTTAAACATAATGCCCGTATATATGCTTGTCTGTTTGTCTGTCTGTCTGTCTGTCTTTCTTTCTTCTCCTCTACTATTGTATTTTAGTTAAAAATAACAAAACATGCTTTTTATGTTAGTTTTTGTCTTTACCTTGAAACTCAGCAGCGGTGTCCCCTCCGTTGAGCTGAACAACTTTACTGCTGACAGCTCAGCTTGCGTGGGAAGGAGGCTCTGTTTCTATTATCTTCAGACACAAGCTGTCTTCAGTTGGTCCTATCTACACTGGGTACATTTCTTATCTGTCTCCCACTGGCACAGCAACTGTTTGATTGTGAAGGAATATACATGTTTATCATAAAACCATTTGTTTGATCTGTCATTGCAAGAGATTTCAAATAGAGTGAATCTATGAATTTAAATCCGTTTTTTGTGTGTTTATAATGTTTATATATTTATTATTATAAAATATTATTATTACTATTATTATTACTATTATTATTATTATTATTATTATTATTATTATCATCTTCTCTAAATTATGGTCATTAGAACTAAATTATAATTAATATCATTAGAATTTCTGTCAACATTATGATATGCACCTGCAACATTAGTAGAGTTTTTTTTTTAAACATTACATTAATCAAAAATATAAATGACACTTTTTAGACATATTTGCAGTGCAGCCCACGAGTGACATTTTACACACAAAATATATAATCGGTTTTAAACAATAGATTAACGCACCACAGGGTATATAAAGTCGTTGCAATTACAGCAAGTTGATGATAACAAAAGTCCGTTAAAATAGCAGAACTGTACAAAGCGGAACTGTTTGTGTTCGTCTCTAAAGCGAATCGGACTCATTTCTCAGTGCACCGCTGAGCTCCAGTGTGCTCTCAGCCGATGAGAAACTGTCGTCGTCCAAACAAAGCTTGTCACAGTGAACAGACCGTAAGTTTTTTAAAGTTTATCCATAATTACTCATCACAGTTTGAATTATCAGTGACCACAAAAAACAAAAAACAAAACAAAACAAAAAAACAAAACAAAACACTGAGTCCAGTCACTGATGTTTGACATCTAATCTGTGTGAACAGAGAAGTAACTGACTCTAGCTAACATGCGAGAAATACGTTATTAGTGGGTTTCTTTGCTGTGGTTGGTAATATTTTCCCACATAATCTTTCACAGAATCAGCACAGGTAGAAGTGTGCTAGCTAATACCTGTGGCAAAGTATATGCAAAGAAGTGAGTTTGAAGACATGATTACACAGGTTAAGGGTCAGTTTTGTTTGTTAAAACGAACGTCATTGTGTCAAACAAAGCCAATCTTTGCTTGATAGGTTCAGTTAAACTCTGGTCAAAAGCAACACAGCTGGACTTACATATTTAGG
>JAPZDY010000012.1:20040433-20055410 GCA_029783645.1 Ctenochaetus hawaiiensis | reverse complement strand
GCACTCTTACTGAACATTTTTAAAGCTTCATATTTGCTGTGCCTGTGTGTGGACTTTACCTGTCAAATGCCCTGCCACTTTAATTTGGAAAAACAACATGTAAAACACTTTGGTGCATCAACACATAATGTAGAGACGAAGTTGGTAAAAAGTAGTAACGTTTAATTATGAATGGTGCTGTGTGTAATCTTTTAGCTCCAAGTGCAGCACAAATCCTCACTAAATATAAAGACTTTGCTCAAGTGTGGCTAAGAAATTGGGTCAAATCTGCTTAAGATCCAAATAATCTTATCTGAAGTGAAAGGTCACAATGTAAAGTGTTAGTATACACTTGTAGGTGTTTTGAACAGGTACAGTTATTATATAGTCCAGCCGGAAGGATTCCTGGTTTTCATGCAGATTGCCCTGGTTCAGCTTTTAGTATGGAAACTCTTTCATAACTTCAGGTCAACATTCATTACACAGCCACATGCTCTTGTACTTCCACAGCACAGTTTAAACTAGACATCAACCCTGCACATAGAGAACAGAGTGCTTATTTGACATTTAATCAGGAGTTGTACATTAATTGGTTCTAAAATTTTATATTTAGCAACTTAAAAAAAGGTTTTTGTATACTTAATGAGTACCTGATGATTAAACATTATTTTGTAATTCATAATGAGAAAACACTTTCCTCACTAAAGGTTAGACTTTGCACTAACATTTAGAGCGGTGGTTCTTTATTTCTGCTGTTAAAAAAATTCTGATCTGCTCTAATGCACAGGTGTTTCTACGTCACACACTGCAGCTTTGTGTTTTTTGTGATGAACCCTAAAACATAATGTGAAGCAAAGTGTGTTTGTGTGTGACGTTGCTGAGCAGGGAGATGGCGCTGCGGGCTTGTGGCTTCATAGTGTTTCGTCGTCTAGCCTGTTGTACCCCTCCACCGGACAACATTGAGTACCTCCTCTTACAGACCTCTTATGGGGAGCACCACTGGACCCCACCCAAAGGTGTTTGCTAACTGGAAATCAGTGCTTGTACCATGTAGTTTATGATAGATGATAATGTGCAGAATTCTACTAGTGCAGCTTTAAATGTTTTTTGTACCACTTACATCTAACCTGTTCAACATCAGGTCATGTGGACCCAGGTGAGGACGACCTCACCACAGCTCTGAGAGAGACCAAAGAGGAGGCGGGGCTGGGGGCAGAGCACCTACAGGTGGTGGAGGGCTTTTTGCAGGAGCTTCGCTATGAGGTGCGAGGCAAACCCAAACAGGTGCTGTACTGGCTGGCCGAGCTGAGAGACCCAGGGACAGCAGTGACTTTGTCTGAGGAGCACCAGGACTACCGCTGGGCCCGGCTGGAGGAAGCCTGCTCTCTGGCTCAGTACAAAGACCTGCAGGACACACTGAGAGCAGCACACAGACACCTGGAGGCTCGGCAGGAAAAACAGTGATGGACCAGAATTTAGACTGTGCAGACGGGATGATTCAAATAAGGGAGGAAACTGTCAGCTGGAATGTGGCACCATCACACTTTTCTTGGGAAGAGCACCTTATGTTACAGTATGTCTGCAATTTATGTGGTCAATGATTCCGTCCTGTCAGGTTTGAATACTTTGTCTCAACTGTACTGTATGATGAAAGGCCAAAAAGATTCCCTTTTGTCAAAACAAAGGTGAGTAGGAAAGAAATAAATCATACTGTGTCTTTAAATCTTTGAATCTCTTAAGTCATAAGCTTTAACTGTAAATAAAGCAAACATGAAATCAGCAAAGGAGAAAATTTAAAGAAGAGATGGAAACCCTGTATAAACTTTAAGTTGGGGTGTTTTATGCTCTAATACTGTGTCTAGTTGAAATGGAATGTTTTTAAAATAAATTGAACAAACATACTAGGCTTGTGTCGCTGTCTATTTGTTTCTAAAATTTTATTTTAGAATAAAAAATATATTCAAGGGAGATCCCACTGATATGAAAGCTGTATGCAAGTCAGTGATGTATAAAAGTAGCAGATGTTGCCACAGGGGGGAGACAAAAACAAGAAATCTTGACAACACAAGCATACATGAGTACAGAAGACTGGAAAATACTGCAGAACAGATTAAAGACAGTACTCAAGCTTTTTTAAATTCAGTCCTCAGTATCCTAATAAAACTGATATACCTATCACTTTTTACAAATTAGTTCCAAGCCAGAATTTAAAAGCCAGAAATAAAGATGACTTTTTATGTATTTATTACAATGGTCATAAAATTAAGGAGGGACTATAATATTTCCATTACTCAAACAGGTTAATGGTCACTTTCAGGGAAGAAATCTAAACTCTATCATAGATAGCCCCTAATATACAAATGAAATCATCAAGAAGGCAGAACTGCCATGATGTAAATTAGACTGTGGATGGGTCTTATTTACCTTTGGTGGTGTCTCCTTGTATGATAAAGTGCTGTTAAAGCTATGTTTCAGTGAAAAAAAAAGTTTTTTATGTCGTTAAAAGCAGTCAGCATCCTTATTTAGAAATCAGGTGATTTAGCAGTGGTTTTATGTACAGTCATGGTGGACAAATTCATAACATTCCATTTTCTTTTTCAAAACAATCAACTTCTCATACTAGTGTTGAACAGTGCTGAGAAATCAAGTCAGACTTTATCCAGTATAAACTAATGAGCTGGAGGTAGCACACACATTTTATCCAAATAGTCGGACCACCTTCAAGCAAATGGTGAAATTTAAGTGGGACGAAAGAGACTCTGGTCACTGGTTCTGTCACATTGCACTATAAACAGGAACATGTTCTGCTTTCAACGTCATGCTGCAGGATTACATTAATAGCCTCTGCTGAAGGGATGAAACAAGGGTAATTAAAGAAACAAATGTGTTCTTTCAACTCATAAAGCAGAGAAGAACTTCAATTAACTGCAATTTGTCTTCTGGGTATTTTAAGGACACAGGAAACACAGAAATGGCAGTGATCGTGGAAGAAGTCAGCAGAGGTAACTGAGTGCCCAGAGTAACCTAATGTCTCTGGTGACATATACACCGTATACTATCAAGTAACACTGTACATTGAGCAAAAGCTGAAATACTGCTTTAAGACCGTGCAGGGCATCATTGAACCAGTAATTAATTTCATGCCTGGTGGAGCATAAAAGTTCCTCTGAAAAAAACAACTATCTGTTCTGAATAGAAATAAGTGTTTTCAACATTTACTGTGCAACTTTATATTTTTTGTGTCATATTATTTCGCATGAAGTACCATAAAAACTAGAAAATTGTTAAATGTGATGCAATAATGAATTTTGTTAGGGGTGCACTCACGGACCATAATGTTGCACAAGTGTAGCCATCAGGGAACCTTACAGGGTCAGCTCTTTAAAGTTATGAAAAAATGCTTTCTCTTATCATTTGTTGTGTTATGTGATGTTATTTTATTCCTCATGGGTCTGAGGTTTTCATTTTTAAGACTCTGCTCCCTCCTAAATACAATGGAGTTGAATGGAAATTTGTTTTAAGGCGCTCAAAGCATTGAATAAATGTATTAAATCATGCAAAAGCAGCATGGCTTCCCCAAAACAATGTCACACTGTCAACAGGTATTTAAGAAGGACTTTTTCTTCAGTAGAAATTAGTTCAAATAAAAGCTGTTCCCAGTAGGTCAAGGGATTATTCACAGCAACAGAACATTATTTTTGGAAATACTTGTGTCTATACCTCTTTTTTAATGCCTCTTTTGTGTTGTAGGACAAATATCCAATCGAATAAACTTCATTGAAGTGTTGGCAGGATCTCAGAGACAAACATCTCAACATTTGTACGTATGACTGTATGGCACTAGGAGATTTTCATGTAGTTTGAGGGAGGCAAACCTTTAAGCTAATAAATCTAATGATACACATTGTTTCCAGAAAAAGTTGGGACGCTGCGTAAAAGATTAAAGTAGTGAGAATCTTTTTGTCCAAATAAAAGCAGCACAAAAAACAGAATATTTTATGTTTCACCTCATTAATTTCATTGTTTTTTGTGAATATTTGCTTACTATGAATTTGAGATCAGCAACAGGTTTCCAAAGAAGTTGAGACAGGAGCAACAAAAGGCTGGGAAAGTTGTGGAATGCTAAAAAACATCTCTTTGGAACATTCCACAGGTACAAGCTGTATATCAATAAAAACGCGCTCACCGTTAAGCCAATCATTTTTGATGAGTATTCCACAGGTAAACAGCTCCATTGATAACAGGTGATAACATCATGGCTGTGTTAGATAGTGGCGGCCTCGAAATACTCAGTCGTCCATAAGCAAGGTCAGGTGAGCTTCACCTCTTTGTGAAACACTAGATTGTATAAAGGATATCAGTGCATGTGTTCAGGAACAACTGTTGTCTGTAAACACACTTCATTTTCAAATGACTGTAATCTGTTTTTGTTCACATTTTACAAAAAACTCCACCTTTTGGAATCAGGATTTTGGTAATCCATACAGCGTGTTGTAGCGAGCAGTGGTCCACGGTAAAATAAGGGTGAAAACCTTTCAGTGGGCTTTTAATGACATACTGTTTTATTTTTAATGATTTTTCAACTTAACCACAACAGCTGTATGCCTGTTTGCATATCACCCCCTAATGTTACTCCTGTGTTTGTTGTTTTCCATGACATGTGGGCATTGCAACAGATATCAAAGCTGTACTGCAAACAAATCCAACGATGTAATTTCTTCTTCTTCTTTTTTTTTTTACAATAGAAACTTTATGAGTGACATTTGCATCCTCACAAACACAAAATGACTAAGGAAGAAAATAACAGAAATCAAAGATGAGCCCAACAAGGACAGCATTAACATCGATAGGTGTGGACACGCTGTGTTGGCATTGAAGACACACGCAGGTCAGTCCGTTTCGTGTGTGTGTGAACACACTTCAAAAAATACACACTTGTGCACACACATGCTCACACACAGAGATTAAATGAACTAGATGATTTCATTCAGTCTTTTGTATGTATGTCTTTGCGTGTATGGAATAACATGTCAATGTCTCAGACCTTTTTTGAGCGAGTCGTTTCTTAGGTTCAGTTTGGGAGTTTTCATCATACTTCAGAGATTATAATTCTTGCTTGCTCTCTTCATTCAAAAGGCCTCCTAAGCTTTTCTCCACCTGCCCTCATTATAAAAACAAGGCATACATTTTTTGATAAAAAAGAGGAGGGGTTGTAAGATAGAGGAGCTCTAAACTGATCATTTAATTGCTATCATAGAGGCTAAACTACACCTAGACTTTTTACTAACAAAAACAATAATGCTGATTCTGATGTCCAGGTTTGTGATCAGAGGCAAAAACTTGGCTTCAAAGCAGCTGTCTGGCATTTTTAGGGAAATGCACTTATTTGCTTTCTTGCTAAGAAATAAATGAGAAGGCTCATGCTGCTCTCTTATGTGTGCCTGTCAAATGTGAAGCCAAAGCAGGAAGCCAGTTAGCCTATCTTACTATGAAGACTGGAGGCAAAGAGAAACAACTAGTTTGCCTCTGTCCAAATGTAGACTTCAGGAAGTCACTGCTCCTCGCTAAGGAAGAGTCCAGCAGATAACCTCTGTAAAATAACAACATGTCATTTTTACATTTCATGGTTTTTACAGATTAAACAAACAAAAAATACTGTTTGACATGACAATTTATGAGCAATAGAGGTGCTGGTGTGTCAATTATGTGACTTTTGGATAACGCCAGACTGACTGCTCCTCCCTGTTACCATCTCCAGTCCTGGCTGCGTGCTGTAGCTTCATATTAAAATGGAATAGTTAAAATTTTCAGGATCAAATTTGTTTGATCTCTGGATGATTTAGATAAGAAGGCTGATATGACTCTCATGCCCGTCTGTTAAACACGAAGCTACAGCCAGCAACCTGGTAGCTTAGCATGGCACAAAGGCTGGAAACAGGAGGAAGTAGCTAGCCTGGCAAAGATATGCTGACTGGCTTCTGGCTGTGGTTTCATATTTGGTGACCAGACACCAGAGTGGTTTAGACCTTCTTGTCTATGTCTCCATCACAAAGCGATTCAGCAGACCAGGGAAGTTTGCAGCCCAAGGTAGAAGGAGATGAGTTACACAGCTCTTGTTACATTAACCTGCAGCTCAACTATGAGGGATTATGTTAAATGAAATGAATTTTTGAGATTAATGCAAGAGGGCTCTGCATGTACATTTTTTCAGACAGTGCTGACTCAATTTTCAATTACCAGAGACTAAAAAAATAAAAAAAAGTTACTCCAGCTTTACAGAGCAACTCAAAGAGTTGAACTGCACATGCATGTTACAAGAGCTGTATAACTCATCTCCTTCTACATTAAGCTATGACCTTATCATTCACCCTAGTATTTTCTAATAAGTCACAAGTCTGGTACACATGAGATTGGTACATTTCATTACTGTGACCTTACTTCTTCGTTATATGGTGAGGGATGGGGAAAAAAAACGGGGAAAACGTCAAGAAAAATTGAAAAATCTCAGGCATCTATCCATTTCCTGTTGTGCCTTGATATCAAATCCATTATAGATCCAGTTCAGGAGTGGACTTTCCCATCCTTGACAGAATCAAGTCTCAGTGAGCTTCCAAAGCACAGGGCCAGGAGGAAATGTTTCACTCCTTTGGTTTCACATTAAAAATCCAAAAGGTATCTCTTAAAGAGTTCATTCAAACAGCGTTAAATCCACAACATGCATCCATTTCTCCACAGTATGTTAAACAAACAGTTGTGGGGCTGTACTTGGTTTCCTTGGCTTAAAATCCATCCATTTGAACCAAATGTTTGCGCAGTGCTCCATTGTGTTTAAAAAGGGCAATAGATTCATATCCACAACCACAAAACACAGCTTAAAATGTGTGGCTTACTTGTTGCTGTACAAGTAATTGTCACATGATGCTGTTCAGTAGGTTCGAAAGTTTAATACTCAGATGATGTTTTAATTATCAGGTGGTCAAATCCAATTCAGGCCTCCCTAAACAGCACTACAACACAGTGCAAACACACTGAACGTTTTCTCCATCAGACAACGTCCAAAAGTTCATTTGGGCAAACTCACTCTTGTGACAGAAGTCTGCATCAGTTCCACAGAGACAGGAACAAAAAAAAACAAACCTGACATTGTAGTCAATAGATGCAGAGTAAATGTAAATTCTCACACACGCACATCCGCACACACACACACACACACAGGCACATACGCACACACACACATACACACACAATTAACAGGCAATCAGTGCCATATTCATTCAAATGCAAATGTTTAGCTAAGCTGCATGTTGATTTTGTCCCTGTCGATAAACAGACTCTGGATGTGGTGGAGCACAAATAACAACGTCCAATTTTTCACTAAGTTGCATCGAAGCTGAAGTTGGAGTCACGGCGCAAAAAAACGTAATATTTTCACATCTATTGCAACATAATGTGTGCACTGACTCGAGGAGAAGGTCCCTACAGGTGTATTTTGCCTTTTTTAAAATTTTTTTTAATGACTATAGCCTACCAATAAGAAAACAACTTTAAGGACCCTAATCAGGACCAACAGCAACACTCAGTCACGTGTAAACACGCTGGCGGTGGGATCGGAGACTTTCAGTTCACTCTCTGCCCTCTGAAGTCACCCAGTGATACAGAAAGTAAGAAAAAGGAGGTGGAGGTGAGAAGCAGTTTGTGTTAAGATTCACTTTGACTGTTTTTTTCTCTCTCAGTGAAAGTCTATTGAGGCCCTGAGGTTTAAGAGACAGAGAGAGGTGTAGGAGGCGACGTGAGAAAAGGTCTCAACCTTGTTCACCCACCGAACCAAACGATGTTGCTATGCAGGATCATGAGAGAGCAGTGTTGATGGACACTTAAGGTGGGTCCAAGAGGGTGGAGTCTCGGCAGAGCCTGTGTTTGCAAGTTTAAGTTGATTGCATCGAAGTCGAAACAGACAGGCGCGAGAGGGACAGAGATATTCTGGGACACACTGATGGACGGTGACAGGACAAGCTGTCCAGCTCATCGACTGGTTAATGAGCCAAACAAGCAAAGTGTCCATTAGCAAGACTGCCTGAGCCATCCAAAGGATATACAAAGAGACGAGTCAGGTAGGACAGAATGTCAACCAACTGCACAAAAGAAAAACATTAAAAAAAAACAGCAACAAGGAAAGACACGCTGGGTGGAGCCAATCTTTCAACACAGAATCACACAGTCTGACATGAACTCATCAGATGAAGAGCTGGCCAGCCACAGTGGGGTTCAAGAGACCACCACGAGGACAGTTTGTTTTCATCATTTATCAAAAACTAAGACATTTTTGAAATAAAGACTATAGAATTTATATGTAACTTGCTATCTTTAGGAAATGCCAGTGAATAATTGAAATAGTAGTATTTGTAATAGAATTTTCTTCTAGTATGTTTGTCTCACCATGTATGCAGTATAATTCAAATATTAACACATATATCCTCCTAAGCAGTGTAGATTATTATGGTAGTTTAACTACTATGTAACTGTAACAGTTACTGGACTCAAATTAAATGTGGTAACGACGGAGTAGACAGACCTAGAATTGGCGCCATGTAGCATTACTCCTATCAAGTGACCTGACAGCCACTGCATCCAAGATACGAAGCCAAAGCAACAAAGAGAAGCCTACTCCCGCTGACAGCACCACTGTTAGACCAACAAACTGTTGCAGCTACCAAACTGCTTCTTTAAGACTAAAAGTTAAGCATGGGTTGAACAAAACTGAAATTTTTCACTGCTGAAAAGTTGAGAACTCTAGTTTACCAAAAACTTCATAGCTGCAACCAGAAAACTTAAAGTTTAGTATTTGAGAAGCTGATTGCATGAAAGTCTTTTACAACAAAGTATATAAATTATTGTTAAACAGTGATGGAAATATTCAAGTGTAGGGAGTTTTTGCCTTGTCTGAAATCATTAACTTGCACTATTAATCAAACATTGACCCACAAAGTAATACCACTCGAAAGGGAACGTTAAAAAAATGAAATTTAACATTAAAAAACACTCTGGAAGTGCTCTTCAACAGTGCTGGAACAATTTAAGTTCTCAAAATCGGCAAAACATCTGATGCTGGAGAGAGTGCAAGCTGGAATTAAGGCAAACGGTGGAAACACTAAATTCTGACTTTCAGTGAAAAGAGTATCAACAAACCTTTGATTAAAAAAGAAAAAAAACCCTCTGTAATAGCATCTGAGAACTATAATTTGACCAATCATTTGTATTAGTTTAATAAATGATGAAAAGTTTTTGGCAGTAGTACTTTGACCCCACTGTATGAGCAAACACACACACCGAAACACTGAAAATTGTAACTTAACACATAAAAAAAGGAGGGTGGTGGTGGGGGAGGGGCAGGGGATGCAGGAGGGAGCCGATAGGGAGGAGTTTTGATCCAGATCATCACGAGTCTTCGTTGCCCGAGTCGTCCTGGTTGTCGTAACGTCTGGTGGACGTCCCACCGTCCTCTGCGGTGCTGATCCCTCCGGCTTCGCCTACGGACTCCATCTCGCTCTCGTCCTCCTCCTCGTCCTCCTCCTCCATGTCGTCGTCATAGAGATCATCGTAGAGAAGGTCTGAACTGCTGTCCTGGGAGGGAACCCTGGTCTGGACACAGTACTCCGCCAACGTGGTGGGCACTTTGACGCCATCGCGCTCGGCCTCTGCTGCTGTTGACAGCACCTGCTTCCTGTGGGCCAAGACAGAAAGAAAACCAGAGTCAGTGTGAGACAGAAACGCTCTGTAAGAACACTGTAATCTGGTCTGTAAGTGAATGAAACACTCCACATCAGATAATACCTGATAATCTCTGCATACTCCTTGTCTTTGCCTTTGCTGTCCCTCCATTTGCGAAACATTACGGAAGCATCCACATTGGCCGGGGAGAAGGTGTTGGGCTCATTGAGCAGAGAGATCACACTAAGCAGGATGGTCCTGATGATGAAGGAACAGCACGTGAACAAAGAGAAAATGAGGACATTCTACAATCAGATCCTGCCCTATGAAAGAAAAGCTCTGCACAGGCATTTTGAAACTGTGGTAAGCTTCATCACAGCTCAGACGGAGGCATTAGTTCACCTCTTTCCCCTTGTGGCTCAATTACATGCTGCACCCAATCAGTTCAGGTTCTGAAATACAGACTCAGCATTTTACCTGTTTTTACTCAGCAAAATGAGTCCTGCTTGCATGTTAGATTTTAAAAAATTCAGAGAGCTACCTCACAGTCCTGCCTTGCACTTTAGATGCCACATAGAACAAATGAATGCTAAAGCTAAACCGCTAATTGAGAGTGCTCTAAATCTAATGTTGAAAATTACATTTGATTTATTCTGTATCCATATCACATGATGTTACAAGGTCTGTATTTTCCTCATTGATTTTTTTGAAAACGAACATGCAAGTCCCTCTTCCCAAACTTCTCCTTTTTCTCTTTTTCAATTCCTTTTTTTAAACCTCTTTATGTAAAAAATAGTATTTTTTAAAACTGTAATTCTATTCTTTGCTAAGGTATATTTCTAAGCCAGAAATCTACTGCATTTGCCAAACACCTTTATTACAACTAGTCTAATGTAAAAGAGTTAAAAGAGAGGATTTTATGTGTGTATGTGTGTGTTGGGGGGCTCAAGAGACACCTCAAGTGTAGGTGCCAAGTTTCCAGCTGCCTGAAAGAAAAAGATGGTCTTTTCACCATCATGCCATAAAGATGGTGCAGAACTCAGCACAGAAGGCAGCGTCTAATTTCAATATCGGTCCACATTTTTTAGAGCAAAATCTAAACTTATCAATACTGTTCTCTGGAGGTTTTTAAATTTATAGAAAATTATATTAAAATGTGAACTAACCTGTTTTTTTGAGTGATTTATTAACTTTTACTTGAGTAAATTTTTCAAATGGTAATTTTCACATTTATGTGGATAATTTTATATAGGAGTAACTTTACTTTTACTTGGGTAGTTTCAGTACTCTACCCTCCGTTTGTACATGCATCTAAGCTTACTTATGATCAATTATCAATATTCAACGGCAATTTAAAAGTATAGTATAGTAAAACATTACTGAGCAGGGGAATTTATTAGGTCTATTGTACTTAGTATAAACCAACACCGCAATGAACATCCAAACTGCATACAATATACAATATAAGAGAAGTTATAAAAAAAAATATAGCAGCAGCATGTCTATTTTGTTGAATGGATTTAACTTCACACAGATGCAGATTTACCTGACGTTTTGGGTGGGGTTCCACCTTTCAGAGGGTAGCTCCCCGCTCTGAGGGTCATCAACTGGAGGGTGCAGGATGGAGATGCACACATCTCCATTCTTTAAAGAGAACAAAAAAGACCATATAACATCTGTTGCAAAGACATGAGGATAACTAATTGAATGCTAAATTGGCATGCTAATGGCTGAAAAAATTGAGTAAACATTAACTGACAAATACAAAACAGTTTACCTCATAGATGTTCGGATGCCACATCTTGGTGAGGAAGCGAAAGGTTGGTGGGGAGTACGGGTAGTCAACAGGGAACTTGATGTGAGCCTGGGAGAACAAACAGAAGGTGACTGTCAACACATGTTTTTACAGACAGCCAAGCCTGACTTCCGTTATGTTATGTTTAAGTCCTTTGAGCCTGGTGGAGAGACCCCAGGGAGATGTGAACTGATGCTTTGGAGGTTGGCGTAGCACCCTGGCATATGAAATTTGGAAAAACACACATAAAACATCCATAAACCATCTTAAAAAAAAAAAAAAACATTGCTAGTTTGCAATCTTTGCAACACGTCCTTTTTTTGGTAATGACCAATCAAATTTTTCCTTCATGCTTCATTAAACAAAATGAAATGTAACATGAAAACAGGTGTCTCAAAGAGATGAAAGTTGCTTTAAACGTACTGAAACAATTCAGGAACCAGGAAGGTTTGAACAGCTGATTCAAGCCAAACACTGATAAGAATAAATTTCACATGTTCATGCTGGTGTGATACCACAAAGTTGATTATATTTGCTTTTCAAGTCAAACTGTAATGTAGCACCAAAACAAAGCTCTCTTTACCAGTTTGTCTGGTTTAAACAAGTATTCAACCACAAAGTAGCTTCCTGTATTCTCTGCTGTTGACATCTATGTTATTGGTAATTCTGAATAAATTTCAAAACACTTGACATAAGGTTCTGTGGTTTCCTCTCAAAGTATTGCACACTTATCTAGATGAAAGGCGCTTGGGTGTGTGTAGCACTAACCAAGCTCTCAGTGAACTGCTTCTTCTCAGATAGGACTATCATTGCTCCACAACTAGTCACTATGGCACTGCAAGCTTTGGAACATTAAAAAGTTGTCATGACGAACGGGCACAAGTTCATATGTTGAAATACTATCAGTTACCATACAGAAAAATAGACACATACCGAATTACCTTATACCCATCCCAAATGCATGACTGTGCATGATATATTTTTAAACCCCCTGCTCTACGGCAGCCATGCAGGGTTAAGCAGCAGAAACACAGTTACACCAGTCAATCCGTTCTCCCATTCCTACATAAAAATGCAGGTCAGTCGCACAAAAGTGTAACAGTCAATTATCAACAAGTCAGAGGAAGAATAATGTTTAAATGTGTTCATGTAATTATGTGGCAGTAACAGTGGCTCAGAGGTTAGCACTATTTGACTCATTGGAAGAAAGATATGCATCTGATGCATTTGGCAATGTCTGCAGGCTCTATGTTACATGTTGCACATCTCTTTTAGAGAAATGCAGGTCAGCTGAGTTAAAAGGAAAAGGTACGACACCTATTCCACGCCTGTCTGTCCTGAAAGAACCCCCCCCCCCCTATTCTGATCAGCGGTCTCTTTCCTATTTTATTTTATTTTGTTTCTGTGTGTGGAGTTTTACCATATCTTATCACAGGGTCTGAGAATAATGGGTGTTAAAAAAAATATGTTGTCCAGATTGTAAATCTCACAGAAAAAACTTGTGATTGAAGACTTTTGAAATAAAATTACTTTGATTTGACTTGACAATAGATACAAGGACTGCAACAGCACAGCACAACATAATCAATGTCGGTCAGCTGCATGAGGAGATTACAGCAGTGCCCGCTCTGTATTATTTTGGCATTCCAGGGAATAGTGTTATCTGCATTGCTCCAACTTGAATGTGGGCTCCTTCTATACCGCATTTCCAGGATGTTTCACTGAAAAGTTACTGAAAAAAAAGGAAGAAGAGTCTCATCATGCCCTTCTCTCTTATGTGCTGAGGTGCCATTTATATCGGTCTCACAGCTAAAAATAGCCATCTGAAGCACAACCATCATACGGCGAGGGGGAGAGGACTGGACAAGGAGAGTGGAGGGACAGGGGGGGAAGACCAAAAAATAAAGAAATATAAATGGCTTCTGCAAACACTTCAAAACTGAAAAAAATCCCAGACCAGTGGAGGGGAGCCAGGTCTTTGCTGAATTACAGCTATTAAAATTAAAACAATCATTACAATAAGACTTAGTCTGACACTTTGGGCTCAAACACCACCGTCAGTGAACAAGTTGGCTGTTTTCCAAGTTCAAGCAATCTCTTTTATATCCTTCTTAGGAAGAAAACTTGACCAGGAGCACAGCTGAACTGTATAAATGTATACAAGATTCTGCAATTGATAATAAATTAGATTTATTAGGGTGTAATTATCAAAACACTTTATAATGTTTTGACTATTCTGAATTTATAATTTCCTTTCGTTTGGGTGACAGAAAGTTTTCCCACCTTAAAGTAGCCTCCTTCATACAGGGTGTTTGGGGGCCCGAAGATGGCCACTTCCCAATTGTAGAGGTCAGACTCCTCCACCAGTGTGATGCGAAAGCCCTCCACTGGCTGCTCCTGCAGAGACTTCAGCTCCATCATCAGGGCCTTCTGGGAACTAGGGGTTGCCTGGTGGGCCATGTTATTGCCACTTCTGGCACCAGTGGCCAGGTAAAAGGTAGAAGAATGTTGCAGAGTGGAAAGAAACATGGTAGGCTTTATGATACTGTCAAAATTCTACTTAAATGTAAAATATTGTATGTCTTGGTTACTGCTGGCTCTGAAGCAAACACCTACAATATAGTAGCTCCTTTTGTAATGACATTAGTCTTTGTAGAACATGCTAGGACAAACAGCAAACCTGAACAGACAGCAGTTCTGTAGGTAAACTGACCACCACGAGAAGAATTCAAACACAAACAGGATATGTGGCCTGCCACGCTAGCTTAGGTCAGTGGTTTACTTCGCAGGCCCTTTATGTGGAAAAAGCAAAGTTAATAAAAAGTGTTTACCTCTCTCCTTGCACTGTAATATGTATTCGTTTCGTTACAGCTGAAAACTGGAAGGTAAACTCATTGGTTGTCCATGCTGGCCTGGCTATGTCTTGACAAACAGACAGTGACAGGAGCAGTGGATTTTCTGCTAAAGCCTATGGCTGGTCCTCGTGTTGTGTTTCCGAAATTCTTTGTGTGCCAGTGTTGACAGTTGACATGGAGCTCGTATCAGTTTAAGTCACGGTCTCTTGTGGATCATTCTTGGCCTCAAAAGAGGGAACACATCCTCCCTGACATCTCTCCGTGCTGCTGGTTCGGTTCGGACTGTCGCTCAGCTGATCCCTGCTTGTTTATGTTTGTTTATCTGCTCTCTGGCAGTCTCAACTTCTCCACACGTCAGCTAAACCCCTACCGAGCAACTTCGTTCAAATGGGGCAGCTTTTCTGCTCTCTACCGTCCGTCCCGACACAGTGGCAGTGTAAATGGCTAGTAATTCGAGCATACGGTCGCAAAAAGAACAGTAAGTGAGAGGTTTACACTAGCGAATAACAGTGGATTTCATCGATTTTTATTTTCCTCCCATCGGTGCTTCCGGCTATCATTGCGCGTGTCTGTAAAACGTAAAGCACGTACGGGTCTGGACGTGACGTGCGCGCACTCGATGCTGCTTCAAAAAATAAAA
>JAPZDY010000012.1:20007187-20018526 GCA_029783645.1 Ctenochaetus hawaiiensis | reverse complement strand
ACATATCCAAGTGGCCTGGGTCGCATTTGAAAAAATCGGATCTGTGTCGTTCACACTGTCATGAAAAGATCAGATACGGGTCGCATAGGGGCGAAAAAATCTGATTTGGGTCACTTTAGCCTGCAGTGTGAACGTAGCCTATGTAATACAAAGAAGAATGTACTTGATTCCTTAAGTGTTTACTCACTTGGTTTCTATTTAACAATCTATTGTGCTTTCCTCTAGATACTGTCCACCAAGCTGCCTCACTGCAAAGAGAATGTGTGTCTGGCATATGGACAGGACTGGTCGGTGTACGCTGTGGGTTCTCAGGCCCATGTTTCCTTTCTGGATCCGCGGCAGCCTACAAACAGCATCAAGTCTGTCAATTCCAGAGAGCGAGGAAGTGGTAAGTGATGGGTTAACTTTAAATAGAAACAATTGACTTGGGGAGGGGGGGCTTTCATTTGTGAGTAGCTATACTATAATTTGTCTATCTCTGAAGCGGTGATACTAAAACTTAGAAAGGATGCAGCTTTTTGAAGCTGAAAGCTCAAACAAGCTTGGGAGGTTGATGTTTGTTTGTGGTGAGTAGCTTTGCATTTTACTTTTACTCACTACATGCAGGGATCCGTTCAGTAAGTTTCTATGAGCACATTGTGACAGTGGGCACCGGCCAAGGCTCTCTTCTCTTCTACGACATCCGGGCCCAGAGATTCCTGGAGAACCCGTTGAATGCTGCTGGGGGTTACCGGAAGTGCCCAGGAGATGGCATCCTCAAGTTAACTACAGGGAAAGGCTGGCTGGTACGGATTTTTTTTTTTTTTTTTTTTAATCCATTTGTCTTAAATATTTTTCTTGTTTTTGAAAGATGAAACTGGAGTTGGCCTGACACAACTGTTAAAGCTTTTTAATTAAAGATTACGCAGGGTGAATGTTATACACAACTTTATCTTAGTACTCATCCATTACCCTCCTGTGTTTTTCCCGACTCTTCTGTTTTGCTCTCAGAATCACGATGAAACATGGAGGAGTTACTTCTCTGACATTCATTCCTTCCCCAACGCGGTGTACACCCATTGCTACGACGACTCTGGCACCAAGCTGTTTGTGGCAGGTGGACCACTCTGTTCTGGCCTGCACGGCAACTACGCAGGACTGTGGAGCTAGCCTCTCCATTTCCTCACATCTCCCCATCACTACAACCTCATCCAGATTTTTACTTTACCAGTCCCTCCATCCCTCCTCCTCCTTTGAGTCAGTTGACCTCACTGTCTTTGGTATCCATCTTGCACATTGAACTGTCACCCCGTTTATCTCACACGTGGACTCAGGAGCATGATCTTGCCCCCACTGTATCACGGCTTTCAGTATTGTTGTTGTATATGTTTGTGTCTTACATTACACTATCTCTTCTCCTCCAATTATTCCTTTGCTCCCTTCACCTAAACTACTCAGTTTTTTTATATATATAAAAATGTACAAACTATTAACTAGTAATTTTCTCAAGAGCTGCAAAGTCTGCCACTAAGAAACTCAAAAGAGTTTTGAGCAACATTAAGAATAAAGTAATATATGTTCTCATCATCATTTAACATTTACATCCATCCTGCAGGGATTAGGCTATGGTCTTTTTGCTGGCTTGTTTTGTATGTTAGGATAGTGTTTACAGCTGCTTCCTCTGTGATAAATGACAGTGTCTTTGTGAAATACCTGTGGAATTTTCTCTTCAAAGTTCCTTTTTCATTCTCTCACTGAAATGGATGGCAATCAAAAGAAAGAGAGAGAGAGAGAGAGAGAGAGAGGAAGAAGGACTGAAGAGACAATGCGTTTTGAAAGACTGAACCAGAGTGCAGTTTGACATTTGGTAGAGAATATTTACTGGTTGGAACAGCCCGTCCTGTCTCTCAACAATCACAAAGAACTTCTCTCTTCTCCTGTCGGAAGTAAAATGAAGAAGCCAATCAAAATGGGACTTTGTGTTCATAGTTTTCTCGCTGAGATGATGTAAAGAAGAAACTTAAAGACTGATATATGCAGTGTTGTTGTTCTGCTATTAATCTCAAATGCCTAGTTTATTTTTATTTTTTGACTGTGATCTGACAGGCATACCCCTGCTGATATTCTAATTAGCTTTATTTGTATTTATTTTCCCCTGCTTCTGTCTCCTCTCTTGGGTTGGTCAGGGGTGTTTCTACCTGCTTTGTTTGAAGGACATATTGTTGTTTTCCCCCTTTGCTTATGTTCTTGATCTCTTTGACCAGAATGCTTTCGGCAGATTTGTACATTTCCGCTGTTCAAATCCTGATCTGAAACCATTCTGGTATTACTAGAGAATTTTAGTAGCGAGTTAAGTATAATCAGTTATGATGGATATAGAAGCCTTGAATTACTGGATTGAATCCCCTCACCCCAACACAACCCAATTCTGGGACTCCTCTAGAGGATCTGGGGAGAAAATCTGTAGTAGCTCACTTTGATCTTCTCAGTCATCCAGCTAGAGGGATGCAAGGAGAACTAATGGTACTTTTTGGACTCTACCCAGACATTCAATGCTGCAGGCACATACATTTTCTTCTCACAGTCGTACAACTTTGTTTTTTCTCTCTTTTTGTACCAAGGAGTGGGTAATTCTGCTCTTTTCTTTGATTGGTAGAGGCAGGGTAGGCTTGAGTTACATTTTTGCCTTCCTCAAGTCTTTCTGTGAAAGACTGCCACAGGCGATCATAGTTTTCCTTTTCTACAGTTTTCATGATGACAGATCAAAAAGAAACCCTAATTAGGACCATAAATTGAACAACCAACACTTTTAAAGTGTATTTTATATATAAATGTGTATATGTTTGTTTAAAATACATAAGGACAATTGCATACATTTTTATGTATATGTCTGAGGAAGTGTGTGGATTGATCTGTCTACTTGGTGATGCCCTGTTTTTTTTATACATGCCTCATGAATGTTTTTACAAATGACTGAATCTGAGGATATTGTAAGATATAAACATCCGAAAAAACAAGCTATTAAATCTTTAAAAAGAGTAAATAATAAAAATAAAATGTATATTAATGTAGCTATTTTTTCATGCTTGACATCATTTATTCAATTCATAGATTTTCCTCTTGAATTAAAATGGGTCACAGCGAACAAACATATGGTTGCTTTCAGGACAGAACTCACTCATTGGTAGATCAGTCTGCATTGTGATCATGTACAGTAGAAAAGATGGAGCGATTTGCAATTATAATAAGCAAATAAAAAAGTAATGTTTAGATGTAAAATTACAGCTTCAATTGTAGTTATAACGACGTGAGTTTGCTAGAGAGCGTCGAAGTTGTGACCCGGAGAGGAGAGGACAGCAGAGCATCTACCGCGGCAGCGCACGTCACGTGATCACCTTGTCTGCTGCTGGCCGAGTGAAGCGTGTTGGCAGGTAACAAAAACACTAATTTTATCATGTTTCTGAGTTCAGTCTCGCAGTTTCTGTGCATTTTCCTGAAAGAATTCGTCGCGGACTTTTTTGTTTCGCTCACATGGGGTGCGAAGGATGTCTTTCGCATTTTTTTCTGTGCTCTCGGTCCCCGGCGAGCAATGTCGGGATGGGATTGTGCATTGCTGCGAGGCCCTTTTCTTTATATTTAACAGCTATTTACAGCTATGTTTTGTCAGATTGCTAGCCTGTTGTATTCATGTCGAGGACAAGCCTGATGTAACTGCCACTGTCGTTAGATAACTGTGCGTATCTATAAATACGCATGGGACTAAACAAGTCAGTAAGACGTTTGTTGGCTATCAACTTGGACCAGATTTACATAGCATTGTTAGCTAGCCTCATCCCCACCGCATCGTTTGTTCACTGTCGACGGTGTAGTGTCAGCATTAGCATGTTGATAGCTAACTTGAGTTTCTGCTAGCGAGGACAAAGGGACCCCAGTACCAGCAGCACCAAGTCGGTTAGTGTTGAGTCGATAAAACAATGCATCGAGAATCGGTTTCTTTTTTGTAAGGTAACGTTAGACATGTAACGTCAACCGTTAACGTTACCAAATAACGTTAGTCCCTTATGCAGGCTCAAGAAATAAGTAACGATAACCTAACAGCAACGGGCTAACGTTAGCATTGGTTCAAAACAATGTTCCGCTTGCTTTTTAAATCCAATAGATTGTGGCTGTCAGGTAGAGGTAACCAAGTCGATGCTAAAAAATGTAAGAATATATAATTTTCCAGTTCTGTATGCACAGACATGTGAAGAACAAGTGAGATGTTCAGTTACTGAATGATTGTTTTGTTGTTGTTGTATGTGTCCAGGACCGTCGGTACTTATACTTTCGATTATAATGTTGATATTTCATTCACTGAATACAGTTTGCAGCCACCGCCGTAGGATCCTCATTTTTCTAAACAGATCTTATCATTTTTCTTTGAAATTGGATTTAAAGCCAGTTCGTCCGTTTGCATTAGCTTTGTTCACGCCAGCAGCCAATGGCAGCAGTGTATTTGCTAACGTCACTAAGGCACCGTAAGCAGGATTGCTATTGTTCTCTGATATAAAACAAATGGCTCAGTGGGGATATTCGTAGTTATTCTTCCAATAATAGAATCCGAAATTGACTTTTCCAATTTACATAGCATTTCGAGCTGTTTTCATTAACACGCGTTAAGTAGGATAGTGAAAAATTTCCAGTATTTGCAGGTAGAGCAAGTAGAACCTAGTAGAACCCTGAACGTGAATATGTTTTTAAGTGTTTAATAGCTCCTGCTTAAAATGAACAGTGCTTTCTTGTTTGATATAACTTCTTATTTGCAGAAAGTTTTGATTTCATCTGTAATATAAAAACTTTGGTTGAGAAAAATTGAGAAGTGCTGCAGTAGATTGTTTAGTTCATCTATCTATAACAATAAAGATACATACTTGTGTAAGTATATATAGATAGTTGCTGTAATCCGTGTAGCAGATGGAGGGGATATGGGGTCAGGGTGTGCAGTGTTTGTCCTTCTTCACTCTCTCTGTGGCCTGCACTGTTTGTAAGAGGACACTGGGTCGCTCTCGCTCCTTGACCTAGATTTTCAGCAAAGCTGTTGTGTCACTCGGCCAACTGTGAGTCTTACAGCCTAACCCATAAGGGCAGTATTCATGATTGTGCAATAAGGCTTTAGAGATGCCAGCAACACATATTTTTGGTATTTAGCTCTTGAGTCCTTCTATGCACACACATAAAGGTTTGGAGACTCAATTGTCACATCAGTGTAAATTAGTCAAATATGTATATTTTTAAAGTAATCTATTTCAGCTTATGAGTCGTTGGTTGATGTCACTCATCCCAGCATGTGTTTTGTTTCCTTTGCAGATTTTTCTATTTTGTACATACAGAGTTTTGTATATACTGTATATGATGAGCTCGCTGGGCGGCGAAAAGGCCCGGGGCCCTCGGGAAAAAGCGCTGCCTGCTGCCACTCACGCATCACAACCACAGAAACAGATACAGGTGAGCAACCACCTTGACATGAAAAAACTTAATAAAAGCCTACTTCTCTCAGGCACAGATATTTTGAGACAAAATACCAGTGTAGACACTATTTACTGTGCCAACAAAACCACAGTGTACCCATTGTGCAAAAATCCTCTGAGTCAATATTGTAATTTATTATCATTTTTAATCACAACCATATAGTACATTAACTCTAATACTGACAAGCAGAGGCATTTGCTTTGTGACATACTGGTTTGTGACAATGGAAAGAAATAATTTCTTTATTTTTGCAAAGACAAAATATATTGCTATGGTATTTTTTAAGGTGTACTAATAAATTGGATACATTTTACTTGCCTTTTTACTATGTTAACTAAAATCTCACCCATTGGTTCCCGTGCTGCAGGCTACAGCTGAGCAGATCCGGCTTGCCCAAATGATCTATGACAAGAATGATGCTGACTTTGAGGACAAAGTAAACCAGGTGAGGAACACTTGGAGCATTTTGCCTGACAAAACAAAGATCTTTGTGCAGCTGTGAGGCTTAGCTGGAGCAACCTGTCACATCCTTCTTTGACTGCACTCCTCATGGCAGCCTTTTTGGTGCTGTGACTTGTACTGTCATGTGGTGCAAAACCAGTGCATTGTGTAATGTTAATGCCTTGTGTTGACTACTCGACATTTCTAACATGATATGTGTTCTCTGCGCTCTTTAGCTGATGGAGGTGACTGGGAAGAACCAGGATGAGTGCATGGTAGCACTCCATGACTGCAATGAGGATGTTAGCCGAGCTATCAATTTTCTTCTGGAGAGCACCTCTGACATGGTAAATGACCTGTGTTTCATTTAACTCCTCCTAAACTGCACGACCAGCCTGTCATTTTTTTTATAATTAGGCTTACTGAATTTGCTATTTCAAAACCTATGCATAAATTTTTTCAGACAGAATATGCCAAGGCACGTACAAAAAACATTTTATTTCTGACGTGTGATTCTTTTTCATCTTTTTTTTTTTAATTCTTAACTTTACAACCCTAAATTTACATGCACAGAATAAAAGCAACAGCATGGGCAGTGGATAAAAGTGAGAATAATCATTCATGCTCTGAAATTAAACATGCACATGTATAATAAATATGAATGCAGGGTTTTCCTTACGTTCATTTGTAAGTTAATTTGACACTGTTTGCAAGTGATGTAAACATTGCCCACCACAAACTGATTTTCTGTTTTGGAGACAGTGGGTTTTGGAGGTCTTGTTCTCCCTCAAAAACAAGACTTTGTTTAAACAAACAGTGATGGATATGATGCTGTTTTATTAATCTTAAAACCTGCACACATAAAAACCACGAGCATGAACATGATTTGAAGAACAGAACAAAATCTGCAAGTGGAGAAGCGTTCTCATGGGGATCATTTCTGCTCCATGTTCTCATTCTGTTGGAAACACTAAAATGCCACTGACAAAAACAGACACTGTGCGTTAATCACAGCTTTACGAAGCGAGGGATTGAAAAATTAGTTTGCTGCTGTTTTGGTCTTTATTTCTGTCATGCTTTCATGACCCCTGTAGATGAGCTGCATGAACAGTCGATTATAGCCACGCACTTGAAAATGTCCTACATACCAATACTTAATCCACACAGGTGTTTTCACTCACTGTGCTGGATTAGACTTCTTATCAGGACTGTGTAGAAGTGCACATACTGTTTTTGAATGACATCTCAATTACTTCTCCTTGTACAGTTGGACCTGTTAGGATAGGACAGCTTTTATACATTTATAATTGTTGTCAGTAAGGTGAATCTGGCGACTTCAAAAATTCCTAGTATCCTGTGTGGGTGCTGAGGGCTTTTAATCAATGTACCTCAAGTCACTGTTCAAAATAACTCGATCTGCCTTTCTCTGAAGAATTTGTGCACAACAATGTACACACAGGCTTGAAAGTGAAACCTGCATATCTTCCATCATCGTCTGCATGGGAGGAACTCAAGTAGTGTGTACTGTTGTGTTTTAGCTGCGCCATTTGCTCGAAACAGTCACAGTAGTTTCATTTTTAAAGCTCACGTAAAGCGAAATGCAAGCCATCGCACAGGCTGTGAAGACAGCTGTATTGATTAAAATAGAATCAGATCTGTTCTGTTCTGTCGGATGAGTGTGAGGCCAATGATTGAAAAACGCAGCTGAAACTCACCCTGTGTGGACAGCCACAGGCTGCAGGTCCATCTTAAGCACAATGACCAAAAATGTCCGGCAACATATTTTACTGACTGATTATTTTTGAAAATGACTGAAGTTAAAATCATTTTCTATTTGACTCTCTTTGCTGGTTAGGAAAAATAACACCTTTTGGGGCACCACTACCAGTATCAACTTATGTAACATGCTCGGAAGATGAACAAATGTTGTGAAAAACACAGATTTATTGTGTATATGCTGTTGTAAATAAAGTCTAGGAAAAAAAATGTTGACACTTAGTAAAACTGTGTAAAATCAGTCTTCTAAGTGTCTTTTGTCAGAGTGACTATTCAGCAGTTTCCTAACATCAGGGCATTAAGGAGCAGCTTTGTGCAGAGAGCAAAGTCAAAGAGACCAAATGTCTGGCAAACGTTCAGTTGTTCTAGATGTGTGTTGTGAGTCCAAGTGTCCCAGCATTTCTGAAGAATACCAGCCTGCACAGATGGCAAGGAGAGGCTGTAGGGCAGGGCAGCCAGCCAGACAGCTACCCATGGTGTTGTTTTGGTTTCATGGAAATCCAAAAATAGCAAATAACTAATTTTCCCTTGTACATGGAAGTCTTTACTGTTATGGTGTAAACTGAAACAGCAGATTGCATCTGTGTCTCACATACTCTGCAAGATCTTAACTGTCATAAAGAAAATAAATAAGAGCAGGTGTAGCCAAGTAAAAATACACATGCGAATTGAAGTAACTGTTAAGTTATAATCAGCAAGAGTAAAAATAAACGATTACAAAATCACAATAGCATTATGATAATGTTTTTGCCTTTAATTTTAAAACCGTAATGTATTATTGCGTATCTGTTATATTCAAGCTCTCCTCTGTTTTGTTTTTTCTTACATAACACAGCTGCATAGTGCACTCTGCAGTACATAAGTTGGTGAAAAGACAGCTGACATTACAGCTTCTCTGTAACTGTTCCCTGTAGTGTTTGCTGTAGTATCTCTTTAATCCTCTTGAACAAAATACACACGTTCAGATGTGTGTTTCAACCAACCACAGAGCATCAGAGGCTGCTTTGACATGATACAACTGTGAAATGTCACAGAAATGAAAGCGAAGAGAGATTTTTTTTTTAAATTAAAGCTGCACTTCATGCTGTGCTCACTGAAGCTCATTGCCAGTGAGGATATCTTGCACCGTTTGCATTTTGAAGTTGTTACAGATGGAATAAATTAAAACATGTATCTTTTTCTCTGTCCTGTTATTCTTGTTCTCTGTTTAGACCTCATGGGAGACGGTGGGAAAGAAGAAGCCCCTGGTGAAGGACGGTCCATCCGAGAGCAAGGAAAATAAGGAGAACAGGGAGAAAAAAGGAGAGAGGGAAGCTAGCAAAGGCCGTGTGGCAGCCAACCGCAAGGGAAAGGGGGCCAGTCGCAGCCGACAGGGTACAGAGATTAACGCTCCACATTGGTTTAAATCTAGTTCAGAGTCCCCCTGTCTCTTCAGCAGCATCTCAGGATTGTGTTTTAATGTCATCATACTGTTACAAATGTGATGTCTTCCCTCATTTTATCCTTCATGTGTGTTTGTACACATGCAGCACGTCCAGAGGAGAATGGGGTGGAGGTGACACCACTGGACAAAGGTTCAGATCGAGGGCGGAGGCTCAGAGGTGGCCGAGGTGAGCAGATGCACATTAAAACAGACGATGCATGTCATGTCATGTCAACTTTCATCTCATAAATGTTGAAAAAAACTATAAGGCTTCTCTGTAGCTCAAATCACATCAGAAATAAATTCTGTAATCTCACTTTCTATCTTCCAGGAGGATATTAACTGCATTTTTCCACTCATGAAACATTTTCAAGATTGATTCCATTATTTCCAATTCTGTTGGTGAAACACTTGTTAATGTATTTGTTTCACCTAGCCTTGCCCACTGTAACACACTTTTCTCTGGTTTACCTTAATCAGCTGCCAGCAGACTACAGCTATAACAAAATACTGCTGCTGGAATATTAATAAACAATAGAAAATCTGATCATTTCACTGCTGTTCTATATAATTTAATAAAGTTGGCTGCCTGTAGATGCATGATATGTTTTGATATGAGATCTTACAATGGCGGTCAAAATAAACAAATCATCAGTGGGTTGCAGGATTTTTCTTATGGAGACTGTCATCTTAAGAATTGACTGCCTGTCCAAATTTGAGAGGCTAGGCCAGTCATCCTCTTTAAAGTGTATGTGTGTAAATATTTTTTAATTGTGTTATGTTTTATATGTGTTGTCTCAATTCTCTACAGCTTTGTATATTTTTCTAATTCTGCTCGTCAGTGATTTATTGTATGCTTTGTTTATATATATGACAAAATCTCTGTCTTTAAAACTTGTGTGTACAACTCACCTCTGAATGTTGATGTGTTGCTGATGTCACTCATTGCTTGTTTTTAATATATTCACAACTTTTTGAGACATGTTTTATTTTTTTTTTATTATTATTTTATCGATCAAAAAATGGGTACCCAGCACTTGAGTGGATGTTGTTGACCCTGGTGTGAATGTTTTCAGGGTCTGGAGGTCGAGGCAGAGGCAGAGCACCAGCAGGGAGCCGGTTCTCAGCTCAGGGCATGGGGTACGATGACAACAAACACACACACACACACATTCAAGCAGGCATTTGCATGCTTTTAGGTGTAAATTTATTTGTGCTAAAGTTCTTTGCTTTGTTTTGTTTTGTTTCTAAGGCCAGAAAAAGATTAATTTTTTTATTTTGCTGACTGAGATTTGGTTTCTGTATAAGTTCAAGTGGTGCATTTTCCATGCAACAGACTCTGTAGTGTGTTTGTTCCAGAAAGACTGAATCTTAAGTCAACAGTCCCATCTAGATGTGAAAACAGAATATGATAAACTTATCTTGCTGAAGCTTCAACACAACACTGTAAACCCAAAGGCCAGAAATCAGAGTCATCCTTTGTTTATATATTTGCTAAACTGAAGAATCAGCATACAAAATAAACAGCAATACTAAAGACACTGTTTAAAAGGAAAATAATGATTTGAATCTAATTTTACCCTTTGTTAACCACCCCCTGCTCCTTTTTAGTTTATTGTCCTTGTAACTAAATATACGGCTTCTTGACTTTTTCCTCAGGACCTTCAATCCTGCGGATTATACCTCAGAGGCTGGAACTGGGACCACACAAACTGAGGCGTGGGACACGGCGGCCAACAACAGTACAGATGGGACAGGTGAGCTCTCTCACAGAGGATTTGTCTTTCTTGCCCTGAAGAAGCAGTTGTGTACAGACAGGACTGCATAGCTGCATATTCAATGCAGATGCTCACAAGTTACCAGTGGTGAAAATCAGAGTAACTCTTGATTCAATGCTATCATGATATGTTGCCCACAATGAAGTTGGTATCATGATACAGCAATTTTGCAAGACTTGATATGTAGTGAGACAGTCATCTACATTAGATCACAAATACTGTGTAACTGAGGAAGAAACAATATCCCTAAAGAGGAAAAAATAGAATTATATATTTATTTATTATATATTTATTGTCCTAGCTTAATGCCTCTTTAACATGCACACACACTGACTGCACCTTGTTCATGTCCATGTGTAGGGCTGCAACGATTCATCGATTAATTCGGGTAATTCGGGTAGTAAAATGCTTCGATTCCTATTTTGTTGCCTCGA
>JAPZDY010000012.1:19988331-19998411 GCA_029783645.1 Ctenochaetus hawaiiensis | reverse complement strand
TAAAATATTGATACATTTTTCTTCATGCTTTGATGTAAAACATAATGTGTAGTGTTCCCAATGAATGGAAATAAAAAATATTATAAGGATTTGGAGCTTTACTCACGTTTTAAAAAACACTGCTATTGTTTTGAACACAACTGTAGAAGCTTTTCGTATCATATAATGTGCAGAGCTTCAGCACCTCTGATGAACTTAAATCAGCTGAGCAGTAGTGTTCTCAAGGTAAGCCAGCAGTTCATTTGAGGCTTTGAATGAACGCTAAAATGGGTTTCCAGTCCATGAAATGTGGTATATGATGATTTTTGTAGCCAAAAACATAAATTTTGAGTCAGTTTGAAGGCAATTAGGGGTCATTAGGTTGAATCGAAGTACTTGTCATTTAACTACTGTGGGATGTGAATAGCATTAACATTCCCATCATTTAAAGCAGTTTACTCTGAAAGATCTGTTTTTAATTATCTGCAACATCCTACTGTTAGACACCTTCAAAGGTGTAGCCAGTAACAACATGCAAATATCATGGCTTCATTAGTGCACAGCCATGGTCATTAACATTAATTAAACCTATGGAGACAGACATTCAAGAGATGTCACTGATTTCAAGTGAGCCACCTTACTACTCAAGCCCACTTAAATTATGGAAGTAATTTTATTAGGAACCTTAAGTTTGAAGATATAAAATACTGCAGTCATGTTAAAGATGGGTTTCACAAATCCTATGCTCTTTGTAACATACTGACATGTTGTCACCATGTCAGTGGAAGTTGGCCTGCGAGTTATCTTGAAACAACCCTCTGCTGCAAACACTAAACTAGACGTAAATCCACTTGCTTGGATGACTTGTTGAGGTCTGACAGCTTATTTATAAAGCTTTTCCAAGGATGAGATATGAGGTACAAACAGGCCCAGCAAGCAGCTCTAAGTAGTCCAATTATGTAAAAAGATGAAGTCCTGAAAAAAGGGATATGAAAATACTCTTAGCAACTGGACACACACAGAAGTGCACCGTCTCAGCGGGTGTGAAAGGAAGTGACCCTGAACCTTTAAAACATGATAGATGAAGAAGTTTTTACTTGAAAAAAGGTTTTAATTGATAAATTATTTACAGAATGACAAGTAAATTTCTTTGACTTCAAGGCACAGTTATAAACATTTCTTTGCAATCTAACCTGTTTGAGGTTGCAAAAAACAAAATAAAGACGGCAAAACAAAGCTGCTTACATGGACTAGTCTCAGATTGAGTAAAATGGATAAAAAGAAACTGTACACAAAAATAGAGATTCAGTCTTTGTCCACATTCTCTACACTGCAGCCTCCTTTTTCTTCTTTTTCTTCTTTTCAGACACAGGTGCTTCTGGGGCCTCTTCTGCAGGCTCCGCTTCCTCCGTCTCAGCCTTTCGCTTCTTTTTCTTCTTGCCAGGAGTTTCCTCTGCTCCATTATCTGTGGCAGCAACCTCTTCTGCCTGGACCTCTTCGGCCTTTCGCTTCTTTTTCTTCTTGCCGGGAGTTTCCTCTGCTCCATTCTCTGCAACAGGGGTCTCCTCCTCTGCCTGCACCTCCATGGCTGCTTGTTTCTTCTTTTTCTTCTTCACTACGGCGGTGTCTTCTCCATTCTCCATCTGCAAGGAAGTTCAAGAATAAGATCATGAGAATATTATTTTGTTTTTAAGCTAGCCTTGAATGTGTAACAAACCCATATGTGGCTGCAATGTCTGACTCACTTCAGTGATCAGGCCCATTGTTTGGGACCAGCCAATGGTTCGGAGTCAGGCTGATCTAGCATGTCGTACACTGAGACAGGACCATACATGTGGGTCAAATCTCAAATCAAAACATGCACAGCCAAGTGCTCAAAGCCAAGGCTTACCTCAGCTTCACCGTTCGTTTCACCGTTTGCTTCGAGTTCTTTCAGCTTCTTTTCACGCTTCTTGCGCTTCTTTTCCTTCTTCTCTAGTTTCCGCTTGATCTCGGCTGCAACATCAGTAGCCTGGGGAGGGAAAAAAAATAAAAGAAAATGAAATGACAAGGTTTCAGGGTGAAAACATTGTTTTTCAAAGGCTTATAGTGCTGCGTCAGGCTCATTAAATCAGTTTTTACCCCCACAGCGATGTCAGGGAAAGACTTGTCATCATTCACAGACTACACACATAAAATAGGAGCATTCAGAAACCATGGCAACAAAATAATTTGAATAGACAGCTGACCAATATACACCTGAGTGTAAGACCCAGCTTCTCACATGCTGCCATTTGGACAAAGTTTGATGTTTTTTGATGCTCACCTCCTTCACGGCCTCTTTCATAACATCCACATTCTTGCGTGGCACTTCTCCGGTCTCATAGAAAGACAGACGCTCCTCCACTTGTTCACGCAGCTTGTCACCAAAAACACTCGTGGGTACCTCTGCAAGACACCAGTCACTAAAAGTCAATCTAAGCCGGCAGAAGAAATTACAGCAAGCTCATGTGTCTGACAGACATGTGGCTTTGCTCAGAAATGAGCTTTTCAACATCAACCCTAGGGATGAATGCTGTTGACGAAAAATATGAGCATCATTGCAATTAAGACACATGAGCTGTGAGCCAACACGGTGCATTTCAGGCCTGTCACTCACCAGCAAAGCAGTCAATGCGTGAGGCGATGGTGCACTTGTTTGCCAGGTATCTGGATATGCGACCTTTGTTCTTGGCTGCGGCGCGTCCAATGAAGGTTGAGTGGAAGATGAGTCCATATTTGGGGGTATTGCCACGAGTCTTTAGGGCTCTGAGAAGATACGGCTGACTTAACGATCCAGAAGCACACTCAAACAGCAAAAAGTTTGTCCAATTAGCACAAGAGAAAGTCTGAACCCCTGGAGACGAGTGCATCTATGCCACAGACAAATGTAGGTTAAGTGATGAAGGTGCAAAGTTATCACTTAGAACACAGGAAGAGCGCTTTGTGTCTTGAGGACACCAAATTCAGGAAATTAAATGACAGCAAAGTTTTGATGAGCCCATAAACACAGACAGCATTAAATTATGGTCAATATAGTGACAGATAATTAAAGCTGTTGAGTTCATGGCTTTTAGATTAGTATTACTATCATCTTTAGTCGTGGGTTTATAATAAGAGGTCAGTTCGAACTGAATTTAGGGTCAATTCCAAATTGATAATTCAGCAACTTCAGGACAAAACCCTGTTGTGCACATTTGGAGAAATAGCACTAAAGAAAAATCTTAACTAGTTTCCAAAAAAGTTTTACAACACACTTCAAGAATGGACATTTCTGCCTATTTTTGCTTTTTAAATGAAAATTCAGTTCAAGAACATTCTCATGCATTCAGTGGAGATTAATTCAAAGTGTGTCTAGAGTGTCCAGTCACAATCTCGCGTCTCACAAATTTCAGTATGAAAAAAACAAAAAGGAGCTGAGTGGGCTTTGACTAGCTTTTCAGATTTTCTACCTCAGAGCTGTGAGTGGCTGCTCAGACTGTGGGGGTGCATTAGGGCGAGAGGGATCACTCCAGAGGAGACTTAAGAGTTATGTCCCCTCCAGTCACCCTGCTCTGCTCCTGCCCAGCCCTGCCATCACAGCAGCCACTTTTTGCCCCAGCAGGGAGGGGGTGCCCCAGTACCTGAACAGGGCCTTCTCTGCTCCCAGGATCTGTACAGTGGAGGCCGGGTACTTGGCCAGGTTGGTTAGACTGCCAGCATGAGAGATCAGACGAGCTCCCACCTGAAAAAACAAAAATGAGTCAGTCTCAGTGTCAAACAGAGTTTCATTGGAGCTAATTACTAAAATACGATTTTAATGTCACATATACTGTGCACACTTTATATGAGGACCATCAGCACCGGATGTGTTTGTCAGCACACAGATTCAGTGGATTGACAGATTTTGGTATTACATCATTGGTCCCATTAAACATAATACAGACAAAAACTAAACTAACTGAATTTTTACGTACCACTTCTCCGATTAAAGCGGCCAGATTTGGAGCCACCTGGCTCATCTTGGACCGCAGGTACTCCTGCAGCTCCAGTCGATAGGCAGCCAGAGACACGACACGATTAGAAAATCTCTCAATGTTGATCAGATCAATAGGAGAGATGTCCATACCTGGAGAGGAAGGATTAGGAGAATGTTGATCAGAGTCATACAACTATTCACACCAAATCATTAAAATATTAAATAATTACATAAGCTCAAATATGTGCGGTTGTTTCTCCCGACAGGATCCGCAGTGAGGATTTGTGCCTTCACTACAGGTTTATGAGAGAGCTACTCTGCCCCCCTGTGTTATCACCAAGGACAATTGTTGGTCCAACGTGGGCAAAAAAGGGGCACGGTGTGGTTTTAAGTCTAATGTTTTGTTCAGATGGACTTATACATGATAAAGCAATACGTGTCACAAAAAGACACTCAATGCATGTTTACATTTGCATGTAAATGTCTAAATAAAAAATATTTTGCTGACCCATGGAAGAGCGTGATGCCTCAAGGATGGCTTGTGCCTTGGCGTTGTCCATCACCACCTCCTCCAGACTCTCCAGACTTTCTTCACTGAGCTCTTTTCTGTTTCCAATGAGCTTAGCCAGGCGGCAGTATGTTGAGTTGTCGGGCACAATCTTGATCAGCTCTGGGAAGTGGTAGCCGTACCATTCACTGCACATGCAAAACAAGGGTTGGTAAGAAACACTTGAAGGCACTCCAATGTCAGAAGCACTAGAGCCGAGCAACACCCAAAAAGCACATGTGTGAATCACCTGTAGAGTGTCTCACCCAACATCACTGCCCCACTGAACAACAGCTGGCTGAGCAGATGTGTTAGGAGAATTTAATGTCCCTCCTTTTTCTATACAGTCAGCACTCTATGGTGTACTGTCTGTGGTAAGCATTAGGAGGACACACCAAAGTGATGGATGCAGTGATCTATACGACTGACATCTTTGTGTATCACCATACAAACTGCTCAAGCCAGACACTATGTCGCCATTTTAAAAAGGCCCACAAGATCAAAACTATGCATGCAAATACAAAACTACCAGCTGCCGACTTAACCAGTGTAGTCCTATGCTCACAGAGGAAGCACGACATCACTGACATGCAGCACAGGATGTGACAACCAAACTCAGACCACATACAACCACTGAACAAATATGCAAAGTCTCATCTTGAAATAAATAAAACTTTTACTTTCAGCCAAGCAATATTACTTTTTGTTTTGGTGACATAGTAAAAGGGAACCCTACCGAACACGCATGGAGAAAGTGTTGATGTCTTTGTCCAGCTGATCCAACAGAGCAATGGACTGGATGATCATGTTGTCGGACCTGTTCACATTGAATTTTACTTTGGCTCTGGAGTAACTGTGGCCAAGACCCAGCTGGGCCTTGGAGGCAGCTTGAGCAGTCAGACCCTTCACCAGAGAATGAAAGTGCAGACGCACACCTAACAGGACAGACAACAGATAAAAGGAATAAGTTGGAGTAGGACAGTTAAACAGTAAAAACAGCTTGTGTCCAGTGGCTGTTCAGATTTTCAGTATGTACCTTCATGGTGGTCAGGATTACAAGATAACATCACAACAAACCACATTATTTCTCACATTTTTTAGCATTACATTCTAGTCCCAAGGGCTCTACTTGCTACCATGTGACTGTAACAAAGCAAAAAGTTCAAAATTCAAAATTGTTCTTCTCCTCACCTCTGACTATCTCTGCCACCACGCCACCAGTCTGAATGGAAATGCTAAATTCTTCTTGCAAAGCTGCCCCAATCTTGGCATCTGACACCCCCAACACTGCTTTCTTCTTCCCAGAGAGGGGCAGATTTGTCTCTAGAAACAGCTTGAGGTCAGCATGAACCACACCTGCAACAGAAGAAGGAGCCATTCTTCAACTAACTGTGTGCACGCAGTTAAAACAAAGCTTAGTTTAGGCAACAAAAGCCACATAAAACTGAGCATGTTTTTAAAAAAAAATTACATCATTTGTCACAGCCAGAGTATTTTTTTTTACCTGGCTAACTCAATGTTTTTTAGCCGGCACTTATCGATTCAAGCAATCCAATCAAGGAAGTTTTTATCACTAAATTGCTTATGTATTGGAATATTGGATAGCAAATATTTTTTTAGTTCTAGTGGGTTCCAAAATTACTTAATTTATCCATTACATGCTTGCTGATTTTGTCTACTAAACAAACTTTACGTTGTGTTGAGCTACTACTACTGCCTGGCTTAAAGTATTTTTTTTTTGTTTTGTTTTTTTTAACTTGGATTATATTGATCTATTCTTCTTAAATTTACAAAAGACAATTATGCATCACTGTTATCAAATCACCAAATTTCTGATTCTCTCAGTCCATCAGATCAA
Source organism: Ctenochaetus hawaiiensis (assembly GCA_029783645.1). Classification (NCBI taxonomy): domain Eukaryota; kingdom Metazoa; phylum Chordata; class Actinopteri; order Acanthuriformes; family Acanthuridae; genus Ctenochaetus; species Ctenochaetus hawaiiensis. The sequence goes on along the minus strand of JAPZDY010000012.1, from coordinate 19,992,051 downwards.
CAAGTTCAACTCCGGCTGTATTTCACAAATGGCTTTCCTCAGCTGTTCAGGTTTGACTTTAGGCTGTCAGCACAGTCATTCAGTGGATTGACAGATTATGAAAACATCACCACAACTGAGGAAACCAATACAGCCAAAAACTAGTAGTCCACTTGCCTTCAGAAATGGCGTTAATGTTCTCCAGGGCAGCCTGGGCCGACTTGAATGGGAAGAATGCAGCCAGGCTCACCATGCTGTTGAACTTTGCAATGCTCAGCACGCTCTCCTCAACCTAAAGAAACACACACAATCTGTTATCTTTACACTGTGTAATGAAATATTTATAAAAGAAAAAAACAGTAAGAATAGAGGACCGACCTGAGGCAGCAGCATGCCGATCTCCTCCACCTCTTTGACGGCGAACAGCGCGTAGCCTGCCGCGTGCTCGAACAACACGTGTAACAGCACCTTCGGGAGGTAAAAGCCATCGATTAACTTCAAGATCAATGCAGTTACTAATATATGGTTAAACCTACTGCAGATTCAAAATAATGTCTAATTTAGATCACCATAATGATCTTTACATGTGTTTACCAGTCTCCATGTGGTCACGTACCACGTTTTGGGTGATAGCAACTTAACTATGGTTGCTTGGGTCGAGCATGCACTTAATTTATACGCCATAACTGCGACTGACAATTATATTTTAACTTTTATTTCAGTTTAGTTCCCCTACTATTCCGGTCTGATACCGTAGCGTTTACATGCAGCCACGCTGTCGTCATATTAACCCACGTGTTGATCCGGGCCTGAGCGGTAGGTAAAGCGTCATGAGGCTTTACTATGGTAGCTCAGCTAAAGTTAGCCAGGCAACACTGACCAAAATTCGCCTCACTGCAAAAATGCAAACCGCTGGCTTCACATGTATGGCTGCCAATTACAGTTTTTAGCTTTTTACTGTCTGTAGTTGAAAACCAAACAGTTTATATTACAGACGAAGTGTGAAGCTAAACTTAGCCACATGGGTGGCTAACTGCTCCTCCGCAGCGGAAAGGCCTTCAACTGGACAACATTTCATCTTTCAAAAAACGACAAAACGCCTTCAAGAAGTTTATAATATTTAAAGACCTTCATCTATATCCTAAAACGAAAATTTTGTCATGATGCATACACATGCAGTACCATTTTTCTTACCATGTTTAGCAAGCCTCTGGAGCAGCACGCAGTGCGTGTCTGCTCAGCTCCTTCACCTCGAGAAAAAGACGGCGGTCACACGTTTCTGCCAACTGCCACGTGACCTAAATACCGCGATACAGACCTGACACCGCGAGACGCAGAGGAGAAGACCCAGATCAAATTGCAAGCTTCCGATGTATGAGTGATAAAATTATTAAAGTTAAGGCTCACGTTATTTTGAACTGATAAATAACAACAACACTGCGCTACAGTTTTTCCAATTATTTTCCTAATTGATGTGATATGTATAATTGTGACTAATTCTTCGAGACTCTACACTCCCATTTGCTCTGTCACAGATGTTAAGATGTATGAGATGAGATGTATCATGCCTAACAGTTTTTCTGAGGTCAGTATGAGCGCTGTAAGAAGTAGTTTATTAGTAAAGTAGCTTTTTGTATAGTGTTTTGTGTTGTACTTTAGCTTTGTCAGTGGATGTAAAAAAGCAAACAAAACACAACTTCAGTTACACGCATATTAATATTATTTCCATTGTTTCATGACAACTTTTCCTCATGTCATGTTAACAGTAATTTATTTATACAGTACAATTAAATTATCTTTTCTCAACTTAGTTCAGTCTCATTGATGCCATAATGTGATGGTTGCCTGAAAGTCTTCCCACACAGGTCACACAGGTGTTAGTAATAATACAGCATGGTTACGCTTATGACACTTTAGATGATGCTTTTTGCTGAAAGTCTTTCCATACTGGTTGTGGAATGGTTTATCTCCATTATGGATGTGCTGATGACACTTTAAAGTGTGGTTGTGCCCGAAAAAATGTCCCCACACTGGTCACACAGATAAGGTCTTTCTCCAGCATGGATGCACTGATGAGCCTTCAGATGTGGTAGCTGCCTGAATCTCTTCCCACCTTAGTCACACATGTATGGCTTTTCTCCAGCATTGTTACACTGATGATATTTTAAATTTGATGTTTTCCTGAAACTCTTCCCATACTGGTAACACAGGTATTGTTTTTCATCAGCATGTCTTTCTGGATTTTTGCAGGTCGGTTTGTATGAAGCTAAAAAAAAAAGAACAACAATAAAAGACAGCAGATTGTAACAGGATAATGAAAGGTAAATGTTTTCTAATTACAAAGGAAGAAGTGTTCTGCTAGAGGTTAAAACAGGACACATCAAAGATGAAAAATGGAGATTGGTTGCTTTTGGCAAGGCTTGTCATAAGAATATGTTACTGACCTATTGTGCAATGTACTGTTTGGACATGACCTCAATGTAAATACATGAACTGCTTATCATACCATGTATGCACATGAGCTGGATCATTTGAGTTCATCAGTTTGTTGAATCTCTGGCATTTTCTAAACTATACACCATAAACACTCAATTCTATACTACATTTAAGCCTACACAGGCTATCAAGTAGTCACCTTATTAAAGTGACAAGTGGCATCATGTATTCGCAGAAGAGTGAAAGGATCATTGAGACACAGCTGCCTTAAGTATTTTTTTTAATATTCCTGTAATATTTCCATAATCATTCAGTAGTATCAGTGCAGCTAAAAATAAACCCACAGACTAGACCCCCTCTGTCACACAACAGTTTAGGAAAGATGAGTCCAAAGATGTAGTTTTTACTAAAGATGCATTGATTTGTTGATGCATTCTGTCACCATGTTCTTTGGGAGGTACCTACATAGGTGTCTGTGTGTGTGTTGGTTGGTGGAGTGGGGATTAGAGGGGTGCAACCACTGCCCCCCTCCAGTTAAAAATTAACAAATCACTGGCTGACTTCAGGTGATGGAAAAATGTAACAAAAGCTTGTGCGTCATGGTGGTGGTGTGACAAGAATTGCTGCAGATGAGATGCAAAGCTGCCCTTATTTACTTAAATTGCCATAAAGCGGATACAGCGATGGCAATATTTTTAATTGTCCACTCCTGCAGAGTATCCTGTCAGCAGCATAAACCCACCCAGCAAGAACATTTCACCATCATGCAGAAAAACGGTCGAGTGTCATATTTAGGAGAAGGCATCATTAAAGTTCTTTCGAGCCATTAGGTCTCCAGGGAACTAATGCATTTAGCTCTGTTTGTGCACAAGTATAAATTACTGGCAGGTCATAAATGTCACATTGTGTTGGATATTAGAGCAGAGAATTTATGGCTGACCTCTTTTGGACAGATTGCCCCTTTGCTGCTACACACACACGCACACAATTGACAGACAATTGACAGACAGTAGATATAGTACATAACAGTACATAACAGTACATTAAACACAATAATCTTTCTCTGTATAGAACTTGGTGACCCAAATGAGCGTCACAGACAGATTGGACTTTGTTTCTCAGCCAGTTGGAGTCTATTTTAAGATGCTTTATGAATGAGTTAGTTCTTCTTCTTCTCCTTTAAAAGTTAAAAAAATACAAATCTTTTTTTTTGCTGCCATATGTCTAACACAACAGTGTTTATAAAATATGTATATATACATATATATATATATATAAAGTTTTATGTCTGGCAGGACATGATAT
>JAPZDY010000012.1:19977756-19988231 GCA_029783645.1 Ctenochaetus hawaiiensis | reverse complement strand
AATATATATTGCATTTATTGAATCAAAAAATTCCCTCTGTCTTACTTCCTTTAAGACTCACTGTAACTGATAATGATAATACAGATAATAACTGTGTAAAACCATACACCTTGATATTTTCTGAAAGAGTTATCTTACAGGCTACCCCAGTTCTGTAAGGGCTCACCCAAATCTACAAATTACATCAAAGCGATTCATTTTGCGTAGAACATGTGCATTCTTTAATATTACGCAGACACTGCTGAGTTGCTCACCAAACTATTATCTTGTCAGTCTTGTCGGAGGCCTGCATGCATACAGTCGTGATCTTACTGCCCCAATAAAAAGCCAGATTCCTGAGTAATATGTGTGTTTCCAGGAGCATGGAGCAGAGCACCTGAAGGAGCCTGTTGAGGAGCGGATGTGAGGGAGCACAGTAAAAGGCTCAGGGATCAGGACGGGGCTTGATATAAAGGCTGACCGGGACAAGGTGACACTCACACTGGTGGTGCTGTGCTAATCTTAAAGCACACTTCCTTCGACAGCTGACTGAGGCTGACACAGCACGTGAGTAACATATGGCTTCTTCTGCGTCTCTGTTTCTTATGTTTTCTCTGTTTCACATAGTTTGATGCCCCATCTTTGTTCTTTTACATTAGCGTGTAGAGCTGTCTTTCTGTCGTAATAAGTCAAACCTGTTATCTTGCTTGTCGGTGGAGCAGTTTGTTACTTCCACGCTTCTCCCCACCTCTCTTTTTTTCCTATCTACTATCTATTTGTCAACCTCTCTGTTGCATAATGACATGGGATCCTCTGTGTCCTTCATCCTCTAAACTTAGTTGTTGTTTCTTGCACACACACACACACACACACACACACACACACACACACACAGACACACACACACAAACACACTGCACCATTTCAGATACTGTATGCTGACCTATTTTAACTGTCGCTTCTCTAACCCACTGCTAAAAACTTCTGTAAGTTGCTGGCCTCAGTGCCACTCACCCCTGTCCATGTGGATACACTGACTCCAAAGTGTGTCTGTATGAGCCTTTACTCTTCTGTATGTATATCTGTGTACAGTATGTGTACATGTGTGTGTTTATGTGCGTGTGTCCAGGACAGAGCAGAATGAGCATGCGTGGAGCAGTGGCTGGTTGCGTGGTGCTGGTGTGCCTGGTGGCTCTGCTGGCAGAGAGGACAGAGGGACACATCACCTTCTTCAGCCCAAAGGAGATGATGCTGATGAAGGTAAGCAGCTCGTGTTTGATTGGACAGTTGGACAGAAAAGTGGGGCTTTGTGACGTTTCATCAGTGATGGCAGATGTCTTTTAGTGTATTCTCACGAAAAAGAGACTCTAATTAGAGTTTGGGCTTACATTATTTTGTCCTGTAGCTTTGTTGGGCATCAGTTTGATTATGTTTTAGGATTTTGCATAATATACTGTTTGAAATGAATGAATCTGAAGATATCAGCAAAAATTTTGACTGACAAATAGTCTTTTTTCAAGCAAAAAAAATCAAACCCTTCATTTTTCACAGCCATTCAGTTGCGAAGTTTTGCTCCTTTCCCTTAGTTTTTTGCTGTAATAAATTCAACATCTTCGGATTTTGTCCTCTTTTCCAACAGGATAGGTGGATTGACACCTTCACATACACTTCTAATGAGTTGTTTAGCAGTTTGGTGTTTTAGTTTACAAAGTTTGAATAATAAAACTTTAAAGAAAAAGCTCCAGTGGAGGTTGTTTGCTGCGCAAAATCTCTGTCAGCAGCTGATAAACTGTGACTCAGGAAACAATAAAGTTCATTTATAAAAGATGAATGACAGTATAGTGAATCTTTGTACTTGTGTGATAAAAGAATGACTGGAGGCTGCAGAAGTTCTGTCTGTATTAAACCAGTTTTTGTCTTCTTTAATAACTGTGCTTCTTGTGTGTGTGTGTCTTTGCTGAAGGAGCGAGAAGGCAGGAAGGACATGGAGCCTCGATCAGAGGACGGTCAGTTTGAAGAGGTCACAGTCCAACAGCTTCCTCAAGTGGAACGCAGTGGAAATCCTGTGAGCACCTACACACACACACATCAGATTAACCTCACATTAAATACAGACCATAACCACTTCCTTTCTTCCGCCAGGATAAAACGGTGGAGATTGCCATCCGTCTTTCACCCAAACAGCTGGATCATGTGGCTCCGGTGCTCGAAGAGATCATCCATGAAATAGTGGAGGAACGTCAGAAAGGTACAAGTCTTTAAGTGGTGGAAGATGTAGTGAGACAAATTTGTTATTCAGACTTCTAAGCTTCATGGCCTTGTATCTCCTTTTATCATCCAAAGATTAACAGTGGTAACACACAAACTAACAATGATATGAGTGAAATCCTCTTTTATTATCAAACTGTTCTCTCATTATCTCTGTTTCTGCAGCCAAATAAAGAGGTCGAAGACAGGAGGGGACGAACGCTGTACAAAATCTTCAGAAAGCACTGAATGCTCAAATGTTTTATTGTGTTTTAATGAATCAAATCAATAAAGGGAAATTATTGTGTCACACATAAGAGCTTCAGTTGTCTTTTCTTTGAAAACATGTCAGCTTAAGGTGGCCACATGGTGTCAGCCTCTCCCCTCAGGAAAATCCTTCATTTCACTCTTTCACATATCTGAATGAAAGTCACAGGACTTATTCCAAAGAGAAAAACAAGAAGAAACTATTTCCTTTATTGACAATTACTCAAAAAACATGGCTGCTTATATGACAGTTACTTTTTTTTTATGAAGTTATTGGATATATTTGGCCTGTTATTCACAACAATGCTGGGAAAAGTAACAAAGCTTTGCTGTTTTACAAACATTCAAGACATAATTCCATTGTGCTTTTATCAAAACACCTCAGTTCATGTCTTATCAAATTCATAATAATAAAAAAAAGCATTCAGAAACCTCCACTTGATACCTTTAAAGACTCTTATGTCAGAACTGTTTTCTCCAGAGGTGGAGTAAGACGGTGGAATTTGACCCCTTTTCTCTTATCAAGCCTCCTTTTGCCTGATTGTTGTCTCAGAGCTTCGAGGTCACTCTCTCGCACATCTCAAAGTCCTTGACTGCGAGGGCAGCATCTCGAGCCAAAGGGGCAGGAAGAACCAGGGAGCAGTCGCTGTCAAAATACTTCCCGGTTATTCCCTCCATTTCCTCTGCTACTGCACAGTAGATTGGACTCACAGCGCCCTCCTCTGCAGACTACAAGGGACACAGGCACAATGAAGGAAAAAGTACAGAACAAAATCAATAAAAGTGACACTACATCTCCCACAATAATTTATTTTACTATCTCTCCTCTGATGTGTGTTTGTCAAAGTCCCCCATCAGATCATTGTCACACATGGACACCAGATGTTTAGATGAAAGATCAACATTCTCAAATCTGAAAGTGGTCGTAAAAAGACGGGAGTAAAACAGAAATAGAGCTATCTAAAAAAAATTGGTGATTAATCCCAGATGTGAAAGTGTATATGAATGAGGCATCGAAGTGAAAGCTGTGCTGGTTACATGTGATGTGCTTCTTCACACTGTTAGCTGTGGATTTCAGGAAATAAATCATTCGTATGAACAAATCTTTAAGTTTGATCGGTAACACATGAGGCTCTCAGTTGTATTTGCGCCATCAGTGTGATGTGAAATGAGACCGCGACCATGAGGTTCAATGATAGTTCCAATTTGTTCCAACTTGGCTTGAGATCTGGGACATGGCAGAGAAAGATGTGAAAGGACAAGAAACATATGTAGCCAGACACACAGGCAGATTTGAAACAAACCCAGCTGTAGTCAGCTTGGTGTTACTCTTCTGTGAACTTAAAAACACTTGAATTCTACCTAAAGGCCACCACTACAACCTCGTGATGAATGTTTGGTTTGAAACTGAATGTGTGAGTGTGCAGAGTCAAAACCAAAACAACAAGAGCAAAGATCATTGGCTTTCCTTGTTCTCACTTCCTTTTGGATTAGAAGTCTCAGATAAAGTCATTTTTTAACAACATGGTAGCGTTAGAAAATTGATTTCTGCACCACAATCTAAATTCTGTTTATATAATCAGCTTATCACCATTGTTGAGCTGTGAAACATTTGGTAATACTATAGTTTTCTGTGTTTTCCAGCTTGTGATCTGGAGCTTGTGTTCTAGCTGCCAAAGGTAAGTATTAAAACAGCAAAGCATACTGTGGACAAGATTTAAACCAGTTGCTGAATAAAGGCTACACACCCATGCACACACATACACACACGCACATACACACACAAAAGTTGAGGGGACATCAGTTGTGGTTGCTCTTACTCTTATAAAACCCGGCAAAGGCCTCATGGTTCAAGCACAGTGTGATCAGTGTGAAGGGTGACTACATGAAAATGAACAATCTTTTAGTTTTCTCTGTAAACCCAGTGAGTTCTGTGGGTGGATTCACATAACAGGAAGAGGTTCTTGAGCAATAGCTAATCAAATTTGACCTGGACGGTTGCAAAGCTGCTGACACGGAGTGGAGGATTATGTAGACGGTGACTGCTACAATGCACTCACCTTGAAAAAGAAAATTCCAACCAGGTTAAAAAGAAGACGAACCATTAACGGATAGTGTCTCATCACTTCTGTCATGACAATGCCAGGGTGCACAGAGTTTGCAGTGACACCTACAGAGATGAAAACATAGAAGCACACAGATGAGAGAGATACAGAGAGGGACAGAAAGACTGTGAGTAAGGCCAGTCTCACCACCAAGACTTTGAATGCAGACATTCTTCTGTAGATTGTGTTTTCAGATTTTCCTTAAAGACTCCAAAGGGCAAAATTAGTTTCAGCTCCAATGCTCTGCTCAAAGTTAGAATCTCTAAACTCTTTCATCTGCATCTTTCATGGAGACTGACTATGTGTTCAAAGAACAAAGGACAATTCTCTTCAGTATTTATCTATTTTAATCTGTTTCTCAGAAACTAAAAGAACATGCTGTACAGCTTGAGATGTGATTAAACCACTGAGTGTTTTTATTATGAGGGGAGCTTGCAGGCACAGAGCCACGTAAACATACTTATTCTTAGGAACTGAAGTTCCAAGCAGAGTTATATACAGGGATTGTTTTTTCAAGCAACAAAAAGCTTGAACTGTTTTAATTTAGTACTAATGGAACCTTTGTGTTATCTTACACCAGATGTTTTCAGCGGAAGGATACGTCATTGACAGAGAGTCTTACACAATGCACACCAACTGTATGATTTCACACATTTGCTTCAGTCCCCTCCTCAGGTTGAAGAGAACCTGATGTATTTTGGCTCAAGCTTGAGACTATCTTTCTGGGACCTGAAGGGATTTAGTTGTGGTTGTGATGCTCTTAAATGGTTCAAAGTTAGGTGAAAGAGAACAGAGTCAGTTGTGTGTTGGTGGAAGAGGCCTAACAGTGGCACTAAAGCAGCAGAGCTCTGAGTATCAAGTTGAAACTGTCATTGCATAAAAATAGAGATGTTGTAACACCATTTTTTTTTTTTTTTTTACATTTTTTATTAAAAAAACAACCTTTACTATTTTTTGACAGCTGCATATTACTAACCCTGTGTGGATGTTATTGGATGTGCTTAAGTTTCAAAAGATGCTTGCTGTATCTGGACGTTGGCTACTTGTGCAGTATAACATCTGTTCTGTTACAAGCAGGTACACAGGATGATGCAGGATAGTTGCAGAGTTCAGTTTCTAATAAGTTTCGTATTATCAGATCAGTGCTCACGAGTGTGTACTTGCTGATACCCGATCCAACATTTTTGGAAGTATCTGAGGCTACTACTGGTAACAGTATTAAATCCCGTGTAAAATGAAGGCAAAAATATGAAATGACATGATCATTAGGACTCTTGGTTTTAGCTCACCTGTGCCTTGGAGCCTGCGTGCTAGCTCATTAGTACAGATGATATTGTGCAGCTTAGTGTGGTTGTAGACTTTGTCCATTTTATAAGTGAGGTTCTCGCCATGAAAATGAGAGAAGTCCACTTTGCCTAGCTTGTGGTTGACAGAGCTGACGGTGACGATACGTGACGGAGCAGAGCGCTTCATCAGGTCTGAGATGAAACAGAGACATGCACAGAAACGTGAGAGAAAGAGAAACACACCAAAAACAAAGTATTTAGTTTGTCATGGCATGGACAGGCAGTTACGTTCTCACTATTTCATATACATAGTATAGCATAAAGAGAGCTGGTAGTGTCTTACCTAACAGCAGGTTGGTGAGAAGAAAAGGTCCCAGGTGGTTGGTGGCAAAAGACATATCCAACCCATCTTTAGTTATCTGCCTCGGTAAACCTGATTGTAGAGGTTAAAAAATTATCTGATTGGTAAGATAATTGATAAAACACACATAACTAGGGACCCTTTTGTCATGGGGTCACACCAGCTGCAACGTCTGTCCGCATACTGACATTAAAGGCTATTAATCAGTAGTTATTACTGTCACAGTTTGTGTTTTAAGGTTTATTTACTCTTTTATTTTGGCAGGTTCTCATTAAATTTCTGTTGTTACTTACTGTCTTTGTTGCTTCCCCACCCTTTTTGACGAGTCATTAGTATCACCTGCCCCTCCACTGTTTTTCTCTCCCTTATGTATGTATCTGTCTCCTCTGTCGTTTTTCAGTGTGTCTATTTCTTCTTCCTGGTCCCGCCTCTGTTCTTGGTCCTGCATCACACTTATCAAATCTACCACAGTTCATCTGTTTTGCCAAATTACCTCCTCCAATGTCATTTGTTTAAACTGTACCACACACACAGAGCTTTCCACAGGAACTTTCCTTACTTAACATAGGCTTTACTTTGACCACATTGCTACAGTGTTCTTTGAAGTTATCATTACATTCTTTAACTCTTATAGTTCACCCTGGCTATCACCTTGCTTCACCTCAGATACTCACAGACACACACACACACAGACACACACACACCTCATTTAGATACACACACCTGGAGTCGTTTTTGCCATCAAACTGTATATTGTTAGTCTTCTGTTGCTCTGATGGAGCTTTGCCGAGTCTAAGAAACTAATCTTTTGTTAAAGGGGGCTGATTTTCTCACAGACTCACACACTGGCATGTCTTGCTCTTTACTTCCAGATGTGTGCCATATGTTGAAATGCACTGACTGTTCTTTTTGAGGCGATTATTTACTTCTTTTTAAATTCTTTCATAATGCCCATTGTGACTGATTTACAAGCTTGTGTGAACCCAAACAAGCAAAGAGCTAAGGCTCGTCCAGAATGTTGTTACCAGGAAGTTCACTGAGTGTAGAATGTTACACCAGTGCATCAGTCATTGCACTGGCTGCCTGTGTGCTGAAGATAGATTTTAAAATCCTTTTCAAATGGTCTCAGGCCATAAAACTCTGATTTAGTTGTATGTTTACATGGCATCCAGACTCATCAGGCCATCTGGTCCAGGGTGACTCTGTGTTTCCAGAGTCAAAACCAAGCAAGAAGCAGCATTTAGTTTCAATGCTTCCCACCTGTGAACAAACTAGCAGAATACCTGAGTTCTGCTACAACTGTCCGCTGCATTTAAATGAGGACTGAAAACATCATACAAAGGTCTCCATCATACAAAACTGCTTTACATCCTGCTGTGGGCACATGTGTCACCTGATACTGCAGCGTTGTTGACGAGGATGTGGAGAGCTTTCTCCTCCTCAAGAATCCTTTTAGCAAATTCCCTAACAGATTCTAGGGAAGAAACGTCCACCAGACGCAAATGGACGTCAGAGTTTCCTGTTTTCTCTCTGATTTCATTGAGTGCTGCTGTCCCCCGGGTCTCGCTTCTGCAGGCCAGAATAACACGTGCACCGCGACGGGCGAAGTCCAGGGCAATGAACTTTCCGATACCTAGCAGAGTGAAAGAGAGCAAAAATCACTTTGCTAGACTTGATAACACAAGAGGAAGATAGCAATAAACATGTGGCCTTGTGTAAAACACTAATTGCACTGATTTGTGGCACAATAACAAAAGTCTGCAGCTCTTGGAGGACAGAACTTATTAACATATTATTTCAAGAATGTTTGAAATGCACTAGTTTCAAAGGTTAAAGAAGGTAGAGTGGGTTCCTATGTGTGTATCTCTCTGTATTTGTAGGGTTAGGCTGAACGCATGGGACAGGACAGAAGGACAGACCTCAACAAGATTGCTCTAAATTCAACAATCGCTCCTCTCTTTGTAGAGTTTGGGTGTATTTCTAGGTGTTTGTGAAGTTTTTAATAGGGCAGTTTGTAAATGCTTGGCATTAAACATGACATGAAATAATTATGTAAGATTCTCTTTGATTTTAAACAGAAAAGGCCAGAGAGAACACATACTGTTCTCATCCAATAACTTGATAACTAAGACGAATAAACTAGATGGCTTTATGTGCTCACATAATATCGACCTTTACTGCTAAACTGCTGTCAGTTTCATACTTTGGAGATTATGCAGTTTAACACCACAGTAACTTATGTAACAATAACCAATGTCCTTAGCCAGGTTTGTCATGTCAGTCAGTGGGACAAACATTGTGGTTTTAGAGTCCAAGAGGGCAAAAATTAATACAGAAAACATAATGTATCAGAATGTTTCAGGTATCAGTTAACACTCCAAATCACATCACACACAATCTCAATGAAAACTGTTGACCATCTTTCATTTATAAAGGTTGATTTTGTCTCTTTTTTGGGGGGGAATTTGTCTTTTAAACTGTTTCTAAGGACTGATCATGCTGATTTTGTGTTTGTTTTCTGAGCAGTGCTACCATGGCTTGGTGAAATGGTGTAAGATTTGTATGTGTGCGAACTGAACAACTGGAGAGAAGGAAGATGTGGGGCGACTGATAAGAAAGTGGACAGGAAATGTATTTTTTTGGAAAAGAAAAGTGCAGGACTTGATGCCATGCATGTGCTCGGACTAAATATTTTTTCTTGACATTCTGTCCTTTCTCTAATACAATAGTAATACTTCTTTGGCCTCACTTTCATCTCATTTGGGTAAAGACAAGCTACAGCAGAGGAGAAGGGATTATACCAATGATTTTTCAGGAACACAAACAGAATATCACACCATCCCCAAACCACCATTACCACTCCTCCTGCTTTCTGGCTTTTCTGTAACAGGCAATCATTTGTTTTCCCGGTGACTAATGTGGCCATCGTTGCCAATGTACTGGACTGTTGTTGTGAATAGGGAGCAGAGGCTGAAGGCATTCCAGCTTTCCATTTCCCAACTTTATAAGTTTTAACCCTGCACCTCCGACCATGGAACGATGAAAAGAATGAGATTTGAACTACTGTTTGAATTGAGAAAGGATAAGTAACACAGGGAGGAAGTTTTGTTTGTTATGTCTCTCTGTGTTAAGCTCTGGGTACTTTGTAACCGACTGTATTTGGTTTGGAGTTAAGTTTAATTTTGATTTTCATACATGATCAGCATTTCCTCTTCAGTGGTCACTTTCAGCTGTTTCTTAGCTGTGTTAACAGCTGATGAAACCAAACATTTCTGTCCTCATTAAAGGTGACATTAAACAGGCCTAATCAACCAGATATGGACATTGTTTGCTCTATTTGATCTGTTGCTCAGTTTTGAAGGCATGAAACAGTAACTTAAATAGCTGAAAAGGGCTGCAGAGAACAAGCTCTCCTTGCTTGTTCACACCATGACTCCCCCCCCCCCCCCCCCCAAAAGGGGTAATCTGCATGAAGAACTGACTCAAATCATACTGTTGCATGCACAAGACGTTCATACCCCAACACTCTTTCATAACTTGGTTTCTCTAGTGTGTGTAAAAAAAATAAATGCTGCAGTTGTGCAAATCAAACCTGACAAACAGCATTGGGTGTGCATAAACAACAGTGACTATAGAGAAGAAAAGGAGCTGGGAGCACGGACTTTGATCTGCTTCTGCATGTCTCTGCATCTCTACACTGAACAGCCTGACTTGGGCATGGTGCCTTTTTTATGCCATCCTCACAAACCAAACCAAACTTGCAAACTTGTGGGTCTGCAAGACTCTGTTGCTTATGGGTAAACACAGAAACTGTGTTGACTGTTGCATCAAACCTCTGACTGTGGCTTCAAAAAGGGGAAAGAAAGTTGTTTAATAAAAAAATAAAACACTGGCACATGCTTTATTTATATGTGATGAGCAAACCTTAGAAGTTTGTGACAGGCAACAACATAAATACACTGTTAACTTCAATGAGGTTACAGATTTCTCTGGAACTGAACATTGTTGGAAGCATCTTAAATGATGCAAGTTAATTAATACAAGCAGTCAAACTCTTGTAGGTAGCCTTCTAAAGCTGGTTGGATAAAGTGCCATTCTCCAGATGAGTCAGCCTGTGAGGGCATTAATGCATAACTGGCCACAGGTGGGTGTCAGACAGTGTTGGGAGTAATGCATTACAAAAGTAATGTGATTACTGTAATGCATTGCTTTTTGCTGTAACGCGGTAAT
>JAPZDY010000012.1:19949333-19977656 GCA_029783645.1 Ctenochaetus hawaiiensis | reverse complement strand
TGCAAGTTTATGTTGTTGTTCCTGTTGTAGTTTCAAGGTGTTAATGTTTTGGCACAGGCTTGAACGCTCGCAATGCCTGTTATAAGAGCTGAAGCACATAAAAACACCAAAAAAGCCATAAAAGGTTAAAAACACAGTTTTCATTGGAGGTGGTTTTTAACATAAAAATTGTGGCTTTAAATCTATTCTTGGCACATACAGATATGAGCTTTCCTCTTTTGCTTGTTGCTGTCATAAACAGCTACTTTTGATGCTTTAAAAGCTTCTACAAGGATTTCACATCTTTAATTAAAAAGGACTGATCTTGCAACACAAATAACAAAGGGAAGTTTGGAAATTCTTGATATTTGACGCAAAGGAAACACCAGACTGAATCCAATTTTTTGACGAAATGCTGTGCACCAGTCAAGAAAATCTAAACATGCTTGAAAATTGTCCTGCCAAAATTTTTTTTCAATCTTCTGCCTAAATTTTTAAATCACACAACAGTTTTAAATTCCAAAAAATATTTTAGAATAAAAAAACTGGAAGAAACAGCAAAGTCGTACATCTTTTGTAGCTCCAAGAGCTCCAAGTTGAAATCTTTTACTGACTCAATAAACATTCCCAATAAGAACCTTTAAAATAGATAAAACTTTCGGGTCTTATTGGCATTTAAGTCCTGTCTCTTAATAACAGCTGTGTACTGTTAATCAGATGACAAAACCTGCTTACAAGTTAAACTGCTGCTAAATAATTAAGGAAAATCAATTATTCTTCCTAAATTTCATGCGTTTGCTTAAGCCGATGACTTGAAAAAGAGAACATCATCAAAATTTTATTCTTAATTACTCATTTAATTTACACATAATATATTATTTTTACTTGTTCGTTATGATAGTAAAAATCTTTTGATGTTGCTCATAATAAGCTTATTTTTACATGTCTGATGAAACTCAGGTGTCCTGGTTTGTAGCAATCTGATCACATTTACATTCATTTGTCCTTTGAAGGAGCAAGAGTTACAAGAACAATGAAATAAAAAGATATAATAATGACAATGTATCAGAGTAATGGAATAAAACATCAGCAGCAATGCCACACGCATTCTTGCATGGATGAAAAGTAGTGCAGTGCTGACCTCTGTAGGATAAAAGACTGACATGTCATGACTGACAATGAATGAAGTATATGCTCTTAACAAACGCAAATAAACAGAAAAAAACACCCGCAAATAAATAAACCTTGAAAAAATACATCTTGCCCTTGGAAGCAAAACTTTAAACTTGAGAACATCTTGCAATTGAATCACATCAGCCAAAACATCGGTCAACATGTTGATGTTTCAGCCTGTACTCAGTAGTTACTATTCCAATATTACATAAATACTCAGCACTTATGAGTCAGAGCACATCCATCTTTAGACTCAGCCCTTACTTTTATCCCAGCAACACACCTGTTAAATATCATGCCTGCACCCTGCAAAATCTGTCACCAAACAAGTGATCATTTATGACACAATCTGCATTCATGACTTACTGTGTTTAATGCTGCACATTCTCTGTATCAAACAGGGTAGTATCTCAGCAAAACATAAATATTCTGACACTAACATAGCTTAAGTGTAGATCATGTTAGGATGGTAAAGCAATTCAATAGATCTAGCTCAGTTAACTTGTTTCACCAAGCTCAACTCTCTTGTGCCACATGTGTCTTTGCACCAAACACACAGATTTGGCATCATTGCTGATGTAATCCAATTGCAAGATGGTCTTTGTTTGTCTTTTTGCAAATATTTATGTTCTTTACATTACAAGCATCCAAACATTTTCAGGTTTAGTACATTTTATAGAATTAACATTGTTTTTTGTGTTTTTTGAGTAAGTTATCGCTGCTGTAAAACCTGCATATGATGCAGATAAATGCTGGTAAACTGTTAAAAATGAAACAAAACTTGTTCAAAGCTCTTTACAAATTTGCATCAAAAATGAAAAGCAGTTGAATTGAATGTCATTTTGTCATCACTTTTTCTTGCAGCAAATTCATTTTTTAATCTTTTTTCTTATTGGTCAAGTATCTTTATATAATACACAGCTATTGGTGGAGGGGTCTGACTGTGTGTTGTGTTTGAGCGTATCCAGGAGGAGGGGGCTGGGTAAAGGCTACAAAATGTGGACCAATCCCAATTGGTTTGTGTGACAGAAAGACACACACACACACACACACACACACACACCGCCCCCCACTCACACAAAAAGAAAGTGGGTAGAGTAGAAAAGCAGAGAAGTCAGAAGAGGGGGAGGAAAGCGGAGGGAAACAGCCAGAAAGAGACTTGTTTGTGGACTACTGTGTGACATGGGAGGCACCTCATAAGTTCTTAAAGGGAACCTGGATTTCATCTTTGTTTTTTGCTGAACTAGAAAAATAACTCTACCAAGAGAGAAAGGGTGTATAGAAGAGAAAAAGAGGAAAAGATGAAGGACTTGGTGCAGTCAGTAGAACTAGGGGTCTCACAGCGGAAAGGAGTTAATCTAACTCGACCAAAAGTTTGGCTCAAGAATGAACTTGTTCGTGTGGGACTTGCTGAAGTTCTTTGCACATATGTCATGATGGTAAGAAAAAAATCCATCACAAAATCCATCTAATTCACTTCAGGCTCTTGCAATGTGCGATTTTAAACTGCCAACTATGCCTCATGTATCCATCACTTGTGACAGTGTCACTTTTTATTCATAAGCTCTTCATTCTTTTAAAACATTTTAGCATGCTTATTTTTAACGCCCATGTGCCATTAATGATTAAACTTTTGCTCTTGACCCTGATAACATGACTGCTCTACCAAATTGACACACACACACGCACGCGCGCGCAAATGCGTCTCCCAGTCACATGGCTGGGGTCGTGAGTGGGGAATGGTGGGTTCAAGTTGGTGACCCAGGAAAGAGGAGGAATGGTCCGGCAGGGAGCCACATGGAGAGAGCTGCAGAAGTCACATGTTATGTGTCAG
The DNA here is from genome assembly GCA_029783645.1 of Ctenochaetus hawaiiensis. NCBI lineage: Eukaryota > Metazoa > Chordata > Actinopteri > Acanthuriformes > Acanthuridae > Ctenochaetus > Ctenochaetus hawaiiensis. The sequence continues at coordinate 19,974,670 of JAPZDY010000012.1, read as the reverse complement.
CTGTTGCAATAAACTCTATACTTAGAAATACACACACAAAGGCACAGTGAGCACATGCTGAACACGGCATGTAAATAGGGATAAAACACACACATACACGTTTTGGGAATTTTGTATAAAGACTTTTAAATGCTGTGCGTGTAGTTGGGGAAGCTGACTTACCCTTAACCTAAATTCACACTACTTTTGAAGAGGGAGCCACATGTTTCCTGTTTACAGGATGAATAGCTGCAGTTAGTAGGTGTCAGCTGTTTTTTTTTTGCTGGGCGGTCCCAGAGAAAATAAGTGTCTTTTACTGAGTCAACAGTAAATGAAAGAGAGAAAAAATTTTCAGTTCAGCTTTTTTTTACACTTGTAGAAACAACACCCATGGTTTAATCTTTCCCAAAAATACCATCATACTTCACTGACACTCTGGCTGTCTGACTAACACACTGACTTTACTAGAAAAACTCAGTCTCTTTTACGAATGTTGATTATGTCTTTTGCCAGTTCAAATGTCTTGTTTGCTGGAATGCTTTCCCTAAAATGAGCCAGTCTGGAAGTTTGCCCCTCTAATTTGCTTCCTTGTAATAACTGTCTGTGTCTGTGCATGACTGTGCTTCTGTCTGTGTCCAGGCATTTGGCCTGGGGTCTGTGGCCCAGGTAGTGACAGGACAGGGGGCGTTTGGAGAGTTCGTCAGCATCAACCTGGGTTTTGGACTGGGTGTTGCTATGGGGGTTCATGTTGGAGGGAAGGTCTCAGGTATGAGAGCTGTCCCTTGTCAAATCAAAACCTTTAAGAATCCCTCAAGTTCATTCATAAGTTACCATCATTTGACTTGATTTTTATGCTTTCTTGTTCTGTCAGGGGCTCATATGAATGCAGCAGTGTCATTCACAATGTGCGTGTTTGGCCGCCTTGGGTGGAAGATGCTGCCTCTGTATGTTTTTGCACAGCTTTTGGGATCTTTTCTGGCAGCAGGAACAATTTATGGTGTCTATTATGGTGAGGGCACACTGCATGTCCAAGCTCACTAAGCACCCAACACCCATTTTGTTATGCATTCTTGATTCCAAACAACTTGGGACACTGTAGAAAAAAAAACAATCAAAACAGAATGTTTTAAATCGCCTATCCTTTCTCACAAGAAAACAATACAAAGACAATGTGTCTCATGTAACCACATCGGCTTTACTGAATGCTGTAAATATATGCTTATTCTGAAAATGATTAAGTTTTAAACACATTGGGACAGGAGCAATGCTCAAAAACACATATTCCATGTGAGGAGGGGGCAAAGTTCACAACCTTGTGAAGCATGATTGTATACAGGATAGTGTGGCTCTGGAACAGTGTTTTCAACTGTTGGCGATAGACATATTAATCCTACTTTTATTCACATTTCACACAGTGTCCAAGCTTTTGTGGAATTGTGGTTGATCTCTTACATTTGCCTCCTTTTGCTCTTCTCATTGCTGTATTTCATTGGAGTTTACATACACGGTATCTTTGTTTTCCATGTTGTTTCCATATGCAGAAGCCATACATGACTACTGTGGAGGAAACCTGACTGTAACTGGTGCAAAGGCCACAGCTGGTATCTTTGCCACCTACCCTGCACCGTACCTGTCCCTGCTGGCTGGATTCATTGACCAGGTATGTAGGACAAGAGATTCAAGTATTACAGCCATGAATCACTATCATTTGACACATTCTGCACTATTTTCTTTAGCATTCTGTTTTACACAAAGCTATTTCTGTATCATGCTTTTGCTGTGTGTGTGTGTGTGTGTTTGTGTGTCAGGTGTTTGGCACAGCTATGCTGCTGCTGAGCCTGATGGCTCTGTCAGACCAGAGGAACAAACCTGCCGCAGCGGGCAGCGAGCCCATCGCAGTGGGTCTCCTCGTGCTGCTCATCGGCATTTCTTTGGGCAGCAACAGTGGATACGCCATCAACCCCACCAGAGACATCGCCCCCAGGGTCTTCACTGCTATAGCAGGCTGGGGGGCCGACGTGTTCAGGTATTGGGGTTGGATGTGCTGTTACAACATGTAACCTTAACTAGGGGTCAGCTGAAGGAAAACATCTCTGTTAATTATTAAATGAACTGTGTCGTTTTTCCATCATGCAGGTGTTACTAGTGGCTGACAATGACAATACAAATAGAAAAGGGGCTTGACTGAAATATTTATATGTTTGAAGTATTTTTTTATCAGCTCACAATCATCTGTCTTTTTCTGTGCAGGGCTGGAAATGGGTGGTGGTGGGTGCCTCTAGTTGCACCCCCCATTGGAGGAGTATTGGGTGGAGGGCTGTACAGGGCCATGGTGGAAATGCATCACCCTCCCCTCTCTAAACCGGGTGAGGTGCTGGTGGAAGAGGAGAGGGCCCCTCTGGAGAAACAAGAAATCACTGATGCTAATTCATGTGTCTGAGACCCCCTCAGTTACATACAGCGTATCCTGTGTAAAGCTTTGTAGACATTTGAATGCTGCTAGAACATTCCTTGATGATGAAGAGTTAAAAGATAGACCAAAAACTAATTGTTCCAATGAGGGACACAAGGACTTTGGAAAGAAAAAAGAGAGACTGATACAAATAAGATTTTGAATAACTCAAGCAATTTCAAACAGCGAGTCTATTTTATGTAATTTATTTCGTATTCAAACTTAGTTACAGATCCTGTGCATGTGAGGGACTGCAGTTCATATAAAATACATTCTATTTGACATTTTGAACCATGAAGCTGACATTTATGGCTTATAGTTCTATTAATGCCTGTTACAGTAATTTAATTGAAACGATAATGAGCCATTTTTATGCACAGAAGATAAAAAAACAAAACAAAACAAAACACACTTATTGGCTTTTATTTCACTGTTACATTACTGAGGCAATAGCAGCTGACATAACTTTGGAAGACACAATAAATATCATTCATTATAATATACAGCTGAAGACCTCTTACATGAGCTTGAGCACTACAGTAAAGTGTGTATAAAGAACAGCAAACAGCCTCCATCCATAGCACTTAAATAAACATTTATGTTTTGGAACATAATAGGAACAGAGGAGAAGTTACTTCTCACAGCTTGAAGGTGCAGCTGCATAACCAAAGATAATATACACATTCATTTTTCCAACCATCCAGTGCACAGCAGTCTAAAACTACAAAGCGGAAATGTGTCTTGATTAATTTTAAAGAAACGTTGAAGGACTTGAATCAAACACTGAATGCTAAAGGTCTGTTAGCTCTGCTTAGCAGTATACTTTTAGGCATTAAGAGTGATAAATGGATGAAGCTAAGATATGTTTTCACCAAAATACTGGAACCTCTTCACATCACTTTGTTGATCAGAGCAAATGACATTATGCAAAAATTACTACTCATTTTAATGTCTGTGAAGTTTACAGAGAAACACAGCATTGGTGAGGCACTGCAGTGATGAGATGACTAGTAAGTAACTTAGATTACTGAAGCTCAGCTTAATGATTTATTGTCAGTCTTTAATAATGCAACATGTAGCATTTCATGGTTCAGATTTACATGCACTTTAAAGCTCTGAGGCATTTGTCAAGTGCATACAGAAGTTTCCACTGATGTTTAGAATTGCAACTCAAACAATTTAAATGAGTCATTGTGTGATTTCTCTCTGCAAAAACATCATTAAAATGTCAAATTTAGGATCCAAGTCTTGGACCAACTGAAACCTTCACAGTATTAGATATGGTGTTATTATTGCCTTTAATTCTGCAGTTACAGAAGAATAAAAACATGTGTTATTCACCCATTTTTGCACTTCTTGTTATTATGTATTATGATCTTACATGAGCTGGCTGCTTTGGATTATTTTCACCAGAGGGGGTCACTGCTGAACACTTTGTAAAATGTGGCCTCCTATAATAAATCTCTGGGTGATGCAACCAGTTGAAAGAGCCTCAGTGCTTTTGTACAGCCTAATTTCTCCATCATTAACACTTGAAAGGTAAACAAAAATGTGAGTATTAAGATAATCACAATGTTTCTCATTTCTGACCAGCTAAATCTTTTTTGACAACTCAGCCATGCTGTGTTTGTATGTGTGAGAGGTGGGGGGGGTCTAACATATATGAGATAAAAAGAACAGAAGAACCTTGGTTATTTGTCTATTTAGACATGCAGCATTCCAAGTTTAGTTTTGGAAAACATGCTCTCGAGGAGCATAGAGCTGCTAGCACACTGAATCTAGCCAATGACTGAAGAACAGACTGCTCCTCTAAGCCATGCTTGTTATGTGGACAGCAGAGCTGCTTGGAATGTTTTCCTTAGATCGACACGTTCTCACCGCTTTGTCCCAGTGTGTTTTCCTGTGCCACCCTGAGTCTTGGCAGTGCCCCCTGAGCTGCCCTGTGTTGATTGCTTCTTTTTGGGCACGGGTGTCTTGGCTTTGCCTCTGAAGGCCTTAGTAGGATCCAGCTTGTTGAGGTGGGAATCTCCTGCTGGATCAGCCAAGGTGAGCTCACTGTTGAAAGTCAGCGGTTGGTACAGTGATGCCCACTGCTGTAGAAGGAAGAAGTTATTGACAGTTTATGGTATGGTTTATAGTAAAAAAAAAGGCAATAATAATTTACATCAGAAACTGAGAAAACTGCAGGGGCACAACAAAGACACTGTAAAAATCCTTCTTCCTCTACAAAATGTTTCAGCAATGCAACCTGCATTTACAGGAACATTTGACATTTGATGAATAGAAGACCACAACAAGTGGCCTTAAAAGGAGGAATTAGACACTTTGGTACCTTTGCCTGAGGGCTTGGCCCATATGGGGTGAAGGTATACTGCCACTCAGGCAGACCCAAGTGGGTGATCATCAGTCGGTAGTAGGATGTGAAGGTTGTTGTCAGAAAATGCCAGCACAGTGAGCGGTCGAGGAACCAGATTTCACTCTGCTGGGCTACAACACCTAGTAAATACACAGATGAACAATGAATAAAGCAAAATGTATTTTAACATTCACAGAAATATATATATTTGTGTATTAATAACTTTTACTTTTAAATTGGTGTTAAAATAAATCATAAAATATGCAGTTTTTGAGTACAAAAAGAGCACCTGGAGTGCAGTTTTTGTAGATTAGGCACACTTTGCCGTTCCCACCACAGGAATCCAGCTCAAAGATGCGGCTCCGGGAATCAAAATGGGGTGCAGAGGGAGCATGTCCCGTCCCTACCAGATAGCATTAATGAATCTTGAATAAATATTTACTTTCCAATCAACATTTCATTCATTAGCCTGCTTTCTGCACAGCTGAGCACACAAACAGACTTAATCAATCCTGACATGCTGTAATTGTTGAGTTAGGCCCAAATGAGGCTCTGACAGGTGAGCTTTACCACTTTCTGTGTTGTTTTCCTCCCAGTCCAGGTCAACCAGTGAGGGTGCGTTGGGCAGAGAGAACAGTGATACTGGTTGGAGCAGTGGGCACAACCTAGTCACACTGTTTATCATCATGCATCCTAGGGGAACACATTCATCTGAAGACACACACACCAACACAGTTACAATTGTATCACAGAGCTTAAAACCTTCACACAAATCTTTGGTAAAAATAATTGCTAGAGTTTTTTGCATTTATGTGTATCATGTCATCTTAATCGTAGCATTTAATTATAATGAATTAAGATTTCTGTGAGAATTGTTTTAAAAGCAGATCATGTAACTAATGAGGTCACCTACTGTCTAATTTAACGCTCCAGGTTAGTGTAAATCCATCAGTTGTCAGATAGAAATCTCGCAGGTCCTCTGGCAAAATACAAGTGTTTTTCTAAGACAGAAACAGAGCAGGTTTATATGACAACAGTGCACAACCAGATCAAATTTGTATGGTTTTATTGCCTTGAATGTTTCACCTGTTCCCACGACAGCAGGCTCCTCTTCTCTGCAGGCTCCCTCTCTACAAAACGCACATCCACCACACCAGGCATGTTCTCTAGAACAGCAGGGACACATTCAGAAAATGGATTAACACCCCAATAAGACATCAATCCGTTTGCTAGCTTGCTGTTTTTAGAGCAAAAAGCACGATACACACCGAGTATCCGCGTAATACCAAGCGTTAGTCTCTCGGCAACACCTTTGAATGCTAAGCTTTCTTTCATCTCTTCCATCTGGAGGATCGCAATTACAATTTTTTACAAAACTCTGGAAGCATTCCTTCCCTGTATCTGACCTGTTATATTGCACCCCTACACAGGAAACGACAAGTGCTATCACTCTCTATTGACACATTTCTAAGCCAATAGGAAGCCACCTTTGCACAGTATAGCCAATTGGATGTTAAACTGTAAGAGAAGACGGGACTACAATCCCTTAGCAACGCTTGGCTCTCTCTGGGAGTGGTGGCGGTTGTTTCAATATGGCGGCAGCGGCAGCAAAAAATGGAAATTCTGGGATGTTTTGGATGAATGGCGGTATTGTTTCTTTATTGTTACTCATATAAGTTCATTGTGACTACTCATTAAAAAAATTAAAGGTTATACATATGTCGAATGAGACGTTTATACGTTACCTCCGTCAGTGCTAGAAAGTTCTGATCTCCAGGGAAGTAATACAGCTATGTTCAAAGTTAGTTAGCTTGCGTTAAATAATGATAAAGTTACGTAAACCCGTCTCTTATAATTTATCTATTCTATATTGAGACTTAGTAGATACAGTTTAAGTGTTGGTCATCATTACCAATAAACCTAGTTAGCTTTACTAATGCTGCTTAACTGAGAGGCCACCAGCAGTAACAGCTTGACATCAAGCTTTTGTTTTTCGTCAACGACAGTAGGGCAGCTTCCTAACAGCTTGGCCAACGGGCGAGTTATTGACTCGTCGGTTAGCATTAAGACACACTTTCTCTAGCAAACCTTCGTTGCATTTGACTGAACATTAACTCACCTGACTGTCTTCTATTTGCCTTGTTCACACAGTGTCAGATGATGAACAGCCATTGGTGTTTGTTCCTGGTGAGTCTCAGTCATATTGTTTGTACAGTTTTCACAACACAGTGTGACAGAATATGTACTTCTTAACATATACACATGGCATCATCTTTTTTGTGTCTTACCACAAACTGTCTCAGGACTGGAAGGAGAGGGGAAGATTCAGACCCATTTTAATTTGGGACCAGGCAGGATCAGTACATTCAGTAAAAAAGGTACCAAAGTGCGAGCCAGGCGTAGCTCTGACTGCAAGAATGATACCACACAAAGAAGAGGTGGCTGGAAACATGGCACCTCACAGAGTGAGTGCTCTGGGACTTACTCTGAGGGAAAAATGTCAGTTCATCACAGTGCTACTGTTCCTATAAACCACTCCCTCTCTGCAGCCACTGATACTTTTCACCCTTCGACACAGGTAAGCTGTTGTTTCGTGTAGACTATTTTCCTCTCCACACTGTTTGGAAACATGAAATATTTGAATACTGATTAGAGCATATACATAATCTGACTGTGGACAGAATTTCTGTACTAGTTTATATGATATCTTCTAATACTTGATAACTATTCTAATCACAGGTAATCTCTGAGGCAAGCAAAGGTAAAAGCCTGATCTGTTTGAAGGATCTCTGCCCTGAAGATAAGCGCCGGATTGCCAACCTTGTCGAGGAACTTGCCAGGTATCCAACAATACGTATTTGCCACTAAACTCTAATTATATACTCTTTTATCTTTTCCATCCTCTGTTACTCTTGGAATGTTTAAGTAGACCCCCTTTGTTTTCCAGAGTGAGTGAGGAGAAGGAAGAGTCAGTGCAGCGTCTGAAAGATGAACAGGAAAACTTTGAGCGCAAGATCCATCAGCTAGAGCAACAGAACCTGATTATAGCACAGGAAAGAGGGAGTATCCTTTTAAAATCACAGGACAAAGGGGAACACAGCAGGGTTCAACAATAAAATGCTGTACACTGCTACAGTTACAGCAAAATGTGTTGCTATCCCTCAGGAATTACAGTGTATGATATAATGGGTATGATGCACATAGCAGCTTGGTTTAAAATTGGACTGGTTGTGCTACAGTATGGTGGCATAAAGCCTTAGTTAATTTCTTAAAGAAATCCCTGTGGAGAACAAATTGTTCACTGGAAATTTTTTCTGAACAAAGTTGTCTATAAAAGTATTATATTGGACAAAAAATATTTTACTGATTAGCTTTAACCTGAAAGTTGGAACTAGTCAGTAAAACCATCTGCTGTAGTCTTTGGTTGAAAAAAATACTTATAATCATCTCTCTGTGGCATACGTTTGCATTGCCCTGTAAGAAGTACTAAAAAACTTCAAGTGATGTAGTGCAGGCTGTGAGGTGCTTTTAGCTCTGTGTACTATTCCATAAGGAAGACTGCAGGGGGCAGTGCTGTCTTACAGAAGGCCATATACAGTATTTGGTCCAGGACTGTTCAGTTTAGTAAAAAAAAAAAAGAAAAGATGAAAAGTCAGATTCATTTAACTTATTCAATGCCTGCTGCAGTTGTCTTTACCAAGTACTTGTAGCTTATCTGCTGTTGTGAACTGAATCAATTTCATGGTCGGACCCAAGGCCCGAACCATCTAAATCATCTTATCATCCTAAGATGAGTTTTGATATTTACCAAGGAGATTACAGTGAATGCTTTCACCAGCATGTGCTGTTGTTACCCTCCTTGAATATTAAATGTTGAACATTAACTGTAGAATATTTCTCAGCTCCTCCTTAACAAAATTGAGATCAGGTGGGTCACAAGCTGTTTCTGGATCGTCTTGCATGAGGGTAGTGCTAGAGTTGTAGTGATAGTATGCTGTTTATTGCACCCCAAAACCCACCTACTGTCTTTATAACAATTCTGCTCAGGTCAAACAAGAGCATGGCCAGCAGTCAATTAGGTTAAAAACACTGCGAAATATGAAGAGTAATTGACCCGGCTGGTAAATTGCACGATTGGCAACAGCGGCGGGGAAAATTAGGAAAGCACAACTCAATTAAAGGCACTTTGGCTCGGAGACTTGGCATTTACACCAAACTTCTAAACTCTATTAAAAAGGTATTTGGGAGGAAAAAGTGTTTGGATCCAAGCACCTCAGGGGGGATAACGTAGTCTTTTAAAGTGTGTGCGAGAGTCATGAAGGCTCTTCTCAGGCAGAAGGTTCCCGCACTTCTCTGAAAGGTTAAGGAGACACCAAAGGCAAACATACTGAATGAGAGTCTTGTCAAGTTTAATTCCATTACGCCTCAGCTTATCTTATCTAAGCAAGATTCAGAGTTGTCCGGGGTGTAACGAATGTAGGGCTATACCTTAACCCCAAGCCACCAAAGATGAGAGCAAAAAAGCGCTCTTGATATTTAGGGTGTTTAGCTGACATTTAGAACCAACTGGCACACAGGACTAAATCTGTGGATCAGATAGGAAGGATGCCTTTTGTACTTCAAGGCATGTTGGCATGGACCAAAGTAAAGATGGCGTTACTAACACGGTGCACTGTATCCAGAACAAGGCACAGCAGGTACTCCAGCTAATGCCATTTATTGAGTTGAAACAATTGGAGGGAATCCTGAGGCCATGGGGAGAGGGGAGTAACAGCCCTCGTAGAATATGTCATTGAAAACTGCTACATGTTGAGACAGAGGATTGCCAGAGCTAAACCCATTTCTACCTACCCAAGTTTTAGATGGAGGACATTTACAATGTGGAAATCTGGTTCAAAGTGTGTTTTCTATGGTAACTGTGCTTTGGAAGAATTCTTAGCTCTTGGCTTTTTTGGCAGATTAAGCTCCTAGCATTCCTGGATGCCACCCCTTTGTTCTGATCTGGTCTGGGTATTGTGTATCTTACTTTTATGTCAGGAATGAGTGATGTAGTTAACGCTATATGTTATGTAGTGTAATGATCAGAGAAAACATGTATTTCAGTCCTTTCTTAACTGCAGCTTTACCTTCTGACTGTGGTAAGCACAACAAAAAATTATGGCAAATGCTCTGATTTTGTTGATTTATTTAAGTGCTCTGGTCTGCAGAACCAAACAGTAGGACAGTCTGTATTCAAGAAGAGGTTACTGGAAAACATAAGCACACTGAGCTGCTGTGATTTTAGGGCAAAAATATAAGCTGTGTATAAAACTATCATTCAATGAATAGGCGTCTTAATTTAAGGTTTTTATGGTTGTTGACTAAATCAGCTTTAGTGCCTCATGGATTACAATATGATAAATTGAGCCAATCGTAACCTTTTTATTTATTGTTAATGCACCATGCATTTATTCCAAAATCTAAAAAGTATGAAAATGTAATAGAGTTGTCGTTGACACACCTTTACCATGTGTAATGTGTGGAATTTTGCCTTTGTGTATTGGGAGCTTGTGCATAGCAGGTGATATGTTCCATGTAGGGCTGCACCATATGGCCTAAAACCAATATCTCGATATTACTCGGAAAAAAGTAGCGGCTTATAGTCCGGAAATTGTGGTTTTTAAAATCAGGCTGCTGCATTCACAAGATTTTAACAAATAAAAATAAATGGCATGGTAGGCCTCTGAACAGTAACAGTCCCATCACAGGAGGAGTGGGAACGTGTTTTTCCTCGGAACCAAGTCGTCCGTCTCCATCTTCAATTAACGTCCCTTACTCATAACTCGCTGAGGCTCTTCACTTTTTTTTCGCTCTCTCCGTGCTCTCTTGCCTCCTCACCTGATACAAAAATACGCATGCGCGAAGGGAAGCTTTTTGGATGGGCGGGGGGGTGTGCTGCGTGCTGTGAGAGAGTGAAAGAAGCAAAACTTTAAGAGAATTACATGCTGACGGCTTAAAACATTTACGTGACAATTTGTACTCAATGGTCGCGATGTAGTCATTTCATACATCTCATCAGATTTATACATCGATACATCGAGTATATTCGATATATTGCCCACCCCTAGTTCCACGGATACAAAACAATTTTTAAAGTTGAAGATGTAACTTAGTTTGACCTTACAAGACAGGCGTTAGATTTAAGTTATCATGGCAGCCAAGATGACCAACAGTAGTTCTGATGAGAGTGGCTTTCTTTCCTCTGAATTTGAAAGGCACTGGGAAAATAATTGTAAGCTGACGTGTTGATTTGTTGATGTTGAATGTCGATTATTTTTTTTATACTTGTTGTGCTCATGTCTCTTTCCCAGATTTAGTGGTATTGAAGCAGCTATGTAAACTGTCTTCTATTAAATCCCTGTCATTGCTTTCCTAAACTCACTCTCTGCTACACATCAGTCTTTGCCCCCGTTTCTCTCACATTCTGCTCAGGCTCAATCTGTTTGGCACAGTGCGCGAAAGCAGGCTTTAAAATATTCCCCCCTCCTGTGCAAATTTGTTCCACCTTGAAGTGGATTTCATTATTTCATTTGAGCCCCGGCCTGACAGGAAAGTGAATCATTTTGACAGGCCCCATCTGAAGCCTCTTTAACCCAAGCCCTTGATTCTGAGTATTTTTGGAGCAGGGGGGAGGAGTAAGTCATTGTTGGCACTTTGCAGCTCTGATGTAAACTAGGGGCTTGCAGAGAGCTTGGCCCCCATTGGCTGACATCCAAGGCTGTGGAGAAAGCATGTTTCATGTGGCGACGGGAAGAGAGGTGGAATCTTGTGGAATCAATGTCGCTCCACTCGCCTCTGATTACCTGGCGCTTGCTGTCCAGTGACTGCTTCACACATTAACACACGTCATCTTCGTTAATAGCAGTGAGGCACCATAAAGCTGCAGTCTTGTTGGTGCATGGCACAGATAAACTTTATGTGTGTGTATTTTAGTTTGTGGGTCCCCACCATACCTGATATGTATGCCAGTGAACTGAACTGTGTATTTGTGTCTATTAGGGAATATTTGTTTCAGCTGTGAGAAATCATGTGGAAATACTGCTGTATGCAAAAGTGGTGAAATATGAACTGAGTGCATTTTTCGTTTCAACACACAGCTCTGAATCTAGGGCTGAGGTGAGGTGTAGCTGTGTAAACATATTCAGTATCTTCCCTTCAGTACCCTTATTCATACTGCATAAATAGACCTACCAGCACAGATTTACATGATGTGATGTCCTTGTGATGTCCTTAAGCTTTCCATACAGAACTGCTTCCATGGACATTATCAGTGCAGCGGTAGGGAGCCTTACTTAGATGGAAGGTTTCTTTACATTTTCCCCAATGTTTATGGAAGCTGCTACATTGCATTTGTCTGGTGTCTGGTCCTCAATTCAAAGTCGTTCCCGCTCTCTTCTCTTTCCCTCTGTTTCATTTCCTTGGCCTGATTGAAGTCTTCGAAAAACCAAAGTGTTTTCTTATGGAGTGTTCCGCCAACTATTTCTTCAATAAGACTTTACTTTGAACTTTGATTTTCTCTTTAAATGAGTGTTTTTTTTTTCAACCGGACGCTGAGAAACTCATCAGCAGGGGAAGAGGGGCCACCATCATAAAAACATATGACTCGGAGAAACACACCTTGAGGTCAGCCTGGGTGCCTGTGTTTGTACTGCTTGCATTATTGTAGTCTTTGTATGTGGGCTGTTTACAGTGCAGGTGGGGAATTTGTATTCTCATGTTTTGCTGTGTTTGTGTGTGTGTACTACAAAGAGTCAGTCCGAGGTTGATTATTGAATGTCTGCGTGTAGTCTCTCCATTCTCATGCTCATTATCTTTGTATGTGTTGGTGTGGTGTTGTGCTGCTGCCACTGTCATTAGTGGGCTCCCGAGGCACACCAGTAGTTCCGCTCCAGATTAGTTTTCTTGTGTCTGCCAGCTCTCTGTCTGGCAGATAGCCTGGCACGGCACTGCCGGGCTCAGCACAACACAGCTTGGCCCGACCCAGATGGTGAAAGCTCTGTGCCACAACAACAACTTTGATTTTGTTGGCCTCCTCTCCCCTTCTGTTTCCAACTTTGCTGTTCACTATACTTTTCTGGTCCAATGTGTAATTGATTGCAGAAACAAGGGTTTAATTCAGATTGTCAATCTAAATCCAGCATCTATCTTTTTTTCATTTAAGCTGCATGAGAGAACTTTTTCCTTACCTAAAATTGCTGTTGTGCACAAAGTCACTTTCTCAGCAGAGTAACTGTGATTCACTTTTAGAAGTCATGTAGTTATTAAAGTTCGGACTGATTCAATCCAATGTAAGTATAGGGTCGCCAACCTGAGGCAGTTCACCTATCAGATATTGGACTGACTTCACCGATCTACATACTGATTCAGACTCCTTAGTGTACTACTGATTAATGTTTTTAATAGGGTTTTTTTTTATTGCACAGATATTTACTCCTCCATGCAGTCCTTAAATTCAAATATTCACCTAAAAACCTTATGAAGCAGCTCTCTTCAAAATTTTTATATCACTTAGAACTTTTGTAAAAAAATGAGTTTTGTAGTAGTTTATTGTAATATTTTTTAAACATGATTTGTACAAGTTTTTCTAAACATTACAGTAGTTGCTAGACCTATTTGCACTCCCACCCTTCAGACGGCTACGATTTAATACTTCATACGTGAGAAATCACTCCCATTAAATCAGTCCCTGAATCAGATCAGAACTGAAAAAAGAGATTGGTGTAACTCTTGTAGTTTTAACTTAGTTCTGAATGTTTCAATATTTTTAAGTAATTCTTATCAAAATGTTTAAGACCACATCTATTTCGGTCAGTGTCGAATTTTTCTCAGCTAAATCTCAGCTATTTTCTTGTTTTTTTTTTTGTTGTTTTTTTATGTTTTTGGTCCCTTAACCCTCATTCCACCAGGCCTGCAGCAGCAGTACAGAGAGTGCCAGGAGCTGCTTGGGCTCTATCAGCAATACCTTTCTCAGCAACAGGCAAGACTTAACCAGTCCATCACCCAGCTCAGCCAGGAACCAGCACAAAGCAAGGTAAGCCATGGGATAGGCCTGTCATGGTGGTCAGCATTAACAGCTGTTACACAGCTTTTAAATACAATCACACAACACGATAACATTAGTTCCAATGACTCCCGCTCCTATTTTTCTTTTTTATCAATAAATTGTTTAATGTGGGATGCTAAAATTATAAAATGAAAGTGACTGCTCTGTACAGCAGTCGCAGACTAGCAGCAGTCAGATTTGACTTTACATTTGAGAGTTGGGAGAAATGAAGGACAAGACAATGGCAGAAAATTTGGTGTCATTATGTTCATGAGGGGAAAAGAGTGTGTTACCTGGCTGAGAAGTTTGAGGTTGCAGACTGTCACAGCTTTTCATCTAACAGCTCAATGTAGCTGCTCCTTTTTCTTCCATTATTCAATGCAGTATTTCAAACTGACATGATGTCAAAAATGCTGAAAATGACCAGTGTCTTGTTGTGTGGACACATTTTTAATGAACGATGGCGGTGAGTACCAAACTCACTGACACATAGTATTACTTTAGTAATTCATAGTAGAGATGTGAGCAAATAATAGAAGAGTTGATTAAATATTGCTACCCTCGCTAATCAGCAGCAGAATTTCAAGCTCACTATTATTTTAATGTACACATTTAAAACGCACATTGAGAAAACTTGCACTGAAAGGTCATGTCTTCCCAGTCAAATGTTGCTTTAAAAAAACAAAAAAAACAAAAACAAAAAAGTATCCATGACTAAATTTTTGACACATCTAAGACTTTACACACATCATGTTTTGTAGGAGAATGTGCAAAAGTGCCACACATTTCAGTGGCTTTGAAAATACAAGTGGTTATTGTGGAATGTGATTAACTATTTTAAATAGCCCTTATACATACCATTTTTTATTTGTTCAATATATAATCTTCTGGTTTTAATTATGCCCAATTTAGACTGTTTTCTTGACTAATTCATCACTCTTAAACGCTTTTACATCAGAAAAATTAATAGTTGGGAATAATCCTACTCTGTAGTAAGATTCATCAGTGTTAAATCCTTTAATATGAAGCTGAGGCAGTAGGAAATATTCAGTTTGTAGTGGTACCTCTGCACAGCTCCCTACAGATATTGAGGATTTTCAAAGAATATCCTTTCTTGTAAAATGTCTGGTGTAATAGGTTACACTGGTGTTGACAGGAGTTTATTGAACGGTGGGAAAATGTCCTCACTGTGGCATCCACAGTACAGGATAGGGTGTGTGTGAGTTAGTTTGTAGTGAGTGCATCAGACAGTGTAAATGTGTCCACCCCTGTGTGTTTTCATGTGCACCATATTCAGAAGCAAACAACACGTGCAACAGTGCAGTGTTTTATGGCCGAATGCCATAATTTATAACAAATTACTATAGAAATCCACTTTAGTCACTGGTTCTAAACAACTACGACACAGCCAAAAACTATTTCAAGGTGACACTTCAGAAGCGAAGATGCCTCTCTGGCTATAGCCTCTGTAAGAATAGATGACTTGGCCAGCCTCATTGTCCTATGGTGACTCTGAATAATGTGTGTTTGCCTGCTCTCTGACCCTCAGCAAATTAGTCACATTCTCTTCCTTAGTCAACTATGAGATGGGCTTTCCTCCTTTTTGTTTATCTCATAATAATCCTGACCTTGGCTTACCTGCCAGTAATTCTCAGTTGACAAATATCTTCCTAATCTTGAGGCCACTGTCCAGTTTAAAGCTTTGAAGAATGATTTGCATTTCAGTTGCTGTAAACTCAGTCCCACTCTAACACCAAGTCTGTATGACAGTGAAGTGAAAGCAGCACGTTTACAGTGTAGTGGCAGCAGCAGCTGAGTCACCTGTCAGTGTCCACACAGACTGTGTTAAGGCATTGCACTGTTGTGTATGTCACCCATGTTTTTGCAGAGCTCAGAGCCCAATAAACAATCAATCACTGTAGTTACAAGTGTCAAATGGATGGAAGTGGACTTCAAGGCTTAAAAGCTGCTCCAGGTCACTGTAGCCCACTTAATTGTAAGTGAAATGTGTGCTTTTGTGAAACAGCTCTTGCAAACACAAGGAAAGCTTTTACTGAACATTGTAACATAAGCAAATTAGGCAGGTTAGTGACTCTAGTGCTGGTAAATTTCAATTTGTAGCCAAGCTCTACATCAGTTTTATGGAACAGTCCAACATTTTGGCTAAAATACTCAATCAGTGTTTCAGAGGCTTCACAAATTGGCCAAAATGCATTCAATGTCCTCTTTGTTCTCTGTCCAGGTGCTCAGCAGTGAGGAGGCTCCCAGCAGAACATCTATGAGCAGAACTAATGGCTCACTCTTTGATGGCTCATACCTCAGCCTTGCTGCTACTCGAGCACAGCAGCCTCAAGTGTACAGGAGTGGTGGTGGAGGAAGAACAGCAGTTCAGACCTTTAGCAACCCTGCCTCTCTTTCTTGTGTTAGCGAGGTCAGTCCAACGGGTTGGCACATCAAACAGCATAGGAGTCAGAGGAGGGAGTGCAGGGAGCCATACTCAGAGTCCCACCACAGATGTAAGAGCTGCCTGTGCTGTGGTCAAGACAGTGGCTATGGAACACAGCAACGAAGAAGTAATAATGGCTCTCGTCTAGGGAATGGCAACCACGAAACCTTTAACCAACATGAGTGCAAAAGGTACAGTGATACTTTGTTTAGACATGGCCCGTCAACCCACATGATTACATTAATTACCTGTAATTCCAACCAACTTGTACATTTTATCAAGACACAAATTACAAGAAAGTTCCAATATGAAGCAAATGAAATGTTTAATATTTACATGCAGGTTCCAAAGTGAAAATGTCATTGGCTCAGAGGCCAAGGAAGCCCTGACCAGGCCTCTGCTGGGTCACGAGGACTGGGAGGAGAGAAGGCACCAACTGCTGCTGCAGAAGATGCAGCTGGAGATGGAGAGAGAGAAGCTGCAGACACGGCTGGGTGAGCAGGAGGAGAGGCTCAACAGACAGAATCAGCATCTACGCCAGCCATGTCCTGATAACAGCAGGTAGAATACAGAAGCCAAACAGAAATGAACTGTGTCTGTTAAAGGTTCTTGCTAAAATTTAGGGACATAAGTTCATAATTACCTCTAGTTGGCAGTGGCTAGATCTGTAGTTCTATCCAAGAAGTTCAGTCAATTTATTTGCATGCCCTACCTCTAGTTCAGTGCCTGACATTGCAGAAAAGAAAAACCTCAGTCCATTCTCTTCTTCTTCTTCTGTATTCTTGTTAGGGTTCAGCAAGCAGCTCAATCTGAACTCAGCAGCTCAAACACTAGAAAGGGCGATCCACAGCCTGAGGGTCCCTCCCACCAAGATTTACCCTCCAGGTAAACCAAGCAGACCAATGGGCGGAAAGACACACACTCAAACTGAAACTTCACAGACCCATGCAAACTCTCACTACCTTACTCACCCGCACTCTCATCTTACAAAGCAAATTCACACATATACTGTACACACATACTTCAACACACTCAAGTTACACACATGAAAGCCAACTTAGTATATCTTGTCTGTGGTCTACAGTGTGCATGAGGATGCAGAGGGACACAGTGCAAGACAGAAGTTGCATGAAAAGCGCACACAGACTGTGCCTTCCTCTGTGGACAACGGCAGTGGTAAGCTTGTGTGACCTTATCTATACATAGAGACACGTCTATGTTCAAACCATAACATACTCGAGACCATCAAGGGTTTGATTTTCTTCTACAGTAACAGTAACAAACAGTATTTTGTTTTATTTCATTGATCTGCATGTAAAGCTTTGAAAAGTACTGTATGACTTTTCATTATAAAAACTCTTTTTTTATGTATTTTTTTGCAACAGAGGCCTTAGAGCGGTCCAGAAAAGACACAGCCACGTCTCCTGCTAAGTTGCCTGCAAGCCTGAGTAAGCCCACCCCAATATCTGTGAGCCAAAAGACCCCTGAGGCCAGGTAACAATTTTTAACTGGTAATCAGTGAGGCATTACAGTGCTATTTATAATGTTTAATAAACAGTAGGACTACAGGAAACATTGAAGTATTAGCTAGCCTTGTAGAATTAGTTCTCAAAAAACAGCCTGCGGTTAAATTTAACAGAGGCAAAGTGCCTGCCAACAGAAGAGATTGGTCATCGAACAACAATGAAAAGCAGCACTGTTAAGCACTTAAAAGAAGAACTATCAAAAAAACATGAATATTTTATCCGTGCAAGTTTGAAATTCAAAACAGGGCTTTCTTCAGGACCAGCCAAGCTTCTCTGCTTCTATAAGGTCTGAATAAGTTTTTTTCTGTGGGCAGGCTTCTCCTGTCTTATGGAGGCATTGGGAACATTATTTGTGAACTGTTGGCCTGCAGTGTTTTATTTGTTGTTTCTGACTTCTGAGGACGATTGATGTTTTTTTTTCTTCTTGAAAATGCGAACAATATTGAAACACATACATATGGTATGAGTATATAATCTGAATCTTGAAGCTTTTCCTGAGCTTGCAGTTGCTGCACTGTTAGAGGCTAAATGATGTCTTTTCTTAGTCTAGCTAACTTTTCGAGCTGTGAGAAGCTAAATGAAGCTTTTTACTGGGCTAGCTAGTGCTGTGGCCAGCCTGTCAGGAGACATGCTGCGTTCCATTAGTCGGCATAGCAGGGACCCTGCAGCAGGTGTAATTGAACTGAGTTCTGGATGCACACACTGCCTTCCCTTCTCTCTCTGCCACAGTAATGAGACAGAGAAAGCAAGAGTGAGGGAGAGATGTTAAAAGTGTGTTTGAGGGTGAGTGAGGGGTGAGAGCATCGGATAAAGTGAGAAATGGGTTGGAGGAAAGTAAGAACAGGATGAGATGGATAGAAATGGAAATGGTGAGAAAGACGTTGGTAGGGAGCGGAGTTTTGAGGACAGGAATGAATCACTGAGTGCAAGCATCAGACGCTCCTTAAAAGGAAAGGACACTCATTACCTTTTTTCCCTACACCCTTACACGGAATGGTAATTAACCTGTCGTCTAACTGAGCGTGCGTGCATGCGAGCGTGCTGTCTCTGTCCAAGGACTTCTAAGTTGCTCTGGATTTGCAAGAAAGTGTTAGATGCTGAAAAGGAATGTGTAAGAGTGTTGCTGCAGACCTTGCTTTTAAAAGTTCTTATTTCTGAATTTCCTCAAATTTCTTTTCCTATAAAATGCTAAAAAATTTTGTTTAAAGAGTGGTGGTTGTTGAGATATGCACCAACAGTAATGCCCCTTCCATTTTCTTCTTAAAAACGGCTCAAAGTTTTCAAATTTCAATAAGAAGTCATCAACAAAGCTGTGCATAGTCCAGGTCGAACTGTGAGCTCCAGCAGATGCCCATTAATTCCAGCAGGGTATCGGATCTTATTACCTTCCCTTGAAACCTGCAAAGCCTATTAAAATAGTTGAACCCCTCAGTACACTGTTTTGTTTTGTTTTGTTTTTTTTAATGCCAGTAATGAGGAAGGCTGCTTTTCAGATACATGTTTTTCATGCGCATCTCTTTAGACAGGTGTGGTACTTTGGTAATCCACTGATTTGGATTAGACATGACTTTTTTCATAGCTGGTGTTTGAAAATATTAAGTACGCAATCATGTGAAGGACAGTGTGGCATGGCATGTCGTGGCATTAAATACAGAGAAAGGAGCTACATTTTAATTTGGTTGTTTATGTGTGCTAATTTCATTATACAAGCTAAACATGAGGGAAATAAACTGCTGTCAGTGTTTAATTAAAACCCTATAAAAAAGTCTGTTTTTACTGTAAGATTTGGCATGTTACCTGAGCCCCCCTCTTTCACTCAGAAACATCATGCCCCGTGTGACCGTTTAATCTTAACCAATTCAATCTTGATGTGCAAATTGCAAAACGGGGCTGGGGTTAACATTAAGTGACCTTCTTAATCCTTTCATGAATCCTTTGCTAGTTAGTAATGAGACAGTTCCAGCGCACCCGCCCATCTCATCTCCATCCTTCCTGCCATTGCCCGCCTGCTATTGATTGGTTGTGAAATTGACATGCGGGATATACACAGTGGCCATTATAGGTTTTTCATCTTACTGTTTGGACTGCAAATGAAAAGGGGCGCCGGGGCGAGACGGCTATCTTTAATGAAAGAGAGGAGCCAAATAAGCAGAGAAAGTTACGAGTAGGAAGGAGGTGGCAGAGAGCGAATTGAAGGTAGGGGAGTTTTGTGCAATTTTATCTTTTAAACCTCACAAAGCTTAGAGAACTAGAAAAGAGACATAGAATAAGGTGCACTGAGAGATTGAAGCATAAAAGTTTTATTACATTAAGTAACTCACAGTTCTAATTTGTCAAATAACTTGGAGAGTATTTGACTATTTACTGAACCGCAGTTATTCAGATAAGTTGTGAGGAGACCTTTTAAATTCTTATGTACAGGCCTATAGATAGAGAGAGAATTACCATAGTCAATTAAGAGCCTGTGTAGTATCAATGACACATTGTCATCAATAACTTTTTGCAGCTACTGTACACTCCCTAATGGTTCTTTGTGTTTTACTGATGGTATGTAGCAACAATTTAATGTTGGTAGTGCAATGTTAAAAAGACCCGGCAGCCCAGACAAAAGCTTTTTGTCTTCGCACAATGACAGAAACTTAAGTTCCTGCTGCCGTTATCCATGCATTTAGTTTTTTTCTCTATGCATGTAGCAGTAAAATAGATTTGCCAGGACTCCCTCAGGGGATATTAATATCGAGCAGCAATTCACAACTTTACCTCACACAAACTGGAGCCAAGAAACAAAGTTCTTTGTGGCACTGTATTTCCCTCTGAAAGTCTATTGGCATTCTCGCTAACCCTCATGCAATCGCTGTGCACCCATACCCCCACCCACTGACTACCATTCCCCCCCTTTCCTGCCTAAACTGTACCCCTACCCCCCGCACTCCCCTTGTTATAGATTGTGACCGCAGGTAAGTGATGCATTATTCATTACCAACATGTCGTTTGTTGATGGATGGCTGTTTGAGAGCCCTGTCCGTTAAATAAATCAACAAATAAAAATGCAAATTCTCACATTTCGAGAGAAGGAACTCAGCCAAAGTCCCTCCCCCACAGTCTCTTTCTGCCTTCCTCTCTATCCACAAAGCTGCACCCGCTTCCAGTCTCTCTCACACAAGCAGACAAACACACACACTCTCACCCTCACACACACATACACTGTCGCTCCAGCTCTTTCTCTCTTTCTCCTTTGCTGTTGACAGACAGGAGGCCAAATGAGGAAGACAGATTTACTTACTTGAGCTTCATTCTCTTTTTTCCATCAGTTATCATCCCTCGGCCGACTCAGTCCTCATTCACTTTCTCTTCTTTACAATCAAACCTGTGCATACATGAGTTTGTATTACAAAGGCAAAATATAACCTTTTAAAGCTTTTCAATGACTGATGTGTGCTGCCTTAAGTTAGTGAGAAAACATGATATATCAATGTCTAAATTGTAAGGAGGAACACAGATTTGCCCTTATTGGAAGTTCCACTAGTGTGTCTGTCTGCTGACCACCCACATGCATATTAACAAGTACACGGCAAAGATCACCCTTACCTGGGAGCGAGAGCTGTGTGCTGAGCCACGCGATGCAAATCGATGCAGCTTTAAACGAGCAGAGAATTATGTTGGCAACATCAGTGGAGCGTGCTTTAAAGAATTCATGTTTTGTATCTGGAATGGCCGTCGTTCGACTGTGTATACACTGAATAATTTATCAAGCCAGCCAGACTGAGGGATTGAATCTCTATTAGCTTAATCTCCCCCGTTTTGGTTTATTTATTTCACTGCACATTCCCTCATTTCTATTCCAGGGAAGAAACCACCAGGTTCTCTACCTCTTTTTCTCTCACACCTGCAAAAAACTGGGTTTTTCTGCTGGGACGCCCCAGTGGTTTTGACTTGTTACCGCTGCTTGTTAGGGTTCAGTAGACACTTCAGGAAGAAAGATTTTAACACGTTGAGGAGAGATTTGCTTTCATATTTTCTGTGTTAACAAGTGAAAGGTATATGACAAATTATTTAGTACAAGTGTTAGACTCCAAGTAGATCTTAGCCGTGTGCATGCCTGGTGTTGGTCCCTTGGCTTGGGCTTTGTCTGCTTAATATTGAGTACATGCATGCAGTTGATTTTCTTTTTATGCATTTCTGTTACAATGAAAAGGCACAAGGATACTCATGTACAACATTTCCTGTCTACAATTATTCCTATTTCTGTATTTCACATGAAGCAATTAAACCTTTGATTCAAGCTTGAAGAAAGAGAGTGAAAAAAGAAACTAATATGATTCAAAACACAGAAAACTCTCAAAGTTTTACTTATTTTTTTCAGGTTGGACTTTTCTATGGTTGAGTTACTGGATATCTTTAGTCCTGTATCTGCACCTCAGCTAAGCATACCGTCCACCCAAAGACCCCAGACTATGCAACGTAGGTCCGCCCTCATTACCCCAAAACCATTGGGCAGAAGCCTGTTTACACCTGCTGGTCCTCTTCCTCAGCATAATCAGCAGGACCTGGAAGAAAGCCAAATACTGGAAGATATTTTCTTCATTTGCTGACAAAGAAAAAAATGGTGAGCGGGAAATAAAGAGCCACAAAGAATCCAGTCGCCTATTTGGTTGTTACTAATTTAATGTCGCTCATTTAGTTTTCAACAGACATTCTAAACCAGACTGATTATGATGTTGTAAATTGCACTGTGGTTTTAAATGCAAATAAATAAATTTTCTATTCAGAATTGGGTTTGTTTCTACTTTTTAATTGATATCTTATGCTGCTGCTGCAGGAAAACTACCAGTTAGCTATGCAAATTGTGTGGGAGGACATTGGTGGCATCAATGTAAACTTAACTTCTTGTTAAACAATTATTTATCAACTCTCTGTTAATGTGATTATTATGACGAAAATGAATTATCCATAAAATGATTAAAATTCAGATAACTGTTTATATATATCGGTTTGTACATACTTAATGCCAGATCTTCCCACATAGTTTCCCAGAAACCTGTTAATATGTTTTGAGTGAAAGTGTTGATGACAGATGAATGGACCTTCTTGAAGGGATAAATAGAGACATTTGTGTGAGTAATTTTGCTTTAAAAAGATGTCAGTAATACAACATGACACGGGACACTTTATTCTAGACTGTGCTTTATTATTGGGCTAAGCTGAGACGCATCATTCATTTAAAATTACAAAAAAAGAGTTCAGGGGACCAGAGAATGGTGCAGTCTGGAGAGACAGGGGCAGGAGCCTAAAGCGCGCTGCCCAATCAGAAGCTGAGCTCATCAGGAACCTGGCAAAGCTTAATAAGCAACATTCATTTCCCCACCCTCCATATGTGCTGAAATTGGGAAATAGATTTCCAGAATACTTTGAAAACCACATGGAGTAAAATGAGATTCTAGCAACATTACTGAGCTTTGGAAATAAGACTACTGATAACAGCACTGGAAAAAAAAAAGATCATAACTAATATTTTTTGATGAGATAGTGCAGTTTTCATTGAACTTTGCTCTTGGTAGAACACAAGTTGAACAAGATCAGAGCTCTGTCAAACAATTTCAAAAAGCAGTTATTCAATGATTAGCAATTCATTAGACATAAGCTCCGTACATACAATATAAGCAGCAACTTAAAGTGAATTCAAGGCATATCTACTATTGTGATTACATATCTGATTAAACAGTTGATTTATGAGGGAGTGTTAAACTAGGAATTGGCCCTTTTTCATTTTGTTTAAACAGTTAAAATGCAAGCAAATGGCAATGAATGAAGAAATCTTCCAATTGACATCTTTTTTAACAAAGCTAACTTTTTGGAACTGAACAATAGAAATGTATAAATACAAATATACATAAGGCTTTAACATTGTACTGCATTGTTTTGAGTAGTCGATCAGCAACAGGAAAATGTAAAACCACTTTTTGAAGTGGTTAAATTCAAAGTTTGCCAGTACTTGCTAATGTGTGATGTTGGGACACAAAGTAGCACTTACAAACAAACAGATCAGTGGCAATAATAGAGCTCAGATCTTGAATAAATAAATAGATAAACACAGATAAATAAATAAATAAACACAAAAATAAATGATTAAAATCTGTCTTTGACATCACTTGGTCAATAGGAGCAGTTTTCTCCATCATCAAAGAAGTGCTGAAGGCATGGTCCTGCAGACAGGAACAATGATCATCTGTGGACCACAACAAATGGCCCATGCATGTCATATAAAAACTATTTGGTCACGTACCAACTCATAGAAAAATAATGCCATGAAAGCATGCATATTATCTCAGACATGACTTATAAATAAATATCTGAACAAATAGCTAAATGAATAGAACCCATCAAAGTATTTTTCTATAAAATAGGTTAATGTGTGTCTAAGCTCTAACTGAGGTCAATGCTCTCCCTGACTGTATTCTGGATAAATGCCTTGGTCAGGTCCTACATTTTGTACCGTATCCTAGCGACAATTTTTTTTTTGTACCTGGTTTTATTGAGAATTTTCATGTTTTCATTCATATATATATTTTTTTTAAGTATTTAAAGTACTTTATCCAGTCCTTGTAGATAGAAGTAAAAGTCCTATAAAATATGCAAACCTATGTACAGAGGAAAACAGAGCAAAAAAAGAAACAATTTACAGTATATTCATTGGTTTATGTATATATTTATATATATATATTTATATATATATATATTTATATTCAAACTTCTGCTCTGTTTTGTTGTTGTTTTTGAACCACTACACTTTGTTTTACTTTTTCTCATGTAAACTTGCAGCTTAAAGTTGGAGCAAATGAAGAAGAGGTGCTTGGCACTCTAATTCCCGTCGTTCTGCTTCTCCTTTGATTATGTCACTCAACATGAAAACATGGGCTGGGTGACAGACATGAGTGATTGCTCAAACAAACCATTAGAAAAGCACAGACCGTGTTAACACCTTTTTTCAATTTTCTTAGAGCAGTGGGGGCAGTCAAAGAGGACACTCAGTGTGTCACTAAGGGATACCAGACATATGGCATTTAGATTCAAATGTTGTGGTCAGCTGAAGAGCAGCTCAGGTGGGTGTTTGGTATTAAACCAACTACAGTTACTGCTAAAGCATGATGGTCATTTAGTTTGTACTGTATGCCATGCTCAAGGCATTGCTATTTGGCACGTACACAAACAGTGGCACCCTGGGAAGTGTAGTTGCGTCTTTTAGCCCCACTGGATTTGAAAGGTAAATGTTAAATTATTCAATCTGTCTAAAAGGTTAGACACAGACACTAGGGAAATGGCATAATGAGCAGTTTATAGGGAAAACTAGTAACAGCACCCAACAGGAAGCACTGTCTTCCAAAGTGTCATATAGCCTTATACATATTCATATACATAAATATTCATTGAGTAATCTCCACTAGCTGAATATGTGTTGAATGCAGGATCCAATAAATCCAAGTCTGTTGACCTTTTGC
>JAPZDY010000012.1:19927241-19949233 GCA_029783645.1 Ctenochaetus hawaiiensis | reverse complement strand
AGTCTGTTGACCTTTTGCAAGTATATTGTAGGTGTTCATTCCGTTTTTGTAGACTATTACGAGAAACTGTATGCTAAAGCAATATGAAACCAGCCTCAGTGATACAGCAGTTGTAATGGGTAAATGGCTTTTCACTCTTATTGCTTCATTTTACAGTTTCAATATACTTTGTGTTTATATTTAATTGTATGAGGACATACAGTGTAACATAAGGCAATATAACATCTTCTAAAGGGTATGCTTCATGTCAAGTACTGCCAGCAGAGACCCACACATTAACTGCTGGATGAGAAATTGTTCTGTGGGAAGCCATCTTTCCAATTATACATAACAAAGTCATTAATGTTGCATCACCTTCATAACCATTAAAACATGTCGTGAAACATGTCACAATGTCAATCCCAGCAAGCCCAATCCCTCCTTTTATCAAGCCACATCATGTCGGTCGTAACCCAGAGCTTTACCCTTGTTTTGACTCCAACAAGCAGAACGCGTCACAGGTGCCCTGCATACAGTGTTGATAGTATGTACCTGTGCCAACAGGTTTCCTAATGCCCTCTTTTAACTGAAGTGTAATCATATGAGTACATTAGTTCTAAATGATTTTTTTTTTTCAAAAACATTGATGGACCAACTGTGGTTGGTTGGACAGTTTATTATATTGGACATGCACTGAAGCTCTCTACACAGCTGAGAAATGATATGGATTTGGCTGTAGTTTTGACATCATAATAGCGCGTTGGCTGCTTGCAGTAGTGTGTGTTTAGTTATTTTTCTTTGTTTTCTGAGAGCACAGTGCTTGATGGCAGATCCTGCAGGTGACAAGGCACACCTCGACATGGTGACAGCCCATACGCTACATGCAGTTTACTGAATGCAAAAGAGAGCAAGGGTTGTGAGACGTATTCATTTTGGTTCAAGTTTCAAAGAGAAGTTTGTGTGTGTGTGTGTGTGTGTGTGTGTGTGTGTGTGTGTGTGTGTGTATGTGTATGTGTGTGTGTATGTATGCGTATGCGCGCGCAATTGTAAGCTCAAAAGATATGTTTGGAATAGAGTCGAAGATAATTGTCCTTTTCCTCTAAAATCATTTAGCCTGATTCTCTTAAAGCCTGCTACTGAGATGTGGCTTTTTGCTTTTTTAGATAATATTTACACCAAGTGTGTATTCTCACACATGAACGTATCTTTTAGCATTATATTGTGTGTCAGCATATAGATAGTCAGAGAAGGAATGCCTGCAGTTTTGGGAGCTGCCAGATTTGCGATTCATCCCAAGCAGAGCAATTTTTCAAACTCCAGCTAAAATCTACAAAAAATTACAGCTCAACATAGTCCGTAGCCGTTCTATATACAGACACACATATATAAAATATGTGCATATAAATACATATATTTGTTTGTGATTAATATCTATTTATCCATATATACTGTATATATGAATACATTTGCTTGAATGCTTGTTATACATATATATGTACTGCAAATATAAACAAGTTCATATATTTCAAACGTTTCTGATGTTATTCTATCTATGAGGTTAGGATGTCAAGTTAAAAAAGATAAGGCTGTGATACGGAGCAGCCCCTCCCATGCACTCGCCATCCCTCCCAAGACAAAATGAGAAGAGAAAAAAATAAACATTTTGAGTAATTGTAAACTAGCGAAGTGAGAGACCCCATTTGGTCATCTGAAATAGTTTTGCCTGTATTCAAAAAGCATATCAGCAATATATATGTATATATACATGTGTTGTATATATTCGAAATGTACACTTCTTGTAGTGCAACTCCTCAGTCAATTAACACTGACTGAAAGAGATGCAGTGGTCCGAGTATATTAGAGCTACAAGTCCTCAGCAATAAAAATGTTTGGTCTTTTGGTCCCTAAAACAACTAAGGAATGACAGGTAAGACTCCCTGGAGACCGTTGCATTGGCTCTCCTTGGCAACGGTATCCCCTGGAAACGGACAGGCACTCCGAGCTAAAGATGGCCATCCCAAATCGATGCCAATTTGTGTCCTGAAAATATCACATTCCCTACTTAAGTTCTCTCTCCGAGCATTTTCTTGTCCCTTATTGTTTGAAGTCTTATAAATTGGTCTTCCAAAGTCAATTGCCCCAAATTCAAACCATCTTACAGAAAGATCTCCTACGGCAATCCTCTACTCAGTTTTTAAAAAGTTTTTTTTTCCTGTTGGACTTTTGACATCCATATTCCCTTTGATAGTTCAGTGGGGTTGGTCATTGAAAGTAGGTTTGATATAGTTTCTTTTACTTTTTTTTCTTATTGTTCAAGTAAAAGTCTTTTGTGGTCCAGAAAAGGTAGCTGTCATTCAGGCAGGGTTTTGTGGGGAAAGAAGTGTGTATATGTGTGCAGAAGAAAAAGGTCCTGGGGCTAACCAGGCTGGTACAAATTCTCTCTGAGTTCCAAAGTTTTAGTACATCCAAAAGGAGGTGTCCTTGACTCGGTCATCGCTCTCTCTCTCTCTCTCCTCTGTTCTAAAGCAGCCTCAGTGTTCCAGATGTTGAGTTTTCACTCAGTGGCAGGTAGCAAGAAGCCAACATATGATTCAGCTCAACAAAACCTGAAAAGCACAGAAGAAATGCAAATTGTTTGAGTCAAGTAGAAATTAGGAAAACTGAACAAAAAGAGGGTTGGAGTTTCATGCACATTACAATAGATAAGACATATGTGTAAAGCTTATCTGCCACGTTAGTACAGACTGAAGACATTTGATGTTCATGATCACCTGTGGATAAACCTTATTAGCTTTGGGGAAACTATGACTTTTCTTCTAGTCCCATCATGAGTTTGACTTAAGGTTTAGACTTTAGTGTAATATCTTAACAATTCAAGATTGCTTGAAGATTTGGTGCAGATATTCCTGGTGCCCTGAAGATGAATCCTAATGACCCAGGTGTTCTCCTGATTATTCATCTTACACTATGAGCAAGACAGTTTTCAAGAAGAGTTTTCACTCACTCAATTAAATATATCTGCATCTGCAGGGGACAAAAATTTGTACCAAAGGGAGTTCAAAAGGTTCAAGAGAATACATCTCAGTTACTTTGGTGATCCAAAGACAAGAGTTTGTCCTTTTCCATAAAAATGTGCTGCCATGGCTGACAAAGTTTGACTCATTGTGCCAGCCCAACACAGCAGCGATTTAAATTTCTGTTAAAACGAGGCTACCCATATAAAGGTGTGTCCTTAACTGATGATGAGCTTGTCTTGTGTTCTTCCATCACGCAGCATGGTAGCAGAAAGGAGTTGTTTACCTGTTGGATGTGAGCTGTTTGCAGAGGTGCAGTAAGAGCCTGTTGTCTGAAGCTGTTTATCTAACATCTTACTGTGGCTATTTCTGCTTGAACTCGTTCTCCCTAATTTTTCTCCTCGTTGCGTGTGTTTATTTACTTAGTTACTATTTACTTGGATCTCTGTTAATTGTCCATTTATTACATGAGAGACAGCATTTCTCCATAACATAACATAAAAAAAAAAAAAACTTAATGAGGTGAATATATGAGGTGAATATATTCACCTTATGAATAGGTGAATTTATTTATTTATTTATTTTTACTTTAAGAATTATTGCTAAAAAACCCTGAGTATTTTATTGTAACATTTTCCTCAATATCATACCTTAGGTCCTTACCTTCACGGGTAATATTTGCTGTACCTACATGTAAATGGAGCAGTGAAAAATATTAACAAGACACTAAAGCGTTTTTTTTTGCCTGCAGAAAGACTCTGAGATCTGATATGAATAAACAAAGATAATTCTTTCCAGACATTTTTTTTCAAAACACATTAGTGTTCATCCTGCAGTGAATTTATTTAGCTCCCTAACAGTGAAGCTGCAATATCCTATGTGATAAGCAATTAAGTTTGTTTTTTTATTAGAATCTAACTGTTTAATTTTATTTTGAGATAATAAAAGGATTTTAATCAAGACACACCTTTACACTCATGGGACATAAGAAGTAAGGTAACAAGGGGTGGGTAAAAAAAATGATTTACATTATAATCTTGATTCTTTTCCCCTCTAAATAAACAAATGTAAACATATTATTTTCCAAAAGTGACTTAAACTTGTGAAAGAATACCTTATTTAACTGTGAGAGTACTGCAGCACCTGGACAATCTACAGCGCACACACACTAAAATTAACCTGTACCTCCTGACATTTTTGTCTTGAGAGCAGAAGTAAACCATCTACATAAGACATAACCCTGAGACCAACGATAATAAAGTGGAGCAGCAAAGAAAACAATATTTTTTCTTTTCATTCAATTAAAATTTGGTTCGGACTGAGAATTGTTAGAATCTAAAATCACTTAAATCAAATCTTGATCTTAAGAATTCGTCATTCCAATGACTGTGTACCTGACCATAAAGGTACAGTATTATTATTTTTTGGATATAATATTAGTAAAACTAGGAATGCAAGTGCAAAATTGAAAACATGCTTGTTTTTCAGTCAAAGCTCCAAACACTGTAATGACTGTCAACCTCCAGCAAATGGAAAAAGAAATCAAAAAAGAGATGTTTTTTTTTTTCTGGCATTCTGTTGAAAATGCTTTTATATATCAAAAGTAATGGCGCCACATATTTCTGACACATTCATATGAGTTTGCACTATTCTTCCTGCAGTGATTTGCCTCGGGACACCGTCTGGTACGGTTCACTTAGTTTGTGAGTGGGTGATAAGTTGCCCTTGAATGAAGTCATCAGTGGTGAATGAACGACACAGCCTAAACTCTCCATCACACAGATGAAGGGAGGAGACAAAGAGGAAAAGCACAATTACCCGCCTGAGGGGTAATAAATGCCTCTCCCTTGGAAGCAATTCTTTCCCTGTGCAACACACTGAACCATTTACCAATTATCTTTTACCTACAGGGTAACATACAGGGTCACTCACTGTAAAGCTGTTCTACAAATAGAGGAGGCTACATGTCAGTAAATGCTCCTACAGCTCTGTTTGTTTCACACAGCCGTGAAAATGGACTGGAATATTTAAATCAGTGGCATTGTAGAGGACAAAGCCTTTTGTGATGATGATAAAATAATATGTTTAAAATGCTTTTTGTTAATATGATGTCAGGAATCAAACTCAAGGGTTTACTGGAAGTGAGTCATAATGAACGGTGGAGTTAACATTTACAAATGTGTACTTGAACGGAATAAGGGGTAAAGCTTCATTACTATTCTTTACAAGCAATTTGCAGATGATCGGCTAGTTATTAGGCATCTGCAAATGTTTTATGACATTTATAAAAGGTTATTGAAACAACATCAGGCGGTGCCATAAATGAGCTTGCCATTTGAGCATTTGTCAATATAATGTGCAATGGTCGTGCATGCATTGGTTCACTTAATAACCTATCAAACTAAAGCGACAACAAATGTTCCCAGTCAAGTCGATGTCTGACCTTTCTTTCCCTATGTGCGACTGCTGCCCCGGCCGCCAGGGTGGCAGCGGCTGGCTGGGGCGGGGGCTAGTAGGGACGGTTGGCGTCCTTTGGCCTCTTCAGCTGCACCTTGAGTCTTTTCATGCCGATCTGAAAGCCGTTCATTGATTGGATGGCAGCTTGGGCACTACCTGGGTTGTCGAAGCTCACAAACCCTGGGGGAAAGGCCAAAAGAGAGAGAGAGACAGAGAATGTGGTTAGATGAAAAAGCAAGGACACTTTGGGGTAACAGAAGAAATGACGATGAGTTAAATAAGATGAAGCTGCTTTTATGTGGATATAATACTTATAATAATGTTTTGCAGAATTAAATTCTTTTTATTTAAACATAAAAAATTTAAAAATTGTCATACTCATAAAATACTGTACTAGTTGTAAGCATTAATGTACCAAATACTTTAACTATATAACACAGCAAATAATAAGTATCAGTAGTTAACATACAGTGTAACAGCAGTTAAATACAGCTACAGCAGAGAGCGCATCATGCAACCAAAATCACAGAATGAACTTGGTGATGAGATGTAAAATCAAAACATCAACATGGTTGTACTATTTTTGATATCCAGTTTTTACCTTAAGCTAAAAAAACACAAAAAACAAATCATTGATTCAAAATTAAAACTTGCATCCCCAGATTTAACAGAAGTAATACAATGTTAAACCTGTGTTGTATTAATGTGCAGAAGCTACTTTGCAAATAGGCTGCACCTAAAGGACTTTTCTTTTATATATTATCCACAATCCATTTATAACTTGCTGTATAATTATATGTGCGACTAAACTGGGCTGTCAGTGGCATACAGTAGTGAGACAGCCATTCACTATCTGTTATCCTGGCGTGGCTTGCTTTTGCTAACAGTAAGTTTGAGACTGGGTTTGACAGTTGGAATCAGCAATTGTGTTATAAAGAGCACAAATGGCAATATAATTGCAAACATGGCATTAGGACGGATCTTTCCTCTGTCATGATCAGTTTAACTATTGATGCAGTTGTTATAGCAGTTCAATAAAGACTAATAAACTAATAAAGGAATCCATGCACGCTTATTCTTGATTTTGTTCTTTTTAGTAACAATCAGCTTTTGCACAACTGTATAGAGAAATTCTCCACTGTTTTGTTTGCAGTTTCTTAAGGGAGGGGTGTTGAGAGGTCAGGAGAGGGGTGTTGACTGCGGTAAAGAAGGTGATTAGTAAAAAAGAATAATCAGAATAAATAACCAATAATCTTTTGGTTTGGTCATTTTTACCCACCAAAGCATTTACTTTGGTTTGTCGCCCGATCCACAAACACTTTGGAGGAGATGACATTACCGAAAGGCAGGAACATCTGCATCAGCTCTCCATCCCCAAACTCCTGAGGGAGGTGGTAGATAAACAGGTTGCAACCCTCTGGTCCTGCAAATAGACAGGCAGAGAAAGAGAAAAAGAGGGTAGGAAAAAAGGAAATAAGGGGCAAAGTTCAGAGAAAAAGAGACAAAGAGAGAACATAAAAGGTTGGCTGTCAGCAGGAGGAGACTTGGTAATGACAACAGAAAACCCAAACACATAGCAAGAGGAAAACAAGAAAATAATGAAGGCACTGAATAAAAACATCGTGGAGGCGAATAAAATTAATTGGCAACCATTTAGTAATTGTCAAAAACATAATTTTTTGAAGAAAACTCAAAAAAATTACTTAGTTTCTAATAATATGTTATGGTAAGGTTTCATATGATGTAGTAAAGTGAAAATCTTTTGGTTTGGGAAGGTTGGTTTGTTACAACAAGACATTTAAAGACGCTACATTGGGCTTCTGAAAAGTTTGGTGGCTAGTTTGTAGCAGAGCTTTGTTTCACCAATTTTGCAACATGAGTTAATTTCCTATCATGTTAATATTGTGAAGTTCTGCTAATCCAGTGGTTCTGAAACGTGGGGGGTCGCCCCCCATGCAAAAGTGTGGTGCACTGTTGGAAGGAGGGGTGAGTGAATGACCAAGGAGAAAATATAAATAAAAAAAATAATGATTTTTTAGAAAAAAATAAGAGTTTCATAATGTTGTTGTGCAGACCTTATTTAGTTTTAATTCAACTAAGACCCTTTTTTTTATTAGTTGCTTCCCCAATTATTTTTTATCAATTGCTAAAATTGTAGCATTGTGGACATGACTCTTTTCTGCCTTTAAAAGGGAGAATTCATTGGAAAACAACCAAGCTAATTAAAACAAAAACTTGCAAACTAGATGAGCATGCAAGAGACTTGTAAGACTCACAGATGTATTTGCAATTTGTGAGAAACCATTGTTTTACTTAATAATAAGAATAGCTAAAGATGGTTTTTTTTCCAATTTAATGCTTAAAAGAAATACTGTATGAAAACAATTTTCAGGGGCTTCAAAATACTTTGAGCACTAATTTGTGATCATCTAGCTTGAAATAAATCCCCCTAATATTAATCCAAATGAAATTAGAATTGTATTAGGGTTGCAAAAAAACAAAAACAAAAGAATGTGGAACAGTTTATCTCAGCATGCAGTGGTTAGTCATGAGTCATTTTAGCTGCATAGGAGAGCATGTTTGACAGGTCCAGCTGTAATGTAAAAGCCCATAGGCTCAGCATTTCCAGAAATAAGGCATCCACAATATAAAAACTACTAAATGCTTAAACGGCAACCTCTGAGATACCACAGCTGTGAAATGATTTGCATTATTTGGTTTATTTTCCACAAGAGGGCAGTAAGGTCCCAAACATGGGTGTCCCATCCTGGAGGTCATTGAGTTCATGAGTAGGTTTACAGCACAGTTTAAAAAACACTCAGAATAATAGTCAAGTTAGTTGTCATATAGCAGGCAAATAAAAACCTGATACTTTCAATATGCTTTTTAATTTTGCTTTATTATTTAATCTTCAACTTGTCTCCTCCTCAGACTTTTGAAAGGATGAAAAATGAGAGTTCAGGCTTGGTAGTCCTCTCAGATCAATCAAGACTGATGCTGTGTGCACTACTTTTACTGTACTTTAGTTTGCTGAATTTTTTGCTTTGGACAAACTTGGCTAGAGTTAGAGTGAGATCCTGCCTTAAAACAAAGTGGGGACAGTGAATTGTCTTGATAGTTTGAAACATGGTGTGTGTTCAAGGACCATATTGTCAAGATAAACAAGAAAGTAAATATGAATAAATGTTTGTAATTTGTATGAACATGGTGTGCTGTGTTTGAGTATGTGTTTGTGTATGTGTGTGTGTGTGTGTGTGTGTGTTACCTTCTCTTTGCTGCTGTGGAATGATGGGTGGAGGATGGGGGAAGGCTTGGCTAATCTGGCCGTATGCAGCGGGATAGGCTGCTGAGACACATACACACACAGTGCGGATCAGATAACAGCCACGACTAGAGCGCACACACACACACACACACACACACACACACCTAAACACACACACACTCACACTTGAATACATACAAACAATGTGATGTATGCAGGAACACAGTTGGCAATCGATCAGATAACAGACAATAGAAAGTACATGTTGCACACACACTTAACACCACAGAGAATAAATTGATGTAGTGAGACTCAAACACCTAATGTTACATGATCAAAATTCAAATTCAAACAAAGGAATCCTTTTCCTTTGTCACCCACTTTCACTATCGTGCACACACACACACACACACACACACACACACATGGATCAGTGCTGCTGTGAGAGTGATAGACAGACCTGCATACTGCTGGACTCCTGTGTAAGCCTGTTGGAGAGGATCAGCTGCAGTGGGACTTTGAGCTGCTCCACCAGAGACCCAGAGAGAAGACGAAGAAGAAGAAAAAGGTGGAGGGGATCATGGAAGTATGTGTGTGTGTGTGTGTGCGCATGTGTGTGCATGTGCGTGAGTGTGTGGTCAGGGGTGCAGGGAGAAAGAGATGAGGCAAAAAGAGAAATGGATGGAGAATGTAGATGGAGGAGAGGGCACAAAAGAAGGTGAGCGTAATATATAACAAGGGTGAGAGGGAGGAGGGATGGAAGGCAGGGCGGTGAAGAGAAGAACAGACAGGAGAAGAGAAGCAGAAAGGTTAGAGAGCCGAACAGCAAGGTGTCAACTCGCTTCGCTTTAAGTGTGTGAAGAACTGAATTCTGAATCTCCCTCTCCTTTCCAGGGCCTTTTACCTTATGTTCCTTCTAAAAAATTTCGAAAGTAGTTTTTTTTTGTTACTCAAGAGAAACAAAAAAGTAAAACTTTGAAGGACCACAGTTAAAACAAACAACAACAAAAAAATGGTAACACAGGCCTCTACTGTCACCACAAGAAACGAAAAATGGGTCACAAACTTCTAACTATTTAACACAAATCTTATAAAGAAGACATACATTTAGTTTCCTGACTATCCTTTCTAAATTGACCTGTAAAACAAGAAGGCAATGCGAATACAATACACACTTTCAATACTGGATGCACTTGTTGCTATCACTTCACAAAACTGTTAATTATTTAAAAATGAAATATGTAAAAATTCTACTAGATTAAACACACACTTAACTACCACAAATGCTGCGCCACACTAGATAACTACCCATCTGTACACATAGCACATGCATATTAAATACACCACTAAGACAACACACACACACAGACACAGACACACACCGATAACAACCCCACTATCACCAAAAACCAAATTAATACTGAACACACCGTGGACTAACAATTACACTGAATAAACTGTTCAAATAGCCAGAAGAAAGGAGGGAAATACAGGCTCAAATACAGTTCATTCCACTCTAAGCTTGTTAAATCAAGTCCAAATTTAATTTAAAACCTGTGGTTGTATGTCATCCTTTGTATACCTGTGAAAAACTGACTGTTAATGTGCATAGGATATTTGTATTTATAGAGAAAAAATGTGTAAATGTCAAAATCAGTTTGTTGACAAATTATATCAAAGGTGATGTTACAGTCAGAAGACAAAAGAAATGAAACAACTGAGAACAAACTCAAATAAAAACACTGAAAATCACTACTCAAAGTTTCCATATGTGTGTCACTAAAATTGTGTTTGAGTATGAATTTAGGACCTGCTTTTAGCTGTGAAAGAACATTTAAATTTAAATGTGTTTGTGCACGTCCAGCTTGAGTCATACAGTGTGGGGTATTGAAGTTAGTGTGGAATGTTTGGCACAGAACTCTGCTTTAAATCAGAACTTAAAATTTTTATAACTAAACTTTCACAAACTTGAGTTTCCCTTGCAGTTATTTTACATGTTTACAAAGAATGATACAAAACCCACGGTTTAAAACTTATTTATAAATATTTTTTTTCACAAGCTCAAAATTTTATCAGCCCCTTATTTTGAGCCCACAGGGATAAGGGGTGGGAGCTGGGAATGGGAAGAGGGGGAGGTAGAGGAGCGCTACCTTCAGAGAGAGAGGAGAGGAAGCAGCCACCCTGAACCCCAAAACAACTCCGCGGAGCCACGCCCAAGCCGTTTTTCTCCGAGTCCTCCCTAAAAACCACCTCCTGCAACACTGGAGAGACAAGAGTGTAAAAAAAAAAAAGAGAGATTTTTCTTCCCACCTCTTCACAGACAAGAACCAATGAGGTACTAGCCACGGCTCATGACACAAGCACATACTTAGGCTCCAGCAGCCCATATGCACCTTTTCCAAACACTCATCACCTCGACATGCTGACTGTCTGTGGGCTACGTTCGTCTGGCCTCTGCTTCCTGAACATGCCTCGAGGCTTTTCACGCCTGTAAGCCGGCAGCATGCACACTTTTCCCATTACGGTGAATGTGTTTATGGCAGAGTGTGTCTATAAGTAATCAAGCTAAGTCACGGCTCAACATAAACAGTGCATTCATAATACACACTGCATCATCTCTTATATAGTTCTGCATCTCTGAGAGTTATTTTGCATGTTTGCATTCGTGCCTCAGAATTAATCAGTCTTACCGGGGTAATGGTGTATCCCGTTGGTGAAGACAGCCTCTGCAGGAGGCTGCCCATTTGCCTGGGGGGGTGGCATGCCAGTAAAACCATTTACACTAATAGGGGAAGGAATGCTGGTCACTGTGGGGGCGCTGATGCCTGGAGGAGTACTGCCACCTGCAGCCACAGGGCAGATGGGCAGAGACAAAGAGAAACAGTAAGCATTCCACCATGTGTCTTCTCTAAGACATTATGGAGAAGTTTTACTTTGACTGGCCACCTCGTAACTCTTGGAAATGTCAGAGGGGCCGGTCCAATGGGCCAGTGAAGACACTAAATGTCAGAGCTGATTTCTTGTCCAAGTGAAGCCTTTACTGTGGCACAGCCGCCATTAGATCCAAATCTTAGACATAAGAATTGTGATTACAGTGTGTATCAATTGTGTATTTGTGTCAGATGATAGCAAGTTTTATCTTATATTCATTTTCACCCTTTCAACATATCTAAAAACATTTACAGTGTAGATTCTGTGTGAAAATATGCAGATTTAAATCTCTTACTATTGTTGCTTAGTACACTACACCACTTTTTTTCAGACAATTTTCAAAAACATCTAATACTTTTCCAGATTTTTTGTAATTAATTTTAGGATTTCAAAGCCATTAAAGTTTTATTGACATTGGCATGTACAGCACACTATGTTGTGAGGGTGTAGAGACATTTTATTGAAGAGGCACAATATGTGCCATAACAAAGAATAAACACCTTTGCTACTTTGTAGTTAATCAGACCATCATGTTCCAGTTGAAATTCAAACTACAATTTGACCGTAGAAGAAATTTGTGGATTTAATAATAATAACAATAATAATTTAGAAATTAATTTCAAAATTTTGCACCAGGCCCTATCTTGTTCTCAACGTTGAAGCCCTTTGTAAAAATGCATCGTCAATCTGCTTGCCCTGTTGCTCTATCAGCAAGCAAGCCTGTCGTTGTTTCCTGATATCTGACTGCGAATAGTAATGTGAGGAAGCAGTTTTGATTTCAAACACTAAATAAAAAACTTGCAGATAAAAGTAAATTCCAACTCCCTGACAGTGAGACACTGCAACCAAAAAGAAACGTGTCAGTTTTATGGTTTAGTTTTGGCATAGACTATGCATGATGTGTACAGAAACACCTAAAAATCCAGCTTAGCCCTTCAACATATTAATGGTTCATCACTATCACCTGACGTTGGGGTCAGCGGTGCTCCTGGGAGGCCATTGATGGTGGCCATGTGCTGCATCTGGGCAGCAGCAAAGGCTGCCATTGGACTGAGGTAGCCTCCCTGGCCTACAGATGCCATCAATGCCGCCTGCTGCTGCACCTGCACAGTGGTGGAGAGGTGATTATGAGAGGGGTCAAGAACTGTGGGGGTATAAAAAAAAAATGCATAAGCACAGTGTAGAGGTGTAAAACAGTAACCAAGGACTGAATCTCACCTGTTGTTTCTTTATTTCCAAACCAACATTAATAAAGACATTTTGCAACATGTTCTTGGTAGAAACAGTATTTTTAATCAAAGGTCGCTCAGAGTTTTTGATATTTCAGATTCATGTTTGAGTATTGAGCATTCTATTTAATCTCAGTGGCTCATTGAATAAATAACTCTGGATACAAAAAAAAGAAACATTTGCAGGGCGTCTTGCCTGAGCGTAGGCTCCATAGGCTCCAAACTGCAGGGCCATAGGGTTGAAAATGCCCATCTGACCAGCCATCTGCTGCATGCGGCGGATGGTGCGCTCCTTATCCGTGTCGGCGAACTTCACCACCAGACTGGATGAGGCACCCTGTGCACCCACCCATCCATCCCACACACACACATGCACACACACACAAGTGCCAGGCATTACATTTTAGTGTGTACCGATAGACACGACATAAGCTCCTATCTGCACTTACACACATACACACACATCATCTCCTACCTAGGCAATGGCCTCACAGCTATAGTTGGCGCACAGTGCCCTAAAATAGTTCAGATGGATCATATTTAAATGATACATTCCTTACTGGGATTAATGAAGTATAACTTAACTTTAAGTAGGTAATTAAATGCTTTGTGACTCATCTTACTATGTGACTCACCTCTCTCACATAAATCTATGAGCTCACACACAGTTAGACTGTACTCACAGGCATTGTCTGGCTGCCGTGTAGTGCACTGATGGCTGCCTGAGCTTCAGCATGAGAGGAGTATTTTACAAATGCACAGCCTTAAAAGAAAGAGAGCGAGAGAGAGAGAGAGAGAGAAGAAATGAGTAAGGGGAAAAAAAGAGAAAGTGAGAACAAAAGAAAAAAGTTTGCTGAAGAATGTCTTATAGTATTAGAGCAAAACATTACCAGGAACAAGACAAAAAGTAAAAAAAAAAAAAAGTTTTTTGTTTTTTCACCCCTGGATAAGTTTCCTACAGCATTACAACAACAAACATTTAGTAAGCAAAGCCCTCTCTGCTGAGGAGGTTTGCATCAGTGTTGATCGGCGCTCAATAAGAGGGCTGAACATGCCACTCTGACACCATTAACAACTTTGGGATTCTCTGATAGGGCTTAAAATGCCACAGCATTCTGGTGTCGCTTACTATTGACAAGCGCTGCTGATGAATTTGAATGATCAAGTTCCCAGTAATTATTGAGCTAAAGCCCACTTAGCCGAGTAAGCTGGCTGATGAGGCCTTGTTAATGAAGCTTCACGGAGGCATCAGAATGATCAAGCCCACTGTAATCATCAGGCTTAGTTATCATCGAGCCTCATTGATTGGCTGTTAAGCCCACTGATGAACTTCATGCAGTGAACTTGTGTAGCACTCTGACAACATTACGAAAGGACATTTTTCTGGCATGACATGAAGCCTGGTGGTTAATAAGGAGGTTGATTTGTGTTTTTTTTTTTCTCTATTGGAGCCATGTAGGTTGTCTCATAAGGTTAATGGGGTTCATCTGTAAATAGTTGGTGGTTTATATCTCTCATCCCTGTGGGCAAAGCTTTTAAATGACATTTACTGTTGAAATTTACAGAATCCACAGTTTTCTTAAGAAACCACTCATCTGCTGATTGTGAAGTAGCCCACTTTGGTATTACAGAACATGGAGAACTTTGCAAAGTCACTAACTTCGAAAGGCCAAATCACTTCTGTGCGTGTGAAGAAGTCTGCCTCAGTCTCAAAGTCATAAACAGAACTCACCTTTGCTGTTTCCGTCGGGACCTCTGAGGATGGTGCATTCCTCGATGCTGCCGAAGGACTCGAAAAGGCGCCGGACGTCATCTTCTGATTGTTGCTTGTTGAGCATGCCGACAAAGAGCTTTCTGTCTTCTAAAAAGGAAGATGAACGGATCACAATCAGGGGATTAGATATGCATTTTGTTAATTTAAATATTCAGACTGTGTTCTCTAAAAGAGAGA
Organism: Ctenochaetus hawaiiensis; assembly: GCA_029783645.1. NCBI lineage: Eukaryota > Metazoa > Chordata > Actinopteri > Acanthuriformes > Acanthuridae > Ctenochaetus > Ctenochaetus hawaiiensis. The sequence continues at coordinate 19,934,407 of JAPZDY010000012.1, read as the reverse complement.
CAAGTTGCAAGCACAAGTTTTAGGGCAGCTGTGACCCGATGACATTTCTTCCTGAGTCACTTTCACACAAAAAAAAACAAATCTCATGATCCAGTGCTACTCTATGATGCCATCAGGCTACATCTTTTGTTTTCATTGTTGTAATGGAGAAATCTAGTGTCAGAAATTACATATTGTTTTTAAGTGAGATCATTTTCAATAAGTGGGTGCTAAATCTCATATGGAAATATCAGCAATCAATATCAATAGAATTACACGAACATTTAAAAAACAAGTCCCTGAGAGATGCTGATAGTTCTGTTATGCAAAGCAAAATAAAAAAGGAAAAATAAAAAGAATAAAGAAAAATCTGAAGCATTTACTGTAACTGTAACAATAATTAAACAGTCCTTGCTCATGCTATATTTAGCGGTGCTTGTTGAACGATGTCTGTAGTGCACAGTACATTTAAATAGAGCTGTGGTTCAGATAAGGTTTTTTTTAATAACATGTTTTTCATGCACTATGTCTTAATGTACAATAGATTACAGAGCAGTTTTTGAACATCAGGCTTTCCATTTATTTATAATATATTCTACCTGTGTTTCCATTACAAATTTTATAGTGGAAAACAAACAAGACAAGAGAACCTTTTTCTTTTCAGTGTCGGTCCTATGGGAGCACGATTGGCATCATGCCCTCAGCTTGAACTCTGTTCACAGATGCTCACGGGACAGCGTTTCAGAGTTTGCCTGATGGTAACAGCTCAAAGCTCTCTCCCATCATGTTAAGCACTGCTTGCCTGACCTGTGTCTGCAGTAAATATGTGTTTATCACCGTAGGCCTCATCCCTTTGTGAGAAGAAATATTGTTACTGGCTAATATTTCACTTACGGTCAGAGTAAAACAGCGGTCAGAGCTTCCAACCTGTTTAACTTGCAGTGGCAGAGTAGCTCAGAATTTTAGATAAGAGGCTTATACGATACTCCTCTCTTCAAGAGAATGCAGTGAGTAAATGCTGTGGTTATCCAATTATCCCATCTGTAGCATCTTGCTCTATACTGTCTGAACTGTTTGCCTGTGATTTTAGCAGTGCCAAAAACGGGCAGTGTAAAGCAATCCTCTTTTTTTTTCAGGCATATCTTTAATGCTCTAAGGTTGGAGTTTTAGTGCCAACCTTTACGGACCAGATCCAGAAAATAGAGAGTTTAGACAGGATAATGTTTCTGTTCAATTATTTATGGAAGCCAGTTACGCTGGTAATTTCACCACTGCACTAATACTTTGCATAACATCATGACTGCCCTTGTCCCTGTTAACTCCATTGTTAGCTTGGAAAGGCTAGAGCTAGCCACATGTGTTCTCTCTACACAAAGAGATGCCACTCACTTCACTTTACACAATAGCATCAAAACTTGTAAGTGTAAATTTGGGGAGTTTATGTTATTCCTACTCATGCACTATCCCAACCAGCTAGGGGGATTGGCCAATGACACAACAAGGACATGATCTCTCCCTGGATTCCCACCCTCATCTGTGGTGAATGGAGCTTTCTGGAATTGAGAGTTCACAGCATACCGTGGAAGCCTAATGATTTTATGATATATGTGACCCTTTTTCTACTGTCTATTATCCGAACATAAGATAGGAATAAAATACTCTCTCTGGTTAACTTCAGACATTGTATATTCTAAATGAATACCTTATAGACCAATAAGTGCGATAAGGGGAACAGTAAATCTGCTCTTCCATTATTCTTCTCTCACATTTTATATTTAAATTGTGAATACATTATGTGAAAAAAAGAACTGCACACAGGTATAGGACAAGACAGATGCGTCAGTGTGCCTGTCCTTACTCAGGACATGATTAAAATTTAATGAAGTCTAAGTTAAGTTCTTTGGCAAGCCTGCCCAGGGGGCTCTGTTTACATGTAACAGCACATTTGCTTGTTATTATTGTTAAATATGCATCACAGACAGGATGCCTGTGCCTGTTGAAGAATAATGAGGCAGCAAGAATTAATTGTTAAACTAATATATTACTCACAAATAAATATAAAACAAAAAAAAAGTCAAAGGTTATGCTGAATTCACCAGATAAATACATAGATGCTGATTGGACAGCAGTACACATGAAACTCTGCACACACTATTTTCCAACATGGTCACTGGAAAGGACTGATAACCACTTTCAAAATAAAATGCCAGCTTTATATAAAGAATGCATTTTATAAAACATCAGAAAACTGACTTATTCATATTCCTCAGTCACACAGCACCAGTTTAATATGTGTTGTGTTGGATTATTTGTCATTTATGAACCCATGCTGTTGTTTAGCAACCAATCTTTTGCACAAAGCATCTACCGTCCTCCTCTATCTTGAACCTAGTATTTGCATTTAAAAACTTTTAATTAAAAATCTCCGTGTACCAAACCAACACACAGCCTAAACAAACCAGTCTTTCTCAAACTTGTTTATAAAGTTTGTGCTGTTAATAAAAATTGGAAATAATCAGAAATAATTTGACACAAAGTCCAGGGGTTTTAATAAAACTCTGCCAGACTGAGGTTCGGGATCAGTTCATTATTCACCATGACTGTGATTGAGTTGCTGAATGAGTGTTTGAGGGGAATTGTGAGGCAGACGGTGAAAGTGTGTTAGTCCACTAGAGTAGCAGCAGATGTGTCGGTGTGCAAGGCCGTCTGTTTTTAAGTTACACAGAATCGGAGCTTTGTGGAAATTGATGTATATGTTGGGAAATTAATGAGCCTCAGTGCAATTGCCTCTGAATGCACTCTGAAAATTAGCGTGTGTGTAGGTGTGGTTGCATGTTTGTGTGTGTGTATGTACAGGCTTGCTTGGTGCGTGCGTGTGTGCATGTGTGCATGCTTGCTTAGGGTCCGTTCCCCACTGCCTGTGCCTGACAGGGTGTCCTTGCCGAGTCAACAAGACTAATCTGCGCTCTGGCCTTGCACTGGAGGGGGGGAAATGGTGGGGGGGTGTTTACAAGAGTGGAGAGCACATCAGGGGTTGGAGGACACACACATATGCGCACCCACGCACACACATATCTCGAAATGTTTGCCCCCCCCATCTTTTCTCACACACACACACACCTCATTGGTGGACAAAGCATACAGCTCCCCAGGGAAGGCACCAATAAGCATTACATCTTTCTTTGGGAAATGGCTGTTAACACACACTCACACACATGCACACACCCTCATATTCAACTAGAGAGCAAATCAATATACAGCAGAGTGTCAACAATGATGTGAAGCTCTCTCACACATGCACACATAAAACACATGCACACACTCATACACAGCTTCCTGATTTCCTTCTACTGTAATATTTAGGAGACAGAAGCATTACATCATGAGAAAGTATTACATGTAATTTCATTACTTTTGGTCCATTTTCGTTATAGAATTATCAGATGTAGTTTTATTAGTGTCATTCTTTCCTACTTGAAATTATCACCTGGACAGTAGATAGAAAGTAGCTGAATGCATTTACTTAACTACTCTACTTCTTGCTTTTATTCCATTTAATGCTGCTTTATACCTGTACTTCACCGAATTTCAGATAAAAATTTGGACATTTTATGGGACTACATAAATCAAAAAGGTCTAGTTTCAAGTCATTTTTACATTTAATAATAAAAAATATAAGTAAGTTAAAAAAAATAATATCTTGCTAAACATAACCAGCGTTTCCCAAACCTTTTTGGCTTGTGGCCAAAGAGTAATTTTTCTGTGGAATTTTTCCGATGGTTTCATTTAAACAGCTCTTTAAGGCCCAAAGAGATATAATTATCCATTATTTTACAAAGATTAGGCCAAAATTAAAATTAAAATAATCTGCATAGCAGATCATTGTTCTTTCCTCTTTTATAACCCATTAATCATCTCCCAACTTTATATTCTGATAGTGTCTTTTTAATAGGCGTGATCATCAAGGCTAAGAGAACAGGGTCTTACTGACACTACACAGAGGGGTCGGAGTGGCTCTTACCTATTTGAATGACGAGAGGAACAGGAGCTTAAAGGACTTTCGGGTTTGAGTTGCAGACATGCAAAAGTGCATGACTCCACACTGCACTACAGTCTTAGAGACAAAAAGGGCTAATAAATGGGGATTTGTATCCCTCACCACCATTAACTGTAAATATCCTCCTTTTTAAACTAAACAACAACAATGTGTGAGGGTTTGGCCGACTACAGTGATGAATGCAGCTACTGGGTAAAGTCAGGAGAGGATGCTGGGTTCAAGCAAACTCTCTGGAGACAAACCTCCCCAGATAGGGAAGATTAAACCCAACCAGGAAAGATTAGGTCACATTATGACATCTACTGCAAACAAGCGGGGAGACATATTAGGTTATGGACTTTCTGGCCTTAGTTAGGATTAATTGCGAGTCCAGGTCCAGCTTGTAATAGCTCATTATGGTAGTATTTAAATTTGAGTACTGCTTTCCATGGTTGAAAATGTACCAAACTCATTGTTTGAAGTAGCCTTACATTCTGCGAGAAAAATGTCTAAAGAATAAAAACGAAAAAAAAGATACAGACATAGAAATAATCTTGGAAAAGTAAGTGTGTGGAGAACAGATGAAGAGAATAGAAGTGGGCAGAGGACATGCTACACATACAGAGAAAGATAGACCCAAATAACAAACAGAGGTATGGACGTCCTGCATTGCCCTCGCTTTACTTCCTCACGCTGGGCGCTTGCCTCTGTTCCCTCCCGCTCCATCAATCATACTCAGAGCACCACCAAGCTAAATAGAAGAGGATGTGGTGCAATCTCTCTTCCTTACCTTCAAGTTTTTTTCCTCTACAGGCTAACACCTCTCTCTCGGTTCTTTTGCTTCTTTCTGCTTATCAACCTTCAACTCCTTGCATACTCTGGCTCCCTTTTTTTTTGTCCCCTCTCCCTTTCCCTCTTTCTTGTGGCTTAAGAGCTGCTCTGGTGCCAATTATATTAACAACTGCAAAGTTTTAAAGACTCCGACAGTCAAACTGCATCAATCTTCTCTTGTACAGTCCATTGATTGATGTCAGAAGCAGGTCACTACATGTCTGGACATAGAAAATGAACTTTAAGCTGTCTTAGCTGCCAATACAACACGGCGCATCCATGTTCATTCACACAGATCTGCTGTGTGATTCTGCAGTTTATTTGGCTGACACAACTCGTGGCATGAGTCAAATAGGATCTGCTTTGTCCCAGATGGCATTGTTAAAAGTGTTTGACAATAGAAGTAATTTTATTTCCCCTAAAGCATGACAAGACATGTATGTTGCTGTGTATGTGCGTGCATATGCATGCATCAGTGCATATGACAAAACTCCAAAAAAAAAAAGACCTGGAGGCCATGCCAGCCAGGAAGAGCACTGTTTGCATAATGTGTTCTGAATACTGGAGGGTCCGGCCAGGCCGTGCTGTCAGCCTGCGTCGGGGTACAGGCCATCGTCTAATGGGACAGATAATGGTGAGGCTGATACGCCCAGGCAGCATGTTTGTAGGGCCAGAACAAAAGAAGGGAAGGTAGCAAGGGGGGAAGGAGGGGTGGGGGAGAAGAAGGAAGAAAGGGCATACAGTACCTCCTCGACTCTCACTGTCTGCTGGCTTCACCTGGATCGGTCTGTTCATCTGGGACACAGAGAGAAAGAGAAGCAAAGAGAGGACAAATAGCAGAGAGAGAGGATAGATGAGGAGGGGAACAAGAGACAAAGAAGCCAGTAAGCATCATGTACTCATGTAATGGCACATGCTCCCCCCACCCCTCCCTCACCTGCTAAAAAAAAAAAAAAAAAAAAAAAAAAATTTTTTAGAATCACTCAGCCAAATTGCGGGTAAAGTGTATTGAAAATCTCCAAAGCTGTAGCACTTATAGCCATTGGGGGAATAGCTGGTTGGGAATATGGGTTGGAAATATTATTTGATCTGAGATGAAAGGAGAGAGAAGGGTTGGAAAGGGGGATAAGCAGAGGGATGAAGGGAGCAATAGAAAGAGGGATGGAGGGAGGATGGAGGAGAGGTAACTCTGGGTCAGGAGAGCTGCTGTGACTGTGTATCCTCTCTGTGGGTGCTTTTGGATGCTCGTGTGCTATCATTTTGTGGTCTGTGTGGATTTTGTGTGTTCAGATATATTGTCGTGGATGAAAACACAAAAAAAACACACGCCAAATCAACCCGTACACAATATAAATACAGTATGTATGATATTCTAAACTCCAAGGCTTTACTACAAAATGTTCATGCAAAATCTTTCCTTAGCTTCTCACACAAGCTTATACATACAAGTACATGCACACAGTCATACACATGCACACGCACAGGCACTCACACACATTCTTTGTCCCCCAATGAGACCTTTCCACAGTGTGTCCGCTGTGGCCCTCCTTTCATTTCACTCCTGCCTGTCAAACCTTCCCTCTCCGCCTCGCCACCCTGCTAAACGCTCGCCGCCAATCAATTTTTAATAATGCCAATCGCCACGCTGCCAGGAGGAATGGAAGGAAAGAGGGAGGAGGAGAGGAGAGGAGAGGAGAGGAGAGGAAAGGAGAGGAAAGGAGAGAGGAGAGGAGAGGAGAAAGCTGGGGATGAAAGGGGAGGAGGGAAAGGTCAAGGTTCTGTGCAGCATCAGTGTTTTGCTAAATGTCATTAAATCTTTTCTTTTGAGTTTGCTGATACAGTCATCATCCTAATGAATGCTGGGGCTCTCAGATGATTCACCAAAGGCAAATTTTGAGCATGAGGACACGATGTCACGCTGCAAACACAATTAATGCTCGGACCTTCACCCTTTTCTGGCGCTCCTCAGCTGCTAATATTAAATCACATCATTCTCCATAACACTTATTTAAAATGGAGTTACCCGTTCCCTCATCTCCCTCGTCTCCTCCCTCTCTTTGACAGCCAAGAGAACCCTACTAATGTTTTTAATGCGCTGTGATGCATTATTTATCACACTGACTGTTGATATGGAAAAAGGACGAGAGGGGATAAAGGAATTGGGGATTGGAAAAAAGGGAGTTAGAAATGAGTAAAAAAAAAGATATAGAGAGAGAGAGAGAGAGAGACAGAAAGAAAGAAAGAAAGAAAGAAAGACAGAAAGAAAGAAAGAAAGAAAGAAAGAAAGAAAGAAAGGATTTGCATTGAAAAAATGTGCAGG
>JAPZDY010000012.1:19882420-19918357 GCA_029783645.1 Ctenochaetus hawaiiensis | reverse complement strand
GCCACTGCAGTCTGCAGGCACGGATAGGAGGACTCGAGCTTGGAGCATGAGAGAACACGTGTTATCATGAGGAAGAATCATCTGGCACTGAACTGTTAGCCGGGCAGACAGATAAAGGCTGCGCAGGTGAGCCAAATGGTAATCAGGTGTGTGAGCTTCATGCCGCCTGGCCCCGCCTCCTACCCTGCCTCAGCGCTGCAGGAAAAAACACACAGAACGAGGGGAAAGAACACAAACACACACACACACTACAAAAATAATCAACAAAAACCCCGGAACACAACAATCATCCACGCTAAATGCATGTCTACCCCCAAAACAATTCTGTTTGATAATTATCTCCAGGGAAGATTAATCTCCAAAAACTTGCACCATGTTCTAATGTGGGCGATGAAAGTTAACCAAGAGTAAATAAACTACATGAAAGTCTCCATTATTGTAGATGAAGCGACAATAAAACTTGATAGAATCATAAATGTACTTGGAAAATGCTTAATTGAAATAGGTTTTACTAATTCCTTTTTGTCCTCTGCAAGCATTTTTATCATAGAACAATTTTAAAATAGTGATATCATATCTTTATTAGGTAGGGAATGCTGTTTGCCTGGTTGAAAGGAAGAATTATACATGAGCCGTACCAATTCACCATTATATTCTCTCAGTTATCTGAAACAGAAACAGATAATATGAAAATAACTTAATCATGAGTTTGGCTATGTTATAACAAGGAAGTCAACAGAGAGAACACGATAGGGGCAAGAAAAAAGATTTAAAGGAATAGTTTTAGGGTCATGAAGTCATCACTGTATAGTTGCCAGAGACCTCAAGAAGTCCATTATACTGATGAAAAGCAACCAAGCACAGAAAACCTTGTAAATACCAGAGCTTGGTTTTACCCATTTTTTTTCTCCACTGTTTAAACAAGTAACATATTACACATCAACTGGGGAGTTTTCAAGGTGCTAGAAGTTGGTTTCCATTGCCTTCAAACAGACAGACACTGGATGCTGGGCAGCAAGTCTCAACTAAGACCCACTGAGCAAAAATAAACCCAAAATATCCATGATGCAATGCTGCTCTCTTGCAAATTTGGATCACTACTGTGAGGACTTTGGGGCCAAAGTCAGACAGAAGTAGACTTGCCATACTTGAAAACATGGACTACTTTTCAATCAAAGGTGTCATCCCCACATTTTTTAGGACAACAAAAAAAAAAAACCCAAACTTGTCACAAAACTTAAAAAAAAATACACCACTGTGATAAGGACAACCTCACAAGAAAGAAGCCACCTTTGGGCAAACTTAATTTGATAAGTAGTTTAATTTTTCATTTTTGGCTGATGTCTCATCTGCTAATACTGAGATGGGTGGGATTTATGACCAGTTCTGCAGCCAAACAACAGGGGGCGATCAAGAAATCTTGGCTTGACTTTTGGGAACCTGTCTCATTGTCCATCTTTTTTGTATAATCATAAGGACAGAATTGGTGAGAACAGTGAAAGCAGAATGAAAGTGAGGGAGATGGAAGCAGCACGGAAACGTCATGCATGTCTGAACTCTGCAAGAGCTTTTTTTTCTGCCACACACAACCTCAATGCTCCTCTGATCTCTCCAAGCTCTGCTCTGCCCTGAAATGACAGGAGGGTATGAGAAGATCCAGACATATGGATGAGAGATCAGCTCTTCACTCCTCCACACTTATACACACACACACAAGCACATACACTCCTTTTCTCGCCTGCATATTACCGTCAAATAATCACTAATTCCACACTCCATGCCTGATTAAATATAGAAAAGGCAGGAAGGGAGGAAGACGAGAGAGAGAAAGAGACAAGTGTGGGGAATAGAGGAACAGAGCAGATTGAGCGAGAGGAGATGATGAAGAGTGGAGGAAGAGGAGGAAGAAGGAAGTGATACAGTCAAAACTGCCTGTTAGGCTCCGCCAAAGAAACAACAGGGAGTTTTTCAGTAAGACAGCTTTATTGGCTCCCAGCTAGAGCCCAGGTGGGCGATGTGAATGTTCTCTTACTCCCACACACTTAAGAGTCAAAAATATGCACATGCACGTGATTGAATGCCGTATGCACATACGCACATGCGAACGTTGATGTTTGCGTGTGCTGCGCTGGCCTGCCCACACTCATATGCAGAGGAACTGTGTGCACACACACAAAGTCGATGACAAAACACACAGGCAGGGCAGAGAGGAGGAATCCTTCATCTTTGTAAAGCGTGAAGGACTCATTGGCCAAAATGTCAATCTATTCTCATCTTTGTCTTTTTGTTACTCTCATTCATTCACATTGATGCCTCCTGCTATTCAGTGGCCTGTGATAATGTCTGAAAGCGTGCTCCCTCTGCAATTCAACATGCAAGAAAAAAGCCAAAAGATGCTTAAAAGGCAAAATGATTGAACTGGTAACCATGAAAGTGAATGTAGCACTGCAAAATCAACTTCAGGTTCATATGAAATGTTCATTCTCTTTATTTTCTCCTTTAACTCTATTACAGTTCCTCTCTCCTTTCTTTTCTTTTACCGACCATCTTCCTCTATTTGTGGCTTTTTCATTTGTCAGACGCTTCTGTTTCTTTCCCTCAGCAAAATTGGGGGTTTAGCTAAGGATAAGAGGCACAGAGTTGAGAAACTAAGTGAGAGAGAGAGTTTTAAGTAGCAGCAAAAGAGCATCACCAGGTTCGTTCCTTGGGGAAGTGAGAACGGGGGGAGGGGAGGGGAACACGATTTCATTATTAATGGAGGAAAAGGTCCTTCAAATTGAACCTGTAAAGTATCTTAGCTGCTTTTCCTTTTCAACAGAGAGAGACTGGGACAGAAAGAGGAAGGGAGAGGACCTGAATGAAGACAGGGTGAAGAAAAAGGCTGGAAAACATTATCAGACAAAGAATTTAAATTCCTGCTCCTTTTTGCTTAATATGGGTTATTTTGGTGGTAATAATAAAGTTTCTTTCATTCATAATGCAGTCAAACTAAGTGTCAAAGTAGTCTTGGTCTTGGTCTTTAAAGTCATCATGAGTAGCCATTTATCAAGTTTCAAAGCAAGACTATATCCCATTTAAAAATGTAAATAAGCATTTTTTATCACATGTTCTTAAAAGTTGCAATCATAAGTAATAAAAGGCTCAGTTCAGTTCACTTTGTGTTTAATGCTACATTCTGATCTGGTCTGGTAAGACTAGTGTCTTAAAGTTTCTAATGTTAGCAAATTTAGAAAGATTCGCACAGCACAGATGAGATCTTCACAGGTCCAGCCTCGTCTCAGGACTGGAGACCCACTTAGTGAGTCAGTCAGTCCAATGTTATGTGTAATACATTAGTGGATCCCAGAAAATCCAGCCGTGATTAGACTGTGCTGATCATGATGGAAGTGCTGTATGTGTGTTTGTTTATACTGTAACTTCTAACATAGTGGTACAAATGTACCAAATGACCTGTCAAGCAAATGCCCCTGCTCAGGATAGTAAGAGTTAGAAAAGGTTTGTTTGCATGGATACAGGCTTCAGCTTTCACAAAAAAAGATGTGCCTGGTTCAGAGTCAGGTCTTTATGGGTTTAAGCACAAACTTTTAACCCCTCAAAGACCTCTTCTACATATATTAAAGAGTTATTGTGCTGCCTACATTTATCTTAGGGGTCATAGTTGCAGTTTTAACATGACATTCACCTATCAGGTCAGATGTTTTTAAATGATAAAACCATTAACATGGGAAGTTAATTTAGTCAACAGACTGACTCAGTAAAGTCAGTTAAACAGCAACAGGCTCTATATGTGTGAAGAATTCAAACATCAGCCATGATTGGCTACCAGTCATAGCAAACAAAACAAAGGCCTTTTTCACACCTCTACACTTAAATTTTTGTTTTTGTCTTGGGTATTTTCACTCAGAACTGGAATATTATGCAGCAAAAATCTTTTTAGAGCTAGGCTGACTTATGAGCTTAAATGAATAAAGGCTTCAACCAATCAGGTTGTGCAGAACAGATGTCAGGTCACAAATCCTTGAGATTTTAACAGCTTTCAGGTTGTCGCTACAATCGAAGTTTATAAAAATACGGTCGACAGTCAAGAGAAAAGGAGGCTGACTGAATGGATGACAAGTTAATAAATAAAACTAATCCTGCATTTTAATATAAGACAAAAAATCCCATAAGAGTGACACTGGAGTAGAGGGGTTAATCTATTTGACATGGAATTACTTATCAGATTTTTCTGTTCAGAGTTTACAGCAATCCAGAGGGCCTGCAGCAGGAGGAGGCAGGGCAGAGCAGTCAGACGGGACTGAAGGAGAGATGACTGCTGCTGCAGCTCCACAGTCTACTACTGAGGCTATCCATCATTTTTTCTGAAGAATGAGCTGGCACGAATCTACTCAAACCTTTTATTGAACAAGTGTTGCAACTGTCACAAATTTGCATTGCTGCCGGTATGAATACTTTTGATGCAAAATATTCACAAGCGAGTATTTTTGAATTTACGTGTCATTTATTTGTCGCGTCCCCGGTGAGTAAAGGCCTTAAGGCTGTAGCATCAGACCCACTGAGTGCACCCAAATGAGCGTCAGTGTGTTTTATTGCTTAAGAATTCAGTGTTTCATTTGTAGGAGAAGGATTATGTTATTTTGTGACTCAAAATTGCATATTTGCACATTAAAATGTCTTTATGCCACACAGTCCCTCATTTCTGAGTTAATTTAACTATTTACCCACTTCATGGCATCAGAGTTTTTTTTTTTTTATGAGCTGCAGAGCTTCTGCTCACATGCCATGCTCCCTTGGTATTAATTTCAGTCCTATACTTTGATGTACTTTGCAGGAATGGTGCCAAAAACACAGCAGTTCCTTATATTTATCTCATCTTGTGGAACAGACCCCCTTTAGATCTGGCACTAAATGACTCAAATGAACTTGGATTTTGTCCAGATTGAGCTTAAACACATAAAACTGCACATGTAAATGCACCCAGGATACACTGGTGTAGGTGATCCAACCACCTCAGGGATGAATTTTGCCACAATGATGCAACAGTACAAATCCAATATAGCTTTAAATTCAAATACAACTACATAATGTATTCAGAAATGTAAAAGAAAGCGAGATGTTTTGAATCTTTTTGTTTGTGCTTGCACTCTTTCTTTTGTGTTTAAAAAGCCTTAAACTGTCAGTAGCTCACGCAGCTGTTATGAACAAGTGCATGCCTCATTACAACCTTCCACATATTTGAATAATTTGGCACTTTCTAAGAAAGACAGTTGGATATGTATACCTGCATTTTCTGAGAGAGGGATATGTGTTCAGCCCGAAACACTGAAATGCGGAATAATATCTCTATATCATGGAGCTGGGCAGTAAAACCCATCGGATGCTTTGGTTGTGAGTGATGAAATCAAGAGTTACATCCACAGCATGTTAGGGGACCACTTCCAATTGTCAGACCTCCACCTTTAACATCCGACCACTTTGAAAACTTCCCTCGGGATCTCCCATATGTCAGGGGTAATGTTTTACGTTGCATGAGCTAAAGTTAAAGCGCTTATGCAACTCTGCGGTGGAGCAGCCTTTATTTTCATTACCTGTCAGGATAGGTATTATGTCATTCTTATGACAGCGCCGGCCAATATGTCAGCCTCTTTAGGCTGAGTGCATCCATCTGTGTTATTATATATCTGACTGTAATATCTTTTTGGCTGTTGGCCAACTGAATCTTGGTCTGCCAGGGATGCTACTGTATCTCGCCGTATCTCGCCAGCTCTCTCCTCCACCCTCACCGCCCCCACGGACCTAAAAATATTGGACATAGTGATAGGAAAGCAGATGCTCCAGCCAACTTTTTACATCCTTTAAAATCCATGAAGAGAACTGACCATTTGTACATTTTGAAGAATTTCTTAAGGGACCAGAATCCAAATCTATAACTAAATGCACAAGTTTGTACTTCCAGTGGTTGCAAAGACATTTAGCAAGAAAAAAAATCTATAGATATCCAAGTGAATAGTCTTATGGAGGACTGCCTGGGAATGCTGAGGCAGAATGACTGATTTCAGGCGATAGTTTCTCCCCTGCAGAGTTAAGAGGGCCCACTGGCCCTTGGGAGCAGCCTGTCACAACTAGAGAAACTCCTGCTGGAGCCACTCTGTTGAGGTTTTCAGCCGGCTCCCAGGGGGTCCCCAACACCACTTACCCGTTGAAACAAAAATCAATGGCTTAATGATCCAAAACAGGAAATAGAATGAGAAAAAAAGAAAGTCTCTAAAACAACAGAATGTCTTTTGGCAAGGGACGTTCTGTCCTGGGCCTTCATTTGTTTGTTTGTGTGTGTGTGTGTGTTGAAAGAAATTTGCCAGGATGGTAAGTGACTGTATATGTGTGTGTGTGCGTACGTGCACATGCAGCTTTGAGAGAGCGAGCTTACCCTAGCTTGGTAGCGCAAAACATATTGATTTATTGATTGCCTGTTTCACCCCGTTGCCATCTCTCCCTCTCCCTCTCTCTCTCTCTCTCTCTCTCTCTCTCTCTCTGTCTTTCTCTCTGCCTGTTACAAAGGCTCCAGGGAATCGAGACTGCAGCGGGGACTGAAAAAGTCACGTGCAATCAGGAGAGATGGAAGAGGAGAGAGAGTCAGAGAAGGAGAGAAAGAGACAGAAAGCGAGGGAGGGGTGTCCCGTCTGAGAGTTGATCCAGCAGCCTTTTAACCAAGGCCCCTACATCATTCAGATTTATGAACTAAGGTCACGACCAAATCAAAACCTTGACCTATCTGTGAGGATGCCGATTTATAAGCACCTTGTAGTGGGGAGTGGTGGGGACTTGGCACGAGCTAGTTTTCTTCTCCTTGGCCCTGGCTTCCCTTTGGAGAGAGCTGGATCAGGGCTAGAGGAGAGGCTGGCTGTAATTTGTGATTAGCAGACAGGTTGTGCTTTATGATATACTACCCCCGCCTGGTGCAACTCCCAGTTTAAAAGAATGTCACTGTCTCAAGTCACATACAGTTAAGCTTGCTGTCTCACTGAAGCAGAACAGGCTGGAGGAGGTCAAGCTTCAACCTTGTGTTGTAGGGCTTTTTTAAGATACAAGTCACATTGGCTGTTAGCATGTTAGCATTTAACCCTAGCAAGCCCATCTGAGTGGCCTCTAACTGACAGCTCAGCACTGTCACTAAGTATCACTGACACATAATGACTCTTAATGGGAGCTTATCTGCGAATGCTTAAGATGGGAAAATGGCATCTGTGTAGCTAACAGAAACATGTGTCATCATCGATTTGTAACCCCTCTAGTTGCTTATGACTCATGGGGGATGCTTATGACAAGCATCCCCCATGTTAGCGCAATGTCCCTTCCTAAACCCGGTCCCTCCATAAATTATGGACAGGATGAAATACGAGTCCCCATTCGACAGCCCTTCATTTCCTGCTCCCAGGGAGACCCAGAACAAAGAAACATTTGCTGCTTTTTTTTTTTTTTTGGTCTCAGAACAAGAACAAGGGATGCAGAAAAACGAACTAAAGTAAATTGCCTTCACAGACATTAAGAAACAGAAATCAACCACAAGAGAAACTGCAAAGTCACAGAGAGAGAAAGGAAGAAACATTAGCTCTTTCCATTTTTCCCCTCACCAGTTGCCTCCTGGTTGTCATGACGACTTCTTATCCCGGGGCTGGTGCTGGTCTGCTCCCCCTGGAGGCAGCTAGGAAATCAGGTAGGGGAGGGCCGCAGGGACCGAGGCAGTTCTATTCTTAAATACACAGCATCAGGCAAATGCAATTACAAACCCAAGGAGGGCCAGAGTCTAATCTAATAAAGTAGAGGTGGTCCGCGTGGTGAAAGCCTGCCACTCGCCTAAGATGGCACAGAGTGCCGCGGCCCCCTGTGGCACTGACTGACCCCCCGCCATGAGAAGAGCTGCAAGAGACTAGATGTATGACTGTTACAGAGTGTACAGCAATTCATGTTATCTGTAGTTCCAACCCACTGACTGAAACAGGTGATTGACCGGGGCTCAACTTTACAGAACACTCTATAAAAGGTTAAGTTCTGCCTATGCTATATAATCTTTTAATTGTAGAAAGTATAAAATATTTATTTGTTATCAAGTCAAAAAAGCTCCAGAACACCTGCTGTATATGTATTATCATAGTGGTGTTTTGTTAAATCTCTCTGTTTTCGTGAACTTTGAAACATAATTTCTGTAGCATTGTTTTTGCCTAAGATGGTGAGTCGAACAAAATCTGTCTACTCAGAGGGGTTAAAGAGTCCAGTCGAGTCTTGGACGTCAGCTCGTCAGCCTCAGCCAACTCACTCAGATTACAAATGAGAGGATCTGATGATGTCGACTGCGGCCAAATTCCTCTAATTAAAATCACAATGGCTGAAAACACGGCAACACTGGTTTGTCTTTGCTGAGGGATGCCCACTTTGCCCTTATTAAAAGAAACCTGGAGAGGAAAGGTTAATAGCACAGAGCTCTGTAATACAAGTACTGCTGTAATCCTATTAGGTGTTCCATACCAGTATAATACCGCTGTGGGACATACGTGTCACATATGTGCCAGTGCTGGAACGCTGCTTCCTATTACTTTTACTCCATTATACCTTTCTGTTGCTTCTCAAAAACTGCCGATTCCATTTTCTCTGCTTTGAGTAAGAGTGCAGGAGATTTATGTTCTTCCCATCGCTCGATAAAATCAAAGAGCTGGGAATACTCCCTCCTGGAGAAAGACAACTTTTCTGCAATTTCTCATCCAAGCTACAGTAGTTCAGAGCACGTTCACGTCAACTGACAGAATAAAAATAAATTATGATGAAAATAAATCATTAGGGTGGGGGTTGGGGTAGAACTTGTGAGTTATTTAGCTTCAGTTTAACATTCAGAGGGGGTTATAATCGTTCTATTGAAAGTATAACTGAAAGCTTCCTAAATGAATGTAATAATAACATTCCTGTATAATAAAAAATGCACATAACAAAGAGAATCTCCTGATTATATTGAACCATTGAAGTTCACAAGGGACCAGAAAAAGAAAGAAAAAAAGCACTCTAAGCATCAAAAACTCAGCTTCTCTCTTTTCTCTCTTGCACAAGTTATTTCAACACATTAATGCAGTACTCTCTGGTTTGCCTAATTGTTTCTGGCTGGTTCAGACAGCTAAAGTTTAACTATCAGTCAACTTTTATTGAGTTAGAAGGGTAAATGCCAATCAGAAATCACCATTCTGGGCTGACTGTTGACTGATAAACAGACACACAGGGCCGGATTTACTGAGGCTTTTCTACCTTGTTTCAAATGCATTCTGTGCCTGGAGACACACATGCTATTTATCAAACAAGCTCACTGGCCTGGAAGAGTAGTTTGCTTGTCGTCTGAAGCCCACCTTGCATGTAATCAGTAAAATGCACCACTCTTCTTTATGCATATGCATTTAGGACATGGTCACAAAAAGCACTGAGAAAAAGGTGGGATAAGTGTAGTTGTGGGCATGTGGGTGCATGAAGAGGGGCAGAGGAGGACAGTTAAGAGTGAGTATCTTGTAACATCCTGAGTGAACCACTCAGGATTGTGGTTAGATTGTGACTCTGCTCTTAAAGAGTGATATAGCCACCTTCCTCTAGGGCACTAGTTTCCAACATGTCCTGACTGACACATTGGTAAGGTTTTTGACTTCCTCAATAGATGCTAGCTGATGACCTTTAAGGTGTACCTTCAGCTTTAAAGGAGCCCTCTTTCTCGGGAACATCACAAACCTGCACAGAGTTGAGTCATCAGCATATAAGTTTATGTTTGTGTCGTAAAAAAGGACAAGATTGGTAGAACTTTGTTGATGCTTTATGGAAAGAAATGAATTCAGCTACAGTCCACGATGTCACGCTTTTTCCGAATGTCTCTGGATATTCACAGCAGTGTCAAACATGGCTGGATTAACCTACTTGGGAAGCCCATGGGAGAAGAGACTGTTATTGGCCGACTAATGCTGCTGCCACACATACTGTCCCTCCTGCCAGCTATGGATTATGTATGTACCCTGTCACCTCCAAGTTCCCAGAGTTAAGTACAGAGCACACAGCAGACCACAGTGTTAGGGCTGCAACCATGACATAAATAAAGATGGACGACCTGACAGCTCCTCAAAAGTCAAGCCAAAACATCTTGATCGCCCCCTGCAGCACAGGCTGCTCCATGTTAACAGAGGGGACATGGGTCAAATCATATTATCAATGTGGGAGTTCCTTCGCAGGGTTTGATTCAGGTTATTAAGGTGGATATACATTACAGACCTTACTCTGTGTTGTTATTCAATAATAAATGAACAAAGTCACTGACCATTTTATAACTACAAATAAATAGCGGACATGCAACTGATTTTACAAGTTCCTTTTTTGATGAGATGTTTTTAAGACATTATACTGCAGTTACCTTGGACTAGGAGGTTTCCTATTTAATAGTCAGTCTGCAGAGACATAACAGACTTGTCTGGTTCATGATGTTTAGATATGTATTTTTCTGAGAAGAGTTGTGATCTGATTTTTGAAATTTTAATATCAAAGCATTTTTCACCTTGGCAGTGTTTAGGTTTTGAAGTGTGCATGTCTTTATTTTGTTGCTATTTTGAAATACAGGAAAATTTATTAACAGCTGAAAATGAGAGATAAAAGTGTTATGCCCCAAGATTTACATTCCCTACAATTCATAGGATTTCTTTGAAAGCAAACCCCTGTTGCTCAAAACAATTCTGCACATCAAAGAGGTCAACTAAAGTGTAGCTTTTATGACTGAAAAATGTTGTGCACGACTGGAGGAGTGAAATACATAAAATCTCCGTTGCCTCTTTAGAGGATTGAGAACTTACAAGAGCTGAATGTTAATTTACTTGCCATTATTATGAGACTCAATTGAACCAGGGAATTTTAATAAAGACTATGAAAACAGCATAGGGTAACGCTGAGGAACAGAAAGGGGAACAGGAGGACATCACTCAGAGGAGATAGCAGAAGCAGAGAGAGAAAGGTGCAGGGAGAGCTGAGGCTGACATGAGATGATACATGCATGGTAATAAATGAGAAATAAAGGAAAAAAGGGAAGCAGAAAAAGAATAGAGGAACAGTGTTCTTTCCCCCAGATAAAAGAGAGGCACGTTACAAGACTCAGCTGAATTATGCTCAGCTTACTTTGAACGCATTTTGACATATAATATTTTAAATTTAACATTTCCCTCTCTGTCATGGTCCCTCAATGACAAATGAAAATGAATCAAAGGAGCACACAAAATCAGAAGACCTGACGAGGGGGAATTTTTTGAGGTCTCCTATCTGAAGGTGTGTTCAAAAACACACCTCTGAAACAGAATTCTCCTGCACTTAATTTTAGTAAAAGGGTAGGGGGAAAAAAAGTGCCAATCCGCACACAGGAGGCCAAACAGCCAAAGAGCTCCCAACATGTGGGCCAGATGAACCTGCTCTCTTGGAACTTTGCCTGGACAAACAAGAGAGTAAGCTTGTAAGGTCTGTGCATCAACACACACCTGACACCAGCCAGGACTGTGCTCTGTAACACATGTAGACTTTGGCAAGGCGCATGAAAATTTAGCATAATATGATATTGAAGCTCCAGTAACAGTACTCCCCTGTTGTATTCTTACTTTACAAGCAGTGATTCGTTAATAAGCAGCTTTGACGTGAGCCATTGTTCACATACATGCCTGTGTACTTTAAGAGTACCTGAAGGATTAAAATTAATATCCAGTAGGTGGCAGATCAGAGTTGAAATCTCCCTGGCCAACACAATTTCTCTGATTACTTCCTATGGAAAGCCGAAATAAAACCATAAACATTCTCTTCAGAGGTGAGAAATAATACTAAAACCATAAATCCAGCCTAAACTTTCTTAACAGTACAATCAAGTGTCTTGATAAGGACTGTATCTAATATTTTTATGTGCCTAATATTTCCACTTATAGCTGCGTTAAATAAACATTTCTCATTAGCTCTAAAACATAACCAGCTAAATGTCATGGCTAAACATACTAAGTCATGTCAAGTTTCCAATAAGAGCAGGACAGAGTGTGTAGACATTTTTTGACAGAGTAAATTGCAGCTAAAAAATAGTATAATTTGTTTGGAAAGAGCGTTGGTGGCTATCGTGAATATAGCGGATACCAAGTTTCTCTGATGTACGTAATGTCATTTGAGCTGGTAAATTTCACAAACTTTTCATGGTGTAATCATTGTTTAACTTTGTTAAACAAATCATCAAGGTTTTATTTTCTAATAGCAACTTACAGTGTGGGAATGTACTGTGTGACAATATGGACAAAAGGAAATTTTCGGAAAAGGCTTAAATGTTATGGTAAGAGGCTGACCCAGAGGTGAAGTCAAGGTTTTTTTAATTTCACAATGTTTCCCAAATTAAACATGGGCACGCAACTAATTAACTGTATTGTTATTCACTGCCCCCTACTGTTCGTATGCCTTATAGTTTGTTGCAGATATGTAACATAAACTGTCAAAGATGCACACAAATCACCAAAGTGACATGCGGGATAATCATTATTTACGCTTCTTCAGGTCTTAAAGCAACTATACAAGTGCTCAGCTCTAACTAATTTTAAAGGTGTCATTTTACCCAGTAGGCTGATGATCTTGCTCAATATAATCAGGCTTCTAATTACATTAAAGGCCTCTAAAGTTTACAATGTCTGACTGAGACTTTACCACTTGTTCATTTCTCCACACTCACAGTGCAAAAGGACAGTCTCAGGTGTTCCTTCTACCTTCTCACCTGTCCTCCCCTGTTCCTTTGTTCCTCTCCTCTTGTCCTCTCTTACTCCCCTGTTGGCTCCCCCTCTACCCCCTACCTTTTCCCTCTGCTAATGAGCAGGGTAATTACGGTTGGCCCAGGCCAAAGGAAGAGGGGGAGGTTGAGGAGGAGAAGACAAAATAGGAGAAGAGAAGGAGGAGCCCCTGCCTAGTCTAGCCCGGTGCTCCAGATAGCATTAGTTCTCTCCTCTTCTCTCCCTCTCTCTCTCTGACACATAGCCCTACGCTTAATTAAACATGCCTTGGAGGGACGCAGAGAGAGAGAGACCCACACCAAGTGGAGAAAGAGAGAGGCAGAGAGCTAAAGAGAGAGTGGAGGGCGGGGGGGTTGAGTTCATGTTGGCAAAGAGTTAGAGGAAGGGAGAGGAAAAAAAGTGAGGGTGATGCAAATGCAGAGAGAGAGGCTGATAAGAAGCTGGTGATGGAGTGTGAGCGAGGGGGAGGTGGGGAGGGTGAAGGGAAAGGTGGGGAGATATGGCGAGGAGGGTGGAAGGGTGGGTGGTTAGTGAGCCAGAGTGAGGGGAAGATGGAGATAGAGTGAGGAACCGGAGGGGGTTCGGAGCGAGGTAAAGGAGCAGAGGAGGAGGAGGAGGACGTCTTCGGTAGGAAAAAAAGAAGCAGTGAGGTCTGATGGAGACAAAAAGGATTTAAAGGCTGGGGAAGAGTGAGGGGAATGGGATTACTATAATATATGAAAATAATAGCAGAGGCTCCCATAAGACTGTGGAGTACCCACTCCAAAGAAACCAGAGTAGTAAAAAAAAAACAAAAAAACTGGAGGCTACAAATAATATATCTGCATCCTCATTTCACAACAGCAAGTGAGAAGAAAACAATGCTACAATTAAACGTGTTAAAAGTGTTGAAACCAAACAAAAAAACTTCTGATGAGTTTATTACTCTAAACTGCATCACAGTTGTATCATAAAGTACTGTGTCAGCTGAAGCCTATAACACACCATCCACATCAAGTCTCAAAATACATGTTTTGAAAGTTAAATAGAAGTGTTTTCTGATCCTATGACCCTTCTAAAGGATGACAAGAAAACATCATCTCTATTTTCTTTGCCTATTTAACAATAACAAATTTCACTGTACAATGTACATGTGGCAGTAAATTACAACTAAACTTAAAGAATTCACTGTTGAAAAACGTATCTGATTAATATCATTACAGTAAGTTTGGTTTTGGCACAAAAATGACTTAATTGGGTAATTATGGTTGTGTTAGAAGTCACTTTTTGGAAACATCTGGTTTTGGGTCATGGTGACAGTAATATAAATGTGGTTAAAGTTATGGAGCAATTGTTATCATGCTTTAAAAAAGCAAAAAAAAAAAAAAAAAAAGCTGTCTGACACTTTGTAACCTGGACATGAACAGCTTTCTCGCGTGTTAAAGTCTGAAGCTCGATTGACTCATCCATCCAGCCTCCCTGTGCTGACTTTGTCGCTCTACAGTAACATCAACTGACTTCCTCTGTTTTTCCTGTTATAACTACTGCGGCTTTGTCACTCAAGCATAAACATATGTTGTTTTGGGGCACTCGCTGAAAGGACTCATGCTATTGTTTTTCCTTCAAGTAACATCTCTACATGTCATACAGACAGAGGAAGTAGTCAGGACATATGTCTAGTTCTGCCAGAGTGCACTGGAACGACACTCTGCCATGCTTTTCTCCTCCAAGTGACAAAACAAAAAGTTTCCATAGTCTGGTTGAAATTCATACAGCAATGCATTTTTTAAGCACTTGAGGAGCAAATCATCTATACAGCATATTTCATACAAGAGAGCAAATAAAAACAATGGTCAAAAATGTCATATTGACATTTAAGTTGTGTTGATTGATTTATAACATCAGCTCATGTACTGAGTGACATGCAAGAAAACATTCCACCTTAAGCTGCAGTTAACCTTTGAGTGGTACATTGATTTAAATATTTTTTTCTCCAGTCTTTCTTAACTTGCTAATGTTAACTAGTTAACTCTAATCTAAATCTATTACATCTGTGGTTACCCCTAACACTTCGTAACTTGACACTTGAGTGACAGCTGCATAATATTCTTATCATGATAAAACTATTCATAAAGGCGGTCTAACATTTGATCGTATGGTCGGCTACAGTTGGCAAATGTATGTTGATGTGCAACTGTAGGGACAGTGGTAACATAAGCCTCGAAACGAGCCACAACTCAACCGTAACACACGGTTCTGCAGATGTGTCATAGATGCACTCTGATCCCTAAACAAGAGAAAGATCTCAGAGTCAAGCTCTAATGCACAGAATGTTCCAACATGAAAACATTTTTCTGGAGAGTAAACACATCAACCAGTGATGATACACGTCAAGATGCCACTCATGTGTGGGCTTTTTATAGAAAACAATAGACGCAGCTGTTTTAATGCGTCATATGCTGCCACTGTGGGACTCTGACAGGCCAGAAGTGGGGTTAATTGTGTTATGTGTATTATAAGAGTGTCAGTAGAAAAGGCCATGAGGTCATTAAAATTAACAGGTTTTAACTTGCTCACAAACTTAACAGATTGCTTGACATGCTTTGTATTTAACTGTAAACATTCCATGTGTAAAATGATGATGTTAACTGGTGTGTTGTTCAGTTACTCTAACAAATTTCTTGCTTTGCTTTGTTTTTAGAGAGACTTTTGTAACATCTGGCCAGGGGCAACAGATGAAAACTAACCTTTTGGCTAAATCTGGCATATTTAGAAAATTGTTCATTAATGTGCACTGTTCCTGCCAAACAAACAAGTAAATAAAAATAAAGTTGACAGAAGTGTCCTGAACAAATTATCGTGATGTGTCAGTAAGATTTCGATTTTTTTTTGCAGCTTCTGGTTTACTGGCCAGGATCAAGAGACCACGCCACCTGTAGGTCTCTGTCTCTGGGGTGCAAAATAAGCCCCTGAAAAATGAAAAAAATGACTGTAATTACTTTTCTAGATATTTTTTGCAATGCTTCTGCCTTGTGCTTTGCAAGAAACATAGCATGTATCTGACTTCACATCTCTATGTAAGTAGGGCAAGTAACTGCACAAAAATTTAGCCTATCATATCCATGTCTCAGAATCCATATCTTCAACAGAGCATATTTAAGTATCCAACTCCAACAGCAAACAGCAAAACCACAGTCCTATATATTTACAAGAAAAAAAGAAGAAAATATTAAGCCAAAACAAACCTTTGATGAAGAGAATGAGTGACAACGTGCTGCAGACCCATGCCAATTAGTGGGCTTTGCTGTTGTGAATAATAAACTAGGCTAATAACAGCACAATTATGAATGTGTAATCACATTAAGGGGACAAGGAGACAAGGCTTCAACCTGGTAATGATGACATGCAATTAGAGCGCAACTGCTATCTCCAGGATCATATCAATAATTCATCACCACACGCATGTTGTGTTTCCCAAAGATGACATCCAGTGATGAATAACTAGATACATGTGCGTCTATCTGTTCTGCAAATGCTGACAGTTGATGCCACATAATTGGACAGAACTTTTTCCACAGTTTTTGAGGAGGACTGAAAGAGTTAGAAAATAAATAAATTAAAAAAGGAAAAACATGCAGGCCAAATAGTTTCTGAATTTAATTAGGTGAATATCAATTCCAAGACAGTTTTTAATTCTCACAAGACATCATACCTATCCCTGTGACAGTTATGGAGTCAAAGAAAAGCAGAGTCAGGAAACTGATACTTTTGTGTCTTTAATAAATTATTTCAGAAAAAATATAAGTCGCATAAAATTTATATAGCCCCTTATTACAACAGAACAGAAGCATTATCATATAGCTCTCAAAAAAAATAAAAAAAGAGCAAAATGTCAAAATTTAAGCCGTCAGAAAAAGAGAAGAAAGGATGTACAAAGTAGTCACATTCAACTAATCACCAGTTGTGACTGCAAACCACCAAATACTCTGCCGGTCTCTGTTTAAAGTGATTTATTTATCATCTTTTTGCTCCCAAGGCCACAATATGTCAGTTTATTTTCTAAAACCAACTACACTGGATGAGTCAAGTTCTGTTGTTTGAGGGGTAAAATTATTCTTTGCTGAGGCCGAAGGTAGGAAAACAATAATCAATGAGCCATACCTTTACACCCACGTATAAAAACACAGTGTCAGTACAGCTTACACAGGGAAATAAAAGCAACTTTCCCAAAGTTTAATTAAAGAACAAGAGCACTGTCATCAAGAGTCAACTGCCGGTCCCGACATCTGGGCTCTGTTGAAAGCGCTGCAGCTTGCATGCTGCTACGAGCGTCTGCAGATTTTCTCAGCGGCCCGCCTCATTGGTGAAAGAGAGGCACGGCAAATGAAAGAAAAGTAGCACTCCAAGGTCCTTAGCATTGCACTGAGAAACGGAGAGACAGGAAGGAGCGACGACGTGGAGAACGCCTTGCAGTTCTGCAGACAGACTAACGGGGCCCGCGTTAGTCACCACCAGTGACTTTAGAATGCATTGTACTTTTAAACTTTAATGAATGCAGCCCTTAAGTCATGATGTAATGAGATCAAGAGAAGAAAAATAACGGAGAAATCCCAAAGAGGGAGAGAGGGAGACGGTGAGGGGGGAGAACAAGAAAGAAAAAGAAATGCTGTGTCATTATTGCTGACTCAGCACTTATTGAGTAAACACACCAGGATCATACTGGCCTCACGCTGTCCAGCATGTGCACATATCTAGCTACAATGTGCTGTTAAATTACTATTGATTCACCAGTGTGGATGCCTTACACAGCTCACAACAAGGGGATTTATATATTAAAGTTCTGCTAGAAATTGGTAATATTGGAGAAGAGAACAAAATCTGTGATAAACAAATAGGTATAATGCTCAGCTCTCAGCTCTCTCATTTACCAGATGTGACTGATTATAATAATAAGAATAAGATGAGGATATTCAATTAAGACAACATTTGGTTTCCCATCATCTGTTCTGCTTTTTCTTTCCCTAAGCACATTTACGCTGAGACGTAAGTGAAGAATATACATCTGCGAATGATCTATGCTTCCCGTCCTCCCTCCCTGTAGCTCAAATGGAGGGTTAAGAAAGCTTTTGCAGCATTTTACAACAGCCAATCCTGGGTCGGTGGCTGTTTCTTGGTAAAAATCCTCTGGCATGCAGTTAGTAATGGCACAAATAAAAGAACAACTGTTATGGGCAGAGGCAGTAACCAAGGCTGAGGGAATGAAGAACAGAGCGCCATCTGCACAAGCCCACACTTGAAGTGCAGGAAAACATTAGTTGCTCAGAGGGAGGCAAAAAGCAAGCTGTCTTTGAGTTTAAGGAAGAGTCAACATCAGCATTGCTTTTCCAAGATGACGACAAAAATTGAGGTGGTGACTGAGTGATGCAGGTACTGATGTGTCACGTATCAGCTGCAGCCTTCAATGACTGATATTATTATTTTGGACAAGTGCCTAAATTTAGATGCAGTTATTTAGATGTATTGATCACTGCTAATGCACAGTGTGTCAATTGACAGACTTATTAGGCAGCAGATGCCATCAGTTGATGTGACATTATTGCTAAAGTGTCTGAGACAAGTGCAACATGTGTGCAGAAATAATGTAATGAAATAGTTATATCGAGATCATGTTTAATGTATTTCTGCAGTGCAGATTCTATCATGTCTCTGTGGACGCGCTCGCTCTCAGAAACCTTCTTAAAGTTGGCCTTTGTGTTTGGCTCGCCATTGTCAGTAGTTCATTTCATGTCAGCTTGTTTGAGATTAAGGGAGCTGCTGTCAGTCCAGTCAGACTACTGGTGGCACAGTTTCAAAGGGATCACTTGGAAAATGCAGCGCGAGAACAAACAGGCAAGGACTTCCCACTACCAAAGGTGCAGCTTAAAATCAATAAAAAGATAAACAGGAATCTAAGAGATTAGAATTTAAAAACATACTGAGGTGAAGAAGCAGACATTTTAATTATTAGTGTGCAGAGAGGGCTATTCATGGCAGCCATTAAAGGAAAAAATATACACTAGGTATCTCACGACTAAGTGCTCCTGCAAGAGCCATGTCGAAGTCCTTTACTGCCCAGGAAGATGTGTTACTGTTCGATAAATGAATTATTTGTTGGACTGGATCCTTGCCAAAGACAACCTTGCTGTGGAACATGGCTGTTAATTAGGTCTAGATGTGCTTAAGGGCTAGCAAAACTGCACAAGCACCACATCTCCAAAACCCAGCTGAGAATACACAGATACTGCAGTCTTATCTTAGCTTCCTTGAGTAACTTTACAGGCCCAGACCTCTGACTAACAACCGCAAAATGCTTTGCCCTTTAGCATTAAAAGCAGTTAATGCATGCTTCAGTTTAGCCATCTTTCATAAAATGCTAATATTCTGTTTTGCAGCCGGTGGGGAATTCATTTGTCTGTTTAATTTCACAGGTGCCCTTAACGCACCGATCAACAACAGGCGGTGGTCGTGAACAGGCGGCACCATCTGTGTGCAGGGAGTGCCAATGGCCCTGAAGTCTTCGCTCTTTGCCACCGAGCACTAAGACTCCATTAAGAAGCCCAGGTCCATGCATCTTTGGCCATCATTTATTTGGCAAAGGCAATTAAAGAGCTCCCCCACCCAAAGACAGCATGTGTGGTAGAAGCCACGTCTCCTCTCTTAATCACTGGTAGTAATTAGTTCCTGCAAGCGGTATCATTAGGTATCAGCGCCGGCGCAGTTGTCACAGCCAGCACACGTCTGGGATGACAAAAGGAGATGGAAGAAAAAAGAGAATCATCACTGTACCAGAGGATCTGGGCGAGTTAGAATCCTGTCCAAAAACGTTACAAGGTTGTCGCACAAGGGGCATAATCCATCAAAGTGATTTTTCTTCTCTCACTGTCTCCCACCCCCTCCTGGTACGCCCCCCTGTCTTCTTTGCAACGTAATCATTTTCCTCTCACGGGCTGTGACATTCATAAAGGATGCGGGTGCAGATGCCACGTCTCGCCAAAAGTTTGGGATGAATTTTAGAGGTGTATTTACAGTGTGGGATTGCCAGAGGTGAGCTGCAGTGCTCCCTGGCAGACTCACCCTTCTAACTGTCCTTCTTGCCTGGTTTCTTTTTGCCCTGCTTTTCTTCTTTCCATTCTTTTGTCCTGCCCACATTGATCAGATATCTGAAAATCCTTTGGAAGGTGACACTCTCCAAAAAATCTAAAGTTTTGGCTTTGCATTGCATCGGTTGTTCAAAGCAACTGGATTGCAGAACAGCAGTGATGACTAAGAATCTGAACTTGAAGCCAAACTGCTCAAATAAGGGTCCAAAACAAGATCCTCACCTGATGACAAAGCACTATTCTTCAGAATGACAAACCGAGTCCAACAGTCAATTATACTTTTGCCAATTCCTCTGATATTCATAAAATCCACAGAAAAGAGGACTGGGTCAAAGCTTCTAGGGTCAAAAGCTTAATGTCATGTTAAATTTCCTTGAGCCAGTTTATATAAAGTGTTAGTTTTTTCAACAAAGCCAATAACATCCCCAATAAAATGCAGCATGTGCGCTACTGTTTCTTGGATAGGGAGTTTGTTCCTCGGTGGAGTTCTGCTGTTCTGGTGGCAAGAACGCAGCTGTTCGGTCCCTTAAACACCTTTGGTTTTTAGCAAAATATCCTTTATTAAAAGTTTCCACGGAGTCCCAATGGAAAGGTTGTTTACCTATACTAACAAGCTGTCTGAATATACAAACCTTATTATCACACAAACCTTGTGACTGTGTCTGGCCGCTGCTCTTTCCACCCCCCCCCCCCTTCTGCAGATTCCTATTTCAATAATGATGCTGAAAATTTTCATTCGGTTGACGTGCAAGTGTGGAGCGTGTCACAGCTCTTTGTCAAATATGTACACAGAGTTAAAACACACGCATGCTCAAAAGGAGGTACGGGAAGGAGGTGGAAAACAAACATCATCCGACAAGTTTGTGGCACATTTGGTTCAGACAGTGTGATTCCCTCTGGATCTAAGAGAGTGGTAGCGAGGAGAGGAGGTGTGGGAGGGGAGGGCAGACAGAAAAAGAGAGAAAGAGAGAGAGAGAGACAGAAAAAGAGAGAGAGAGAGAGAGAGAACTCCGTCAGAGCCATTGTTCTTCCATGTGGAAAGGTGACATAAGAAAAGTGTGAAAGGGCTCACCAGAGGGAGGGGGCCACTGAAGAGAGGGATGGAGAGAGAGAGGAGAGATGGAAAGGAAGAGCAGAGATGTTAAGAAAGGCTCTAAGAGAGTGAGAATGTTAAGATTTTAGATACTTGTGAGCCAGCTGGAGCAGTTGTTTTTTGGGTAAAAAACATAAGCTTAATTAAAAGAACAGGTTCAGCCTGCGTTCACACTGATGAGTTTTCATTTTAAAACGGCGCCTGGAAATGGAAACAATCTCTGTCTCGATGAGGGTTTTAACACCTTTTAAAAATAACCCCCGTCCAGACCAACATGCCTGAAAACACACGTCACATGACTATGAACGTACAATTTGTTCCTTTCTTAATACGAACACTGTAACAAAAAAGGAGCAAATTCCTGTGTGCATGTCTTTGACATGACTTTCATAATTTTAAATTTATTTTGAAAACACCTTTATGTTGTTATATTTTGCAAGGATGTCATTACTATGTAGTCCAGAGGAGGAGGGAAGGTAATACTGATCAACTTTTCAAACATTATACTATATAATGTATGATAAGACTCTGAACTAAATAACATTAATCAAAAAAAGAAAAAAAAACACAAAAAGATAAATAATTTTTCCAGGATTGCTTCCTACAAACAGACCACACATGCACACAAATGCTTTCTCTCTCACTCTGTCTGTATTATTTTCTCCCTCTCTTCTCTCTCTCTTTCACACACTCAGGCTCACACACACACACACACACACACACAGTCAGAACATGTTACGTCTGCTGGTCAGAGTTGACGCTCCCAGCAGTGGCATATCAGGCCATAATGAAGCCTCGCTGCACAGAGTCTGGCAGTGTGGACAAACACTCTTTCTGTTTCCCCACTCACTCATACACACACACACACACACACACACACACACACACACACACACACACACACACACACACACACACACACACACACTCACACACACACATTGAGTCACAAACAAAAACAAAGAAAGGCTTAAGTGGGTGAGTGAGAGCAACACGCCTCCTGTGTCTCACACACACATAAACACTCACCCAGCAGAGGCGAGGCGAGCCGCGGAGCCCCTGCCAGGTTATATGGAGGGACAGAGTGTTCTGAGTTACTGCACAGTGCAGCCACTCTCCACGGCAGCACCATACAGAGTCCATAAAGCATGATGGATGGCCTATCATCATTTACCTCTTTGGTGACTTCTCAATGTTGTCACACCCCACCAAGCACATGCAAGAGAGGTGAGACGCACCAAAACAGACAGGCAAGCAAAGGCAGAGCATAATGATGAAAACAAAAAAAAAATAAGAGCAGGCAATGCAGACAAAATGATGCTAAAAGGAGGATTAGAGAGAGTGACGGAGGGAGGAGGGAGAGAGAGAAGGAGAGGAAAGACAGAGAGATGGATGAGGGGGCATCTTTGATGTTTGCTGGAATTAATGCACACTCGGTCACATTCGCAAACAGTTGCACACACACACTCACTATCACAAAAGAAATGAACCGTCCCCTGTCCCTTCTCTCCTTTGATGACAGCACCCCACACACGTGGAGGCTGTATTTAGAGCATGCAAAATCTACTGTCTCCTCCTCTCTCCTCTCCTGCTCTCCATGTCACAGAAGAGGGAGCAGGAGGAGGACAAGAGAGAGGGAGACGGAAAGGGAGACGGAGACAGAGACAAAGAGAGAAAAACAATGAACACCAGATGCATCAGGATGACACAGTGATAGTTTTCACGTCAAAGCGAGTGAGATTTCAAAAATTGGAGCAAGAAAAGACAAAGAGAGGGGGAGTAGAGGGTGTGTGTTTGTATGTGTGTGTGTCAGGGGGAGAAAGTCTATGGCTAGAACAGTAAATAACTTTCATGAGAGTGAATGCAGCCAGGGAGCCAGAGGGGGCACAGTGCTCAAAGTCTTTGCTACAGTGGAAAGAAAAGCACTCTGCATTGTGACGAGGCTGAATTGAACCTTAAACCTAAGGCTGTCTGTGACTTGTTATTTTAAAGGAGCACTCCAGTGATTTAGTATTGCACTTGCAAAAAGTTGGGGGACTCAGAGGAGGCAGATTAAAAACACAAAAATCAAAATCTGTGCAGAAGGGGTTGAGACAACTTGAATTTCAGTCCATTGCATGAGCAAAGCAAATGGAGACTACATTTCCCACCCTTTAAATTACATTGAATTAAGTCTTTTTGTTAGACCCTTAGTATCTGGTGAGGTCACATACTCTTATAACTACTCAGCTCTGTAATGCAGTGGTTCTGTTATAAAACTGTAGTATTGCTCAAGCTAAAACAACCCTGATGACATCATGAGAAGTAACCTTCTCAAACATGACAGAGCTTTTCAGAGCCTTAAGTCTTTTCTCTTTTTAAGTGATTCATAAAGGTCTGGTACTGCGTTCACTGATGGCGGTCACAGCTGAAAACTGCAAGTTTGAAAATGAAAAGAATCTGGGGTTGTGGAGTTGCAAAGACGTACGCTTTCTGGACCTCTGCCATCTCCAACTCTGCTGCAGGCTAGCAGCTAAAAGCTACATTAGCAGCTACTAGCATGAAAAACCAGAGCTACTAATTGAAGTGTCCAAGTTGCATTGTGGGTAATGTAGGCATGTTGCATTGATTCTGACACTTTTTAATAAAACTGTCCATCATGATCCTGGCAACACAAGTGCTATTTTGAGCTAACTGCTCTGAGCAAGTACTGCTGCAGAAATTATATGAGCATGATGGATATGAGTCGCTGCTGATAAGTTAGGTTAGGGTAAAGTATCCCCCCTACCAATCAAAAAAGTGCCTTGCATGGACAAACCGAAGTTAATGAGGAAAAATAGCATGAGATTCTCTTAAAGGACAGATTGAACTACTTTGAAATGGCATCATTTAGCATGAAAGTGGTGCTATGCACACTGTAGGATACTTTTAATTAAAAAGTGTTGAAGGGGTGTGTGTAGCAGGTGCTCATAATGTCTAAGGTGTTAAATTGAAGCTGGTATTTTGATCTGTGGAGTGAAAGAATCCCCACAGTGTTGTTGTGGCACAAAACATTGAAAGAAAATGTTTCCAACCGACTTCTTGCCTTCATATAAACAGAGAGAGGGAGAGACAGAGAGACTGAATCTCTGGACAGTGTCTATTGATCGCCACCCGGCACACATCACCACAACTTTCACAAATTGCTATTGAGAAGTGACCTGTAATGCAATTACTGGCCAATCCGGGGCCTTGGCTGCCATCAATTATTAAAAGCTGCCTGAGCCATGGCCCACTATCTGGCCTCAGCTGGTGTGTTGTGTCATTATCACATCTGCCGGCCACCCGCTCGCCAGCTGCTACAGCAGGGTCTGGAACAAGATTTCCAAGCGCCACTTCCCACTGTGTCGCACATACCAGATGATATTGCCAAACGAAGAAATTGAAATTGCTGTATTATATATTCCAATGGCTACAGTAAGGAGGAGGTGGTGAAGGTCATGAAATAAAATAGGTTTTGTGCATGAGAATGGTATTTACAGAATCTCTTTGTGAAAATGGTGATGTAAGTCCCCGCTTTAGATGAATTTCTGTAGGTGAAAAAACAACATTAATATTACAGTGTGGCTCATCAGTGCGCCTTAGTTTTAAAAACCTTTAGTAGCATCAGTGCCAGCGACAAATCTGATGCTATACTCACTTTTTCTGCCCCTAACCTGCTACTTGTCATTGTCTTCTTATAATTTCTTATATGTTTCCACTTTGCTACACTATTAGCTCTTCTGTAATCACTTATACATTCCTTGAATAGCTTCTGCCATCAGGGTTATGATGAAAGAAGACAGAGAAAACAGCAATGCAAGCATTGCATGATAATTGCCCTTTGCTTTGAACTGACACAATAATTTTTCTTTTAGTTGTTCTTATTATAAAAGCCCTTGTTCAAACTGGGCGTGTGATTTTTTTTTTCTCCGCAGTCATTGTGAAATAATTTATTTGTTATCTCGCTCTACACCAAAATTGCACTTTAAAATACTGCTACCAAACCATTAGCATTGCATCTAGAAAGTGAGTTTTACACCAGCTATAAAAACCCTTAAACACTTTTATTCTGAAATTCTATGTAACACGTTCATGTTCATGGCTTCAATAAAATATTTTAAAGAGATTTCTAATAAAACCAAAGGACTTATATTCAACTATTGTCATTTAACTTTAACGTCAAACCAGCAGCTGAAATAAAAAGAACTTCAGACCAATATAAAGAAAATGAGAGTTTTAAAATGTATAGCAGTGAGTTTCATGCTGTACGTTAAAAGCTGCAACAGTCTGGTAAAGTTGAAAGCACTGAATAAGCATGTTCTCTGGTGCTTCAAAGCCTCCGCCCTCTCCAACTCAGACAACTGAGGGATGCGAGTAGAGCCAAGTAGTCACACCACACTAATGCATGACAGAAAGCAATGGTATACAGTACGGACCATTATATTCTCCAATGATCAATAAAAACACCACTCTAATTGATACGTTATATTGCCGGTGTGACTGATTTATTGCATTTTATTGTTTTCAGTTATCTGTTCTCTGTTCCTCAACATTTAATGCACGCAGTAAATTAACTGAGCAGGCTACAATAAAAACATCAGACAACATCGCACTTACTGTTGTGGAAAGACACACTGTACTGGAGGTGTGTGTGTGTGTGTGTGTATGTGTGTGTGTGTGGGAGCTTAAGAGTACGAAAAAGACAAGGAGATACAGCAGTGGGACGTATGGTTATTCAGAAAAAGTCCCTGAACTGGGAGGATATTTCTGAGTCAAGCGGACTCAATACAGCAGCAGCAGCAGTAGCAGCAGCAGGAACTTAAACTAAAACTATGACAGAACTGTCACAACCATCTTATGAAGACACTTCAGTCTATGGACTGTGTGTTAGTGCTGAAACAAGGTGCACACTGCTTAAGATGCTATTAATGCTTTTATATTTCTTAGGAATAGCTTCGGCTGCAGCAGCCCATGCTTCTGCCCTCCCCACATTGACAGTCATTGCCACTGCCAGGTTTACATCAATAAGTAGGTGTGGGGCTTATGGGGTTTATGACAACATTCCCAATCAAGCAAGAATTGGATGGATGATTTCTCAGCACTTTCACAATAATGTGGCCATCAGAGAGAAGTTTGTGTCAAATCTTCTCTCATATTTTACCTACAAGTGAACAATCTGTGCCTGTGCGTGTTACTCCCTCCGTCACTTTCCATTCTGGTGGGTCCATGGAAAAGTCCTAAAGTGCCAGTGGTGACATTAACACTTGTAAATGCTCAGTGGAGAGGGCTACATGAGGATGAAGACTCATCTGCGCGCTGTAAGGCTATACTTTGGTGGATCAATACAAACTCAAGGAAAGGACAAGTTGATTTCAGACTGTGACAGTAGCTTGAGCCAGCAATAGATTGAGATGCTGAAAAGAGTTATGGCTTCTCTGAAATTTCTAAAGTGGAGACATGCTTTTAGAGCAAATACAAAAACATTCGAGACATCCAATAATGGCACTTACCAGAGGTGTTTTGAATCGCTGAGACAGTTTAAGCCTTTAGAGAGCATATCACACTTTGTAGGACTGACTAACAACTTTTCTCTTAGCAACTATACGCAGGAAACTTATATAAAAAGGAAGATTATGTGCTATTTGCAATTATAAGAAAGAGTGCTTATAGGGTATTCTGTTAAATTCTTATTTCGAAGTGTTACACCAGGAAGCTGTGGCTGAAAACTCCAAATTCTCCTTTTAAAATAAAACCACAGTAATATCAAAAACTGTTCTACTGCTCTGGCACGGCATGCGCTGCAGTATGGCTCAGTTGTGTAAAGGTGTGTCATTTCACATATGGATCATGAATCTATGGGCCCAGCGGGTGGCATGCACCACTTCTGAAATTAGTCAGATTATTGGAATAAAGTGAACTGCTGCCTCCAGACAGATGATTTTTTCTCATTTGTACAATCTGCTCAAACTCCACTTGGCAATGGGAGGTTATAACATCAGGCCCGAAGCCCAGTGATAATGGGAGCATTCAGACTTTATATGACAAAAGATGGTGTGTGGGCTTGTAATGATCTTTGTTACAATTATGGCACCATTCATGCTTCACTCCTTAAAGGTGTTTAACCAAAACGACACAATATGGCCAATAGTATGTGGACACCAGAACACCATATGAATCCTTTTAACATCTCGTTTGAGCATTTCTGTTGTATTAAATGGACCTTTTACAATTTGAGCTTGCTGAATGTGGGTATCTGTACTTTATCTTGGTTGTTACTCAGCCTAGTGTCTTCTGAAAGTATCTGAATTATCCTTCAAATAAAGTATTTTATATGATGATGATGATGATGATGACATGATTTGTCATTATGTGTCCGTATCAAAAAGTGACCTTATTTGTTGGACACACGCTCTCTAGGTTTGACATTACAGTAGTGTAAGTGGAGGGGTCTGACGAGCACTGTGATTGGGTCATAGTGACAGCTTAAGCCCATATGGGCCAGGCACCATGTGGTGGAGGGCAGAAATCAATCAATTCATCAATGAAGCCAAACGCATGGGCATTAATCTGCTGCTGTAACAGACTCTATTGTTGTAGAGAGGCTTACTATAAGCTTTCGAAAACTGGTTGCAGGATTTGGCTCCCATTCAGCCACAAGAGCATTATTGAGGTCAGCCACTGATTCTGGGCGATGACGCCTCTTTCACGGTCAAAGTTCCACCTCATTCCAAAGGTGATGGACAAGGATGTGGTCAGGACTCTTTTAAGTTTGTCCACGTGCCATTGTGACACAGGGAAAATTCTTATACCAACTGTCCTTCCATAATTGGAATTTTGTTAGTATTGTCTCAAATATCATTGCGTGCTGAAGCATTAATGTACAATAAGTGGCCAGTGCCAAACCACAAACTACAGCTGCAGACCAAAAGCACAACAACTTGTGTGGACACGGCCACATAATGTATGTAAACAAATAAAACTTCCCCTCTGTAAGCAGTTAGAAGAAAAAGCAAAGGAAAATTAATGAACTATGATGAGTTAATCAACAAACAGTGGAATCACTGTTTAAGTCTGAATTTATTACAAACACTATTTTCAGGAAGTCTTTCTGCTTTTGTGCTGTGTGTTGGGAAGACTCATTTGAATTTTTATTGCAAGCTTATGACCTGCTGCACACTGCCTCGCTTAAAAGCTTTGCTCCGGTTTGGACACTGGTTACTGTTTATTCTTTTGTTACGCTGACTACTGCCAGCGCCTGCTGCTCTTTCTTTTTATTGTTATACTGAGATAAGTTGCTAATTAAGTCTATGAGTTTACAGAAATCTGTTTTTGTGAAGCATATATCCCTATTGATGCTGTGCGCACTCTGTCACCGAGTGTGGACTCATTAATTGGATCGCCTTATGTGGCAAACAGTTTTCTTTTTTGGATAAGGGTGATTAGTATAGTTGATGAGGTGATGGCTCGGGGATGTTTTAGCTCCGGGGCCTGTGGCATTATTCATGTGGACGTGCAGCTATGCCGCCTGCACACACTGCACCACCAATCTAAATCTACATGGAGGGAGTGTGGACTTCTGTACTTGTGCACACTTAGTGGAAACAAATCATAACTGAGCACCATCACCCTCCCACCTCCACACTCCCAGCACCCCCTTCACCTACTTCACCTGGGGAACCTGGCATTTATCGACCAATGAGGGCGGCTTATTGAGAAAAAGCTGCCATGAAACTGGGTCGCAGGAGCCAATCAATGCCATGGATTTCTTGCCCTGGCATTATCTCAACTGAGAGAAAGGAGGGTGGGTGGGGTGGGGTGGGAGGGCAGGGGGGGTGGGGTGCGGAAAAAAAAAAGAAAAAAAGACACAAATCAGTCGTTATGGAGGCACCTCGACTATACCTCTCCACCCACTCCCTCCATCCACCCACACTCTCCAACCTGCCATCATCAACCCCTTCCTCTCTCCTCCCTTCTGTTATTCATTTGCTTTTCTGTCTTTTCTGTTGTTTGTTTGCCCCAGGGCTGAAAACTCTGTGTGTATGTGCTCTCCATTATGTATGTGTGTGTTTGTGTGTGTGTGTGTGTATGTGTGAGTATTTGTGCATGTGTGCATGTGTGTGTGTGAAAGCGCTCTGAAATGACGCATTGATTCACAGTGTTCTATATTTTCTCATCTGGCTCAGTATTACAGTGCGAGTCAATCGACGCTGTATCTCTCTCTCTCTTTCACTTTCTCCCTTTTTTCTCTCTCTCCCTCTTTCTGTGTATCAGAGTATCATGTTGTTGAATGGAAGTGTTTACGAGGAGTGTTGTATTGCCGTTACAAGAGACGGGTTTGGAGTATCAGCGGTATGTTTTGTACCTTTGCGTGCTCGTGTGTATATCTGTGTATTATTTCTCTCACTTGGAAATGCACTGTTAAGTATTCAGGAGTGCATGCTCTCTTTGTGCACTGTGTGGGGGCATATGGTAGTGCTGAGGCCTACAGTATACTGTATATCTGACAGCGCGTTTGAGTGGATGCCAGATCTGCTTTTTTTATTTATATTTTTTAAGCGTGTGTGTGTGTGTGTATTTATACGTGTGAGGGAGGATTTG
This sequence comes from Ctenochaetus hawaiiensis, assembly GCA_029783645.1. Taxonomy (NCBI): domain Eukaryota; kingdom Metazoa; phylum Chordata; class Actinopteri; order Acanthuriformes; family Acanthuridae; genus Ctenochaetus; species Ctenochaetus hawaiiensis. The sequence goes on along the minus strand of JAPZDY010000012.1, from coordinate 19,888,748 downwards.
CTGGTGGGTATCTGCACCAGGGGGGTTTGTACACACGCTGCACTAGCTCGAGCTCCGCAACTCCACCCTGTGACCCACACATAGACACACAACCGCACACACACACACACGCGCGTGAACACACCCTCCCACTCGTGAGGATTTTTGCCAGAATCAATAGAGGCTTTTTAATGCCTCTTGCTGTAGTACGAGTCTGAAACTGGAGCGCAGGATCACAAATATGGCAGCCAGGGCCTGGCGTTTGAGACGTGCCCCATTTTTGGCCTGTCTCACGTCACTTTCTCCAAAAAAAACCCTACCATTTATCTGCTTGATGGTTCTGTACTTCAAATAAGGAAACAAAACTTTTCCAGGAAAGCACATGGCCTACTGCAAAACGAGCAGAATCCAGTCAGTTGTGGCAGTTTTATGTCTTTTTTTGTGATTTTTTATTGGTTTACCATACCTCTGAAATGCTTGGTTAAAAGCCATACCTGAGCATCAGTTTTGTGTTGTTGAGATGTAAAGGAGCTGTCTAAATCCTGTAGAATAGAATCATATAACACTCCTCCTCACAGATATCATACAAAATACTACAGATTCAAGTATCACTTAATTATCATTTAACTATGCATGGTTGCATAATAAACCGCTGTTGTAGTCCCTTTATGCTACTACAAAAACATAAAATTATGTCAAGCTATTAATAATTTAAAGGTTGTGAAAATAAAAATCATTTTTATGTTTGAGTGGTAAGAATAGTCTGAGAGATCTCACAGCTTGAGGATAAAAGCTGTCCTTCAGCCTGGTGTTACAGCAGCAGACACTTCTACATCTCTGCAGGGTGAAGGGGCTGTGGCTTCGGTGGGTGTTGTCTTAAAATATCATTTGTGCTCTGAGGGACACCTCACCTCACATTGCTGGTGTTTGGTAGATGGGCACCAATGAAGTTTTGGGCGGCTGTAATGACTCCCTGCAGAGCTTCTGTCCTGAATCTCGCACATCTCATGCCAGTTTGTGGTGTATCCAGTCAGAACTTTACTATAAGACGCTATTTAAAAAAAACAGTATAAGAAAGTTTTGGATATAAACATAAACAAAAATATAATTCCAATAAAAATGTTAACCGCAGTCACTCCAAACAGAGGTGCTGCCTTCTTCCCCCCCTGAACTTTTCAACCCGTTGTGCTTAGGCCTCTTTTATGATCCACCAGTGATTCCAGGGACTTTTCTTATTACTCAGAAGTGGCACCTGAATGCAGAAACACTGGTTTCTGTGTCAGCTGACTTGATTTAGTTACTGTATGTTAGCAGGAACATATTCTCCATCAGCATAATTCGGCGTACCTGTGGTTTGTAGCACAACAACAGATGTGAAAACATTTTCTCAGCTATCACAAGTGATTCAATGTCAGTGTCACTTTAACATCAGTGTTTTTGCTTGTCGCTTGTTTACCCAAAGTCTCTCCTGACACTGCATAGGCTCAGTTTCACACACACACACACACACACACACACACACACACACACACATGCATACACGCATATACACACAAAGCAGCCCTCAGTACTTTGTCTGAGCTACACTAACAGCCTACAGCCATGCTTACAGGGCATTTCCACTAGGAAGCCAAATCCCCTCTTCTCTCGGCTCACCTGGCAGCGAAAGAAAAAAGAAGGCAGAAAACTTTTTAAATGTAAGGGTTGGGGAGCAACTTTGACGATAAAAAGCGCATCAGGACGCGAAGTGAAGGGGAAAGAGGCTTTAAGGGGAAAAAAAGGGATTTCATTTGCAGGGTTTTGGTTGTGTTGGCCTGTGAGTGGGGGATTGATAGAGGATGGAAGCGGGGAGGGAAGAAGGTAGAGGAATAAAAAAGCGAAGGAGCGCAGGAAAGAGAGTCTAGTTGTGTGCCATAAAACGTCCCACTGCCTTTCCCAGGGCCAAGTCCTCGCTCTGTTTCTAATGAACTCATTTATTCTGTTTTGCTGGCTTTAGCTCCACCAGCAACAAAAGACAGTCTCCTGGTCTGCCTCTCTGAATGCTCTGCTTCAGGGTTTGTTGAGCATCTAGGTCTGTCCTATGGCATTACCTTTGTTTACTTACCGCTCACCATCAGTCAAATGCAAACCTGAGACTGTCCTCTGCTGGCAAAGGCATTGCTAATTAGCATTTCCCTCTAAAACACTGTTGATTGCAAGTGACTGATTAAATTTATTTGCTGTTGATGTATTACTGTGTACCACGCAACGCAAATACAAATACAAATACCGTCTCTTTCCTTTAAAGATGTTAAGACAGAATCCTTAAAAAAGGTTGTTTTTGTGTCCATATCTTCTGGGCCGTGTCAAACAATAGCAACAAAGGCAAAAACATCAATCGGCAGCACATTTTGTGTGAACACAAAATCTCATTCTGGTTTTGGCCAAATATTTAATCTCTCCTCTCTCTCTCTCTCTTTCTCTTTCTCTGTGTGTCTCTCTCTCTCTCTCTCTCCCTCCCTTTTTCTTTCTGAATAATATGCCACTGGGAAGTGAAAAAAAAAAAAAACTGAGAGCACGGATCCCCACTCCTCCGCTCTTCTCGGCTGCACGTCTGTGATGTCATAATCACTCACATCAAAGGCTGTGCGCTCAACACGGCGACTGTCAGCTTCCCTGGAGGCGTCATTAAAAACGAACAGAGCAAACTGAGCCAGGCCTGACAGAGACGCATCAAAACTTCCTGACACGCATATACGCACACACACATGCGCAGGCAGGCGCGTGCATGCACACACGCCAGCTTGGGTGCATGTGCATTCAGGTATATATGCATGCTGGAGCACATGCTGACAGAAATGTATTAAAGACACACACATGCATACAGTCACACAAAAAAAAATACATAATCATAAAATCATGTGTGCGCTTAAGAAAATGCTCACAATGCATATAATCCCAGTCACAAACACTCACACATGCTAACAACTGAATATCTACCTCTTTTCTTTAACTGTCAGAAATCCCACATACCAGCATGTATGAGCGGTAGCTGAGCACTAAAACGAGGCACGCGTCGCTTGCGGCTGCTTTGTACATGTGAGTGGTAACATCCACAGCATGTGAACATCTGTAGCGAGGACGTGCTGTCATGATGTATGCATTCATGATGCACACTCATGTTGTTGCCAGTCCGGGCCATAATGCAGAGGCGTGCACATAAATATACAAAACAGCCAACATCCACCCGCTCATCTGCTTTTACACACACTTGCCCACCCACACACACACACACGCACACACACACACATGGACACACACACGCACACACACAGAGTCACACACTCATTTACACAAACTGGAGGAAGGACTATAAATAGTATGCCTATGATGCGATGCTGTGTGTGGTTTCTCCCTATGGGTTTGTGTGTGTGACTGTCAAAGTGCAGAGAGAGGGAGGCGGAGAAAAGGGTGGGTGGAGGGGTGGCGGGGCAACAGAGGAATAGGACGGATATTTCAGGGAAAGAAGGGCTGTGCTCATGTCTGGTGTACAGCCTGTGATAAACAGTACATGACAAGCACGGCAAAGACAGTCAGTCCCCTTTGATTTGAAATGAATATAAGCCATTATATGTTCAAAAATGAGAATCTGTGTGTGTGTGTGTTTGTGTGTCTGGCTGAGTGAATTCAAGATGTGTTTACGTAAGATTTTGCTTTTGGGTCGACATGGTGCTCCTCGTGCAGGACTTACCCCTGGCAGGGTCTTCTGCTCGTGCAATGCATTCTGGGCTTTCAGGGCCGACTCTCTGGCACAGTAGGTGAGGAAGGCACAGCCTGGAATACAGCAAGAGAGAGAGAGAGAGATAATTATGTCATGTGAACAGGGGACAGAGGGAGGGGGCTGCACCAATCAACAGCGAATAGCCAAAAACAACACATACATACACACACACACACACACAAACACACACACACTTACACACACACACAGAGTGAGCCTGCAGCCATAGCTCTGAAACTCTGTCTACATGGCTGCACTGGGATTTCTCTTGTGTTTGTGTGTGTGCCCGAGCGTGTTTGTGCACAGTGAACAGCGTTTCGGCGACTGAACAAACGGAACATTCCTGTGTACACAACCATAATCCATACGCATGCAAAAAAAAACAAAACAAAACAAAACAAAAAAAACATGAAAGTGAGAGGAAAAACTGCGGCTCTGGAGATGCGACAGTTTGTGCATTCTGTTGCGTGAGAGCCATTCTGCCCGCAAAACACATCAAATCTGACTAAGCTTTCTCCCTGGCAGTCTGAAATAGCAGTTATCCATTCGTCCATCGCAGTCTTCTGGCTGCTGTGACAGGGATAGACATTTCCCTGACAGCTTCTCTCTCTCTCTCTCTCTCTCTCTCTCTCTCACACACACACACACACACACACACACACACACACACACACACCCACCCCTCCACTCTCCACCCTCCACCCTTCATTTCTCAGTCTCTATGCTCCATATGTTCCAAGACTACCCACAATCCTCGGTTTTGTTAGCACCTGGGCTGACATGTGGGGGTGGAAGAAAGATGGAGACGCAGGAGGCAAGGAAGAAGAGGAAGCCGTGGGGAACGTGTAAGCCGTTCCCTCGCCACCCCCTGTTGACAGTGAGGCGCACGCTACTGTCAGAGAGCTGACAAACTGTCAATCTGCAGATCAAGGCTAATGATTCATGTGTTTGACAGTTTAATAAAACACTTACAAAGACAATTGCACAATGGGCTGTGGTGGCACGATTCCATTGGAGGCAAATATTTCTCATACTGTAAATGCAGGTGTTTCGCTTGTTTGTTGAGGCTGAGACTCAGGAAATTTATTAACAGATGAAGAAAAACTGAATTCAATTAAATTCAATGAAAGAAAAAAATAAGAATCATCCACAAGGGATAGTTAGGCTTTAGGTTTGCACAATGAAAATACTCGTGGACATTTGAGAAAAAGCTTTTTGTGAACAAGGAAGTAAGCAGGTAGACTTAAACATAAAAAAAACAACAAGAAAAAATACCCTGGATGCACTATGTTTGGGTTAATTTTTAAATTTTTCATGTTTTGGATAAAAAAAGTCTTCATGCAGACACTGACAAACTGCTCCCTGCTGCCATGGAACAAACACGCGCCCAAAGAAACGAGAGAGTTTGTTCTGGTAACTTCAAGGGCTGTGCACATGATTATTATTATCCCTCCCCCACAAAAAAATACACAAAAACACGGTGCAGTTTAAAGACAGCATCCTCCTCTCATGGCTCTTCCTAGCTGTGTCTGTGCTTTGTTCTTTTAGCATACTGGGGCTATTTATTATTGAGGGAAGCACCATGTACTGTATGTAGAAGCAGCATGCATCCCATCCTCTCGGCTCCCTGTCTTTAACCCCGGGTCGTCCTGATGGCGGGACACAGGGGAGCTCTGCCTGTTGGTGTTTTTAATTAACGGGCCTCTCTCTCATTAGGCGAAGTGGGAGCTGGCCGCTGACAGCTTGGCTACCTCCTCGTCCTCTCCGGGCCTGTTGTGTTAACGCTACATGCCGGCATCATCCCACGCAAGCCACTGAATCACACACCTGACACTCGCATGTTTGGAGCTCAAGCACCCATCACATTCAGTGTGTTAAGCAATGAATGAAGTATCCAGATGTGGTTATAACATACACCAATGTAAAACAAACCCCAAAAATGACACTTTATCTGTCAGTGTAAAAATGTATTTGGTATTTCCTGTTGATTACAATTGATGTGTAAGTGTTTAAACAGTATTTTAACATCTGGGTGGGTAAAAGGGAGATTCTTTGAATTGCTTTATTTACTGTTAAGTGATTTAATCTCCTGGTTTGCAGACTTCTCTGTCTGATGTGCACAGACAGTCTAATCACATGAGCCTAAGTATCCCTTCATCCAACCCTGTAGGCTTCAAAAAACATTTATATACAGCAAACTTGCAAGAGCAAATACAGACATAACAAGAAATGCCCTATGATGCCACCCTGATTACTTTTTCTATTAACTTCATGCTAATCACATTACCACTAAGTTGCAAAATGAACATGTCAATAGAAGAAGAAGATTAAGTACAGTTTAATGGAGCTGATTCTCTGCTTTTGCATGTTTACTGCAAATCTGTGTTACTTTTTTTTTCTGTGATATTTACTCTTGCCACACAACAAGAATGGCTAAAGATGTTTATGGTTATGTTTAGACACTCACAGCTCTTGGTTCAGAACAGGGAAAGTTTGTGGTCTCTGTTTAAAACAGACTGTACACCCACCGTCCACCCCGACCATCTCACTCTGACTTATGTGCAATATAAAAACGTAGCACTTCCCACG
>JAPZDY010000012.1:19848737-19866097 GCA_029783645.1 Ctenochaetus hawaiiensis | reverse complement strand
ATAAATAAAGGCAGCACACACTTTAAACACTCGTCTCAGCCACTGTTACATACATTAACTTTAAACTTCATACATTAACATATAATTACACATTTACTCTCGACTATGAGAACTTTGAAGCTTGGTTTGAATCTCTGTCAGCTTGTTTCAGTCAGTCGATGGGAAGTGAAATGAGATGAACATGTAGGTCCAGCCATCCCTTTACATTATCTCTGTCTTCCTGTGTTTGTAAAGGTCAGTGGTTTTAATGAGAAGACCGCCGAGGTCAGACAAGCCAGAGGGCTCCGCCTCCCTGACAGGCGCCATGACTCCAAACCTGCTGTTAGCATGCTAATCTTTGCAGGAGCTCCATGAGCGCTCCCTCCTTTGGCTCGGTGCGGTCATCTCTCACTGTGACTAACTGGCTCCCTGCTCGGCCATCAGCCGGCCCCCATCTGACAGTCCCCTCCAATAATAATGGACAACAGAGGCAGTGCTGCCTTGACAACGGCCCTCCTGACAAATTAGGCTCACTGTACTCCCCATTCTGGCCCCGCCTCTTGTTTCCCTCTTGTTGCTTGGCAGTTCTGGGCTCTGCCAGGACAGGGGTGGCGGAGTGCGGTGTGGCGCCGGTGGTCGAGTGTTACTTCGGTAAAAGCGACCTCCACTTTGACACATGTTGCCTTTCTCCCTGACAAAACACTCAAAATCGATTGCAATGCGCTTTCATAGAAACGGGGCACAATGTGGGGCCTGAGCGTGCATTCTGAGCTGAGCTGAGTGGAGGATTCTGGGCCAGGGAGGAGAGGAGGAGCACATAAACACACACAGACACTCACTAAGAGATGCACACACACATTCATCCCAAACCAAACGCGAGAGGAGGAGAGAGAAGGATCCCACAGAGAGGATGATGCAACGAGAGTGAAATTTTTCGGCCTGAACACATGCTGCATTAACGCAGACCTGCAGGACGAAAAGACACACAGACACACTCACACACACACACACTCACACAGACTCACTTCTTTCTCTCTTTGTTCAAAGCCAAATTTGGTTTTATCCTTTCTTTTTCGCAGACGGCACCCATCTAATGGCAACCTGTAACACCTAATTGCCTGCAATAAAACACAGCATGAGTCTTTCATGTTTTTGGCATCGTGACTTCCTGGCCTCACCAAACACGATGAGCCCAATGATCTGTTGTGAACTGGCTCCCCTGACATGTTCAGTTAAAAGGGCTGACATATCAAAACCATAGGCGTTCAGAGGGAACCATAATTCCCTTTATGACCTGCACACATTATAGCCCCCTTCTGTAGCATAAACCATCTGCAGTATGGGTACATTTAAACAAGATTACTATTGGTCATTACACTGCATCTCCACTTGTTTGATCTCAAACATATTAAACCTAAGATGATCATATAATCATTTTCTCAAGTATTGATATTAAATGGCAAAAGTGGCTCCACAGCCAAGGTATTATCATTAGTCACTACAGTTCTTCTTTCGAAAGCAGCACTAAAGATTCATTGACATTTTGTTTACATCGCTTGCCAGGTCAAAATGGACTATTTGGCCCAACTTGAGATGAAAATTTAACCCCTGTTTTGACTTTGAGCAATTCTCTGGCTCTGCATCATCTGAGCTCATGGCAAGAGCTGCTGCTGATGTATTAAGTTTGGCCAAGGATAAATATATTACTCACATAAAATTAACACTAAATGAAACAATAGCAGTTAAAAAAAAAGCTTGGTGTTAGTTTCATATGCTTTAAAAAAAACAAAACGTTTTTAATGCTAATAATAATAATGAACTTTATTTATAAAAAAACAAGTTAGAAAGTGCTTCACTTAATTAAAACAGGATTAAAACATAACAGGACTGAGGCATTACAATAAAAAATGACTATGAAAACTAAAAAATGAGACATGTTGGCAATAAGACGGTGTGCAAGAATTAATAATGGGCTTTTTAAAGAGATTTGTTTTGAGAGGTGATTTAAAAGATGTCACTGATTCTGCAAGCCTCAGACCCTCCAGCAGAGAGTTCCAGAGCTTATGGGCCTAAACTGCAAAAGCCAATGTATTGGAGACAATAAAGGTTTGGCCTGTAACACAATACTGCCTGAAGATGTGACAGCAGTAAACAATAGATAACACCTTCAATTATGAAATATCTTCCCATATCATCACAGCTCAATTGCCCCCGTGATTATTACATGGAATCATGCTGATGAATAGTGCTAGCAATCATATCTACACCTTCTCCTCTTGAATAGACCCCCACCTCCCATGCTGCATTGCCAGAGAGAAGAGAAAGGGAAAAGGCAGGCTCTTTGTGCTAGCTGTGCCTCTCAGCCCCGTTGTGCTTGGTAGCAGCAGCAGCAGCAGCAGCAGCCGGTGACCATTATAAATGGCCTCTATTAGCATGGCTCGGTCGCAGAGGGGAAAGAAATAAAATCATTGGAAGAAAGTAGGCCTGCACTGGTGTCCGTGCGCCTGCTCCCAGCCTCTGCAGACCCCCGTCCCGTGCTCCTCTTCTCCCCACTCCCTCCGCCCCTCCATTCCAAGGGGACAGAATCCTAAAGACTAGATTACGAGTGATACATGGAGTCATTACAGGGAGGGTTATGGCAATAGTATCACAGGCACGGCTGACAATGGCTGTAATAGGGGTCTCTTTCTTCAGATGCAACATTACCATAGCAAAGGTTGTTTTCTTTAGGCTTGTTGATGTACAGCAGAGCAGGAAGGCCTTTTATTACCTGCTGTAGCAGAAAAAAAGCTCTGTATTATCCGGCTAAAAACCATGTTTATTTCTTTTTAAAAGTGCCATGTCTCTCTGGGTAAAGTTAAATAAATGCAACAGTATCCCCAAATGAGGCATAACACTGTTAGTGAGGACACTTGCTATACCAAGTGTGTGCCGTTGAAAAAAATAAATAAATAAATAAAAAGGAGGTAAGACAAAATTGTAAAGGAAATAGCGGATGATCATCTACAATCTCGGGTTCAAGCCGAGGCTTTGTACCAGCACAGCCATTATCCAGCATGATGCACTGTCACTGAACAGGCAACATGTCAGTGCAAGTACATAAAGTGAAGACAAAGGGGGGGAAAAAGAGAGAGAAAAGAATGAAGTGGATCAAGCAGAGTTAATGAAGAGGAGAAAAGATAAAAAAGAAGAATAGAAGAGGAGTTTTCTGGTGGGCAGTTCTATAGACTTCACTCCACTGGAGCATTTCACACGGTAGAGGGTCATCACGCCCTCGCTTTGACTCTTTCTGCTCCGTGGCAGGACTCTGTAAAATGCAAACGGCATGAAGGAGCTGAAGGAAAAGGGGAGATGGAAGAGGAACCAAAGATTGTAACACGGACATACTTAAATGTTCATTTGTGCAAAACACCTTTTCTTTAACCATAAAAATGGCGCCTGTGTGAAAGGTTTTTCTGGCTGTTACTGGTCAGCAGTGAGCCTGACCTTAGACAGAAAACATAGGAGAAACTGAAACAGTTTCAAATACAAAACACTATAAACATGACAAAATTTTTTTTCCTTTAAAATGTTTTATGAAGTTATCACTAAAGAGGCCCTTAAATGATTTTCCTTTTACAAGACAAAAAAAATGAATTTTTTATCTCCCACATATTTGTATATTTGCTCCTAAGTGTATTTACTCATATCTCAAACTCTTGCTGATCTACCTGATTCATGTAACTCAGTGTGGTCTTCAGTAAAACCAGTATGACAGCAGTATTAACAGTCAGTCACTTTGCCTGTTTATTTGTGGGACCTGCTGCCTTTTCCTGTTATTTGGGAATCTTCTGGAGGTCCTGGGGAAGGTGTTGGGGAGTGTGTGGAGGGAATGCGGCCTTCTAGCACTTTGCAGTGAGCCAGTGAGCTGGTGAGAGCCGGGGAGTAGCTACTGCCTCTAGCTAGTTAAAATATGAGCACAGCGGGGGCTCGCTAATGAAAGCGGGGGCCCAGCCCGGGAAGCAGGGCCGTATATCGCGGTGAGGAGACAGTTCTTAGAATCAGCTGGCGAGCCGTGCCTATAGTTCTGGGGCCACTGGTGATTAACTGTCCAACAGGGAGTCGCTACTACATCTGGGCTATTAATAAAAGATAACCCCCCCACCCCACCTCCCCGACACATACACACACACACCCCTTGCCTCCCTTTCACTCCTTCTCCAGGTTTCCCCCATGCCTGCAGACAGTCTCCGCCCTCTGGAATTATTTGTATATCATAATCATTTCCTGACACATGGCGCATGTCACACATTGTTTACGTGAGGCAGAGTGGGGCTTTACAAAAAGGAGGAGGGGGGCTACCAAAAAAAAAAGAAGGGATAACTCATTCTTTATGTACGTTGTTCTCCTGGGAGATGTCCTGCAGGTACAGCAGATCAATTAGTGACCTCTCATTAGACCGTGATTTGCAGAGAATGGCTCTTCCCTTGAGAGAAGAAAATAAAATAGAGCACCATCATTCCTGTTGCACCAAAAATATCAGGCCGATGGTTAATATGCACCAATTTATTTGTTGTTTCACCAAAAGTTTATTATAATTCACCGGTATCCTTAATGTAACAAAGGGACCCGCTGTGTGTCGGTCGGGGTTACATTTGGAAAAAGTTAGGAAAATAGGCTAAACTGCACAAGGTTAGAACTTGAAAAATCTATTAAAATGTAATCTGTTTATTTCTAGGTGTATTTTTAAGGAGGCATAACTTAGATCACCAACACCTGAAAATCATATTAAGCTTAGGAGCTGTAAAAGTACAATTTATTCATAGGCCTACATCTCATGTGTTGCACACGTGCGTACACACGTGCACGCGCGACCCCCCCTCTCCAACCCTTCAACGCACACACACACACACGCGCGCGCGCGCACACACACACTGAGAGAGTTACGGGCAACAGAGTGTACGGTGCTGCGGGCAATCAAACACAGCCTCCCCGCTATTGCAACGTGAAAACGTGAGGTTAATGGCCTGGATTTAGCACTGTAGTGAATGAAAGCACGTTTACAACCGCCGGACTAGATGTGTGAATACTCCCGTGCACACAGCCCAAATGGGAACATTGCTCCTCCTAACATCACCCTACATAAATTCATGCCGTCGTGACTCCCGATTCGTGACAGTCTCATGCTTGAATATGTTTTCTCAGTAAGATAGAAAATGATGCACTGAATTGAAGAAAGCAATGCTGAGTCTAACAAAAGAATAAATATCCTTTTTTTCGATGCCACAAATCCCGATAACAACATGCATAAAGTCATTCAGGCTTCAGCTGAACAGAGAATTCGCACAATTTGCCAGCAATCGTGCAAATCTACCCATCAAATCCTGCATGATTTAGATCCCCACTCTCATGAACGTGTGACAGATTTCACACTGACAAAAACAAGTAGAGCCATAGTTGTTTCAGGGAAAAATGGGCATAACCCACCTTTGTGCATGCCCGTGAAGCGGTCCTTCAGCACAGTGAGCTCGTAGATCTTGCCGAACTCCTCGAAGAGGGGCCGGAGGTCCTTCTCGTCCAGGTTACGGGGGATCTGACCGATGAAGAGTTTGATGGCATCATGGTCCTTCATGGGGATGGTGGCCGGGCAGCCCACTGGGCTGTGGCTGTGGCTTAATCCGTTCACGAGCCCGTTCGTGCTGGGGGAGACCACACCGACACCGTGCACCGTGCCGTCCACCTGCCCGTTGGTTAAAGTTGCCATCTTCGGACCGGCCAGTGAGTTGGGATGGGTACAACAGCAGCAGATGGTGATGGTGGAGAATCGTATTACGTTGAGAAAAAGCTGGTGGAAGTCTTGGTCAAAATTTGGTTCCGAGACCAAGCCGTGCCAGAGCTGATTCCGCTCTCGTCCTATCAAAGCCAATATTTACAGTGATGTGAAAACACATGTAGCATTTGGCGAAGACGCATATCAAAAGCGCGCAATGCCGTTGGTCCCGGTGGAGGCTTTGATTCCTTATATTTATGTCCTACCCAATAACTCGTTCATTGATTTCATAAAAGAGAGACAGAGAGGAAAGAGAGAAGGGGGAGGGAGAGAAAGAGATGAGAGAGAGAGGGAGAGAGAGAGACCAAGAGCGTTCACTGTCTATTTACACCCACGTTCCCTCGTCCCAGCTTCTTGGCACCCTTTTATTTTTTTGCATTGAGGAGTCGGTATGGGTGTCTTCTCGGTTTAAACGGACAGGGCCGGCTCAATCTTTGCCTGAGCAGCGGGGAGGTTTGAATAAAGAGGATCGCTGCAAACTGGGCATATGTCAAACGCAGAGTTTCCTGTCCCCCCTTTTCTTATGAGAAGACCAGGTGGTACATTCCACCAAGGGGAGAGGGTCTATAAATAGAGAAATATTGAGAATACGCTCCTTTGTGCTCCTACTCTGAGCAAATAACTGCACATTTACAAACTCAAGAAATAATTATTTCGTGACTGACATGCACACTCTTCTCTTAAACCGCAACAAGCTGCACAGTTGTCTCAACAACAATTAACACCTCAAATTTTTTGATTATGTAAAAAAATTAAACATCCGCTGTAGACGATTGAAAATGTGACTGTCGTTCTTAGGCGATTTGATTTTATGCTTTAACCACAGTTCATATCTTATTGCCTTTTTCATCTGCGACGGCAGCAGCAGCAGCAGCAGCAGCAGAGAGTCGCTGCACCCTGACTTCGCTCCTGGACCGCGGACAGCTCCGCGGTGCTGAAACGCGGTCCCACAGGCGAGAATAAAACACACTGATGGAGGTTTCCTCTGACGGTTCCGACCGCTCGCTATTGTTAAGAACAAACACGGGCTTTGCACCGGTGAGACGACGTATTATTAGCTTCCTCTGCCATTTCCAAAGTCATGTGGATTAGATTTCCAGAGAGGGGAAGTCTGTGAGCACCGCCGAGTGGCGTAGAGAGGGGGCACATCGACGGAAAAAAACACATGAGTGGGACAAATTGACAAGATGTACAGAAATCCACATTGTCGGTATGTCGGCAACTCTTTAGGCTTCTCCGGTGATGAGTGTACTTAGTGTACAAAGACAAAAGAAAAACTATCGCAACTGAGGCTCTGAATGCACAAAATCATCTGAAAAGATGAATTGATCATTTAGGAGTATTTTCAATATTAATTCAGTTTCCTCTGAAAATAAATTTTAAGCTTGCTATAGGCCTACAGACGTCGTTCAAATCGGGTTAAATCGAATCTATGAAAAACAGTGACTGAGTTAGGTATTGATATTAAACACAACTCAGAGCAGAGGGTCTAAAACATTCAGATATAAATTAAAGGTGTATGATAAACGCTGACCAACATTCTTGATTAAATAGGCAGAAAGAAAGATATTTCTGCCTTCTTCAGTTCAACATATTTCTTTTTTTTTAGCATTCTGCATCAGGACAGAATGTTCTTTATTATTTGTCACTGGACACCACAAGTTTTTCCTGCTGCAAACAGAGTAACTGTAGGTCTGAACATTCATTGTCGAAGTGTGCACAGTTTATCATGACAGGATTTTTAAAATTTATTCCTTTGGGAGTTAGTTCATGTTGTTTATCTCTAATACTAAAGGACAACTACAATGCAAGAGGTCATGGCAATGAGCAATTGACAAGCGTGCTGATATTCCCATTGAAATCCAGTCTGAATGCCATTTAAAGCCAAGTAGCCCATTAAAAATGAATGAGTTACAGTGGAGTTATGAAAATCTTTATGGCATTGTGTCTTAAGCCAGGTAGTTTTTTCAAATAATATGTCTGTCTTTTGTGCTTTAGTCTGTGCTGCCATTTCCAAACAAATTATTATTACATATCAAATAAATATCTATATAAATATGGGTCATCAGTCTGTGACATATGGAGAAAGTACTTCACACAGACATACATATAATCATGTGTATGACCATGGTGAGTATATGGCTATTACTGAAAATGGTTGCCTATATGAAGGCAGTAATATGGCTCCTATATATGCTAATATGTTATATTCATATTAGACCAAAGGGTAAAGTGCTGTGCATAAAGGCCACAAGGCACTGAAACAGTCTCCAGTGATGAGCAAAATGAACTGCTGGTGTATTCCAGTTATACATCAGTGTCTTCAGTTAAACCACACAGCCTACAGACCTCACAGTATAGCTATGGCATCCAAGGCTCATAATGTTGACCCTATTTGTTTTCATTTTTGGCTATGAGGCAAACCCCCCTCCGCCTAGACATTAGCCAACCATTAAATAACAAAAGCGGCACACTCTGTATCTCTCTCACTTCTTTCTGCTCTTCCGCCAGCTAAATGGCCCGGTAATGTCATCCCGTTCTCACGGCATGACCGGGCCCCAGTGGGGCGGGGGGTGCTTGGCTTTCTTTGGCATGACACTGTGCACTGCTCTACAAGCTTTCCCTCGGGGCCACACTCCATTCACCACAGCAGCCTTGCCTGCGCTCACGCCTGACTTACCTCCAGCAATATTTTTTAATACAAGGGTGAAATGGGAGGGCACAAATCATTGTAATTATGTTCAGTGGGTACTGCTGTGATGATTATGTAAGGTATGGTGCCACAATGGTTCCCTCACGGTCTGTCTCGTCACACAACCTACCTACGAGCCACTATGAAATGTTTTCAGTGTCGCCCCGAGTGAAATGACTTTGGTGACTGATCCCATCGGACTGATAATAATAATACCCAATTAACGTGCAAGACGTGTAACAGTGAGTCTTTTTCGCTCCCCAAATGGTACTTATTTGAATTCGTTTGGGTATACTCAAATATGACTGTGTGGATCTTGCAAATCGTTTGTGCTTTAGCACAGACGCGCTGAGAGCAATTCAAGGCAATCGGTCTGTCAAACATTTTTTATATTTATTCTCCATCCACACTAAACTCTCTACATTTCCCCCAAATCAGTTTGATGCAATCAAATGATTTCATTTGCATTCATGTAAATAATGATCTTGTTTCCAGAGCGCTTTATTAAAATAAATCAAGGCTGGACTTTGTTGATATTTACAGCCTGTTAGAGACTAGACTGCAGTTGTATATCAGACCAACGGGGGGTTAAACATCAGAAAACTCACATTTATGCCTCTATCCATGGTGCTAAAACTAATGCAGGGCAATGCTATTTCATGTATGCCTCTGTCCATGGTTTTGAAACCAAAGTGTGGCAAAGCAACCAAATTTGTGCCTCTCTCCATGGTGCTGAAATCAAGGCAAGGCAATACTAACTAATATATGGCTCTGTCCATGGTGCTGAAACCAATGCAGTGAAACGCCATCAAATGTTTGCCTCTGTCCATGGTGCTGAATTTAATATAGGGCAATACTGACAAGTGTTGCTCTTTTATAAGACATGAAGTCCACATAAATTCTCAATAACATCTACAAAAGTTTAAGGCCTATAAGAGGACTGCATGGACAGGGCATAGATGACCATATGTGGACTATTTGTTTTTCTAAAAAAAAAAAAAAAAAAAAAAATTCCTGTGAGCTCATCAAACAGAGGTCACTACATTCCTCCCCCTCCAAATGAACCTTTGCAATCACACAGCAGAAGAGGCCTA
This sequence comes from Ctenochaetus hawaiiensis, assembly GCA_029783645.1. Taxonomy (NCBI): domain Eukaryota; kingdom Metazoa; phylum Chordata; class Actinopteri; order Acanthuriformes; family Acanthuridae; genus Ctenochaetus; species Ctenochaetus hawaiiensis. Next base: position 19,856,523 of record JAPZDY010000012.1, on the reverse strand, counting down.
TTTTGCCCCTGGAATATTGCTCCCTTACTCGTCATGGCTTCAATTTTCAGTTTCGGCACTGTAAATGGTTGCAGCAAGGCAAATAAATGAAAAGGGAAATGAAATTCTGGGTAGCCAAGTTACACAAATAGATTGATAATCTGCATGGGACACCATAAAGAGCTCTGGCGTTTTCAATATTACCTATTCTGCATAGTAATGTCTTTTCTCACCTCTCCTTCATATGGGACAAAGTTCTAAATCTCCCGTAGCCTTGGGACACCCAGGCTGTATATCACCTCCCAGTAATTTAGGGGGAAGAGTGCAAAGAAATGAGGAAATGGCAGGTGCATGACTAAATGCTCAGAAAGTTTAGAGGGACGATGAGGGCAGGAGGGTCCCCTTTAACTTGATTAGCACCAATTTGTTGGAGATTGGAAAGGATGTGCCAAGAAAAAAATGACTGCAGTAATTCAAAATGTGTGTATGCTGTGTTATAAAAGGCAGACAGCTTTCTTGGCGTATACTGTATTTCTTAATGATTTTACTTAAATGTCTCTTGTGGAAATTATCATATGCAAGGAGTCCCATCTAATATCTACACAAAAAAATATTTGTTTATGAAAACATTTATGAGGAAGTACTCATAAATATGCAGGAGCCTTTACAAACATAACTGGTAAATGTGAAACAGAACATAATTTGCTGAGAAAAAAATGTATTTTATATTGTCACGTGTGTAATAAAAAGTCTTATGTTGGAAGTTTGTTGACCCTGGAATGAAACGCGAATATTTATCTCCCCTTCGGCAAAAACAAATAAAAGGAAAAAATACATTCAGAAACACATTAGGAACATTAAAATAATTTGTAAAATATCCCTCCAGCGGATCTATGGACTAAACATGTCTTTGTTTAGTTAATACGCACAGTGTCATACAGTGGTCAATCGCTTGCTTGATAAAATTAGTACCCTTGTGTAGGTTCATAAGACATGATATAAAGCACAAAGTCTATGCAAGGTATCACACTCCAGTGACCAGAGGCAATAAAACATAATTTTCAGCAGCTACACAAACCAAGTTTAAACAAAGTTAAGTGGTGCTGCAGTGTGAGATATTAACAACCATACAATTCTTATATCTGTGTGTGATTGGAATAATGTTTTTTAAAACATATGCTGCCTAAAATTCCTACAATCAGCATTGAGCTCAGCACAAAACAATAATGACAAGATACTACAGATTCCATTAGAACAAAGCCCGTAGATTTGAGAATTGCAGAATCTCCTGGGTTGCTCATTCGAAGGAGCAATGAGGTGTGTCTTTCTCTCACCCCTGCGGTTATACCTGGGCCGCTTTGGAAAGAAATTAGTGCTGTGACATTTGACATGAGTGGGCGTCTCTGCTTGTGCCGAGTGCCGGCTGCACATATCAGCCATGTTGACAGCTCCCCTCCTTGACTGACTTGCTGCCCTGAAAAAACAAGCCTCTTGACAAACACCAGCTTCTTGACAACATCACAAATACAATCGCATTCACTGTGCACATGTAAATGCAGCTTTAGGCACTTAGATGCACCCACACACACATGCTTTCAAACACAGAAACATGACAGAAAATTAACCTAATTCTGTTGCGCTTCCTTTGTAGCTATAAAACCGTATTGTTGTGGCTGATGTCTTGAGTCATCTAGTCAATCATTCATGACAGAAGATGTCTTCATTGTCTGGCTGCTGTCTGAATCATGCAGCACCAAAATCCTATTTCCACTACAACGGATCAATTCCACAGAGAGGTCACGAGGTGAGGTGAACTCTGAACCCTGGCTTTGTTGCGCACACTGATGATACTCCAAGGGCTTGGCCTGGTTGTCAGGGTGATGTGACACCTCCATTCCAGATAGGCAGCCATTTTGGGGCCAGAGTTTCTCACTCCCTGGTGTCATTAATTGCTCTGGGGAGGAAAGTGGGACTCACAGGGGAGTGTGATAACACCTGGTTCTCTGGTATACCCCTGGGCAAAAAATGTCTGGAGTAAGGATGAGGTGTACTGTCATGTCACTGCGAGTGTGTGTCTTTTGTGTGTATGGGTGTGTGTGTGTGTGTGAACATGTGCTCATTCATGTGTAGCAGTGTATTATTATTTTTAGACTGGAAATCACATGTGATGGTTGCCAGACAAGTGAACAAACCCACATGCAAAAGCAAATATGAGCTTGTCTTTGTTCATGTGACCCAGAAATTCCATCAGCTTTGTTCGGCTGAAATTTTATTTCCTGACAGGAATGTCCTTACACACACACACACACACACACACACACACACACACACGCACACAAACACACAGATAGTTGAAAAAATGTTTCTATGACAAGTTAACAGACGTTCAAATGTCCAAAAATGTCAGAAAACAGAACAATAGTGGGTCTGTCATTGATTTTTTTGCAACACTTTACTTAAAGTATCCCTGTTACTGTAAAAAAGTGATAATCAGTTAAAGGTATCTCTAGATATATTGGTGAGCAACTAATTGTTTTTGACCAAGTGGATGAATGGACAAAATAATTAAACTAAGTTGTAATAATATAGAATAAGTCCTCAAAAGAGAAGTTGAAATTGAATATTGTTGTTGAAATATTCTACATTAATAAACAATAGGAACTTAACTTATATCTGTTAACATCTGTGTTATAGTGTGTTATAAACACTGTATTAAATGTTTCATAACCTTTTCAGATTATAACCAAAATTTAATTTAATCAAACCCTATTTTGATACTATGCATGGCATTTCTGAGGCAATAGCTACTCAGGGTCTGTAATAATCTAATATATATTAGATTTAATCATAAGTCTACTTGCTTTTTAAACATGTGTTTGTTTGGCTGCACTGTAAGCAGATACACTAGTTGCCCCTCTGATGATTTTTTTACAAAGTAGTTACTCAAGTACAGTTTGCTGTCCCCAGAATTTTGTGACTTGTAGTATTAAACTGCAGGAATGAATAAAATATAACTTACAAGTAAAGTGCTAGCATTTTTTATGATAGTTATGACTCATATGAACAATATTTCACAAGTCAAGCTATTCTGCTCTCTGAACCTCTTCAGGGGTAACTCACTCCATAGAGTTCCTGTAGCATGTACTTTGTTAATAATAATAATAATAATAATAAAAAAAAAAGAACACCTGAAAACGAACCACTGAATATCAATAAACAGCAGGTTCTGGCAAGTCTATAGCCTCATGTATTACTTGATGGCGGCAAAACAAGGTCTTCTAATTGTTTTTCTCAGAGCCCTCTCCTCACAGAAGACTGTGAGACTTTGGTTTGGCTGAAGTTTCTTCACAAAACCATCCCAGTGAGCAGTCTAATTATAGCTGCTAAGGGGAAGTGATAGCGAATATTGACGGTGCAGTTAAATCCCTGGCACAGAGAAGAGCCTATGATTGCAATATAATAATTTGGCATTTGGCTAGACAAAAGAGGCTGCACAGAAATATGTTTCAAGTCTTAGACGGGAAAAATGACAACAAAAGAAATAATGGTGTAATTGAGGTGAGTTCTTGCAGAGTTTGGTGTATGTGCGTGTGCGTGCACGCGTGTGTGTGTGTTTCTCTCTTTCCGGGGGCCCCAGTAGTTTGATCCTGAGTGATGTGTAGAGTCTTATCGGCTCCGGAGAGGAAGTATGTGTTACATTTTTTTGTCTGATAATGACAGATGAATGGAGACAGACAGACAAAGGGATGACAGAATGATGGAAGGGATTGCTAGATAAACAGACAGGTGAAGCGATAGATAGATAGATCAGTTTTACTGTACCGCCTGGCGGTGAAGTTTCAATGTGCTTAGAAGTACGTCTTTCACGGTGCGTGTAGGCTCGTGGTGTGTAGGCTCTGTGAATAGAAAATCGAGCCTGGATGAACACATTTGAGATGATTGTTCAAAACTCACAAACACACACACACACATGCACATCCACGGGCGCGCTCTCACACTGCGCTGTACGCATGGTTGCTCTTTAAGTTCAATTAGCATGAAAAATGCTTTCTGATGAGATGGAAAGCGGTAAATAGAAGATGACTGAGAGGAAAGGAGGGTTCCTCATCCTGCCTGTCTTCCTACTCTGCCTGTATCCCTCTCTGTCTGTCTTCTCTCCTGCCAGGAAAGAGCGATACAATGTAAATACCAAAACACCAATCTACCCTGTCTGACCCCTAATTTGTGTCTAGCATGCTTCTCTGAACTTTAACATCTTGCTCACTGTGTTCATACTATTCTTTGCTCAGCACGTGGACTCAGTGGGACAAATTAAACAGTATTTGTGAGAAAGACGCACACCAAGTGTAGAAATCCATCAGCCAACAAGTCTGAACCAGGCCGTAGCATCTGCCCCCAGCTTCTGGCAGACACAAACACTGAGGGGCTTCCTGGCAACAGCTTTGCTCAGGTAGGGAAAGGTCATTAATAATGAATACTAAATCAGCATCTGAAAAAGGTTACCATTTTCAAACGCTACACTCGCTTCCTTGTACCTCTCCCGTAGCATTTATTATAGCCTTTTCACTTTCCTTTCACTGTCACCTCTTTTGTCAGTGGAAATATGAGCTATGGCTTTGCTCTGGTTCTGTAGGGGGCAGGAAGGGAGATGAGAGGAAAATGGTAGCATAGTGTGATTCATTCATACACGGATCAAGTGTGATGGCTCTGGGAGTGGTGCTGGGTTATTTGGTTTTCTAGGGCTCGATGTCATTGTATGAGGTTTTCCATAAAATGTAATGCAGTCCTAAAACCGTGGAGAGGCGAATATGTATGTGTGTGTATATATATATACATATATATATATATACACACACACACTTATACAGGGAATGAAAAAATTTCATAATGGAGTTGAGAAGTGAAGAGAGAGAAAAGAGAAGGTTGTTCCTAAATATCTTAGTCAGGAGGTGGATGTACATTATACACTTTGTGTCTCCTTTTGATAGAGAAAATATGACTCATTCTTCAGCTGGCAGTGCTACACACATTGGACCACATAAAGTATTCTCACACACACACATGCACACATGCACACATGCACATATTCATTACAATGCACACAGACGTGGATACAGCACCCACATTGTGTTGTCGGATAAAGGGAGCGGGAAAGAAGTAAGCAGTGTTACAAATAGACTTTCAGAAAGGCTTTTGAGCAGAAGGAAGGAGAGCCTTGAAGAGTGCGAGCCTTCAAAAAGGCAGACGACAGCACATGAGCATGCCCCCCACTCCCTCCCCTTGTCTTCCTACTTGTACTCAGGCTGCAGTGAGAACATAATATAAACCATGACATATTTTGCCAGTGTTCAGAAATGCATTGCCTAATCTTCAAATACATCACCCAGTGTTCAGTCAAAGTGCTGCACTCTCGCTCACAGCTTCCCATGATCCTCGTGAAGGGCTCCTGGAGGACACTGTGGTGTCATGCTGTGAGGCTGTGGCCACATATGTGTGCACCACATGGTTCCCCTGAGGGAACCGTCTGATTGGATATGGGTGCTGGAGCCTGTCGCCTATCTGTGAACTCTCCCTTAATCTGGATATAGTAAGCCCACAGGGAAAGACACATCACAAGGGCTAGGTTCAGTGTTGCTTTCACTATCTTTCTTCCCAACTCACTCATGCAGCTGCGAAGAAAAATGTCTTACCAGTACCGTGTTACAAACTGTAACACTTATATACTGACTCCAGATCCTGAAATCATATTTTAGAAGGTTGTGCGTGAACAGACAGAGTTTGATCAGCACTGTGGGAGCTGCTTATAGAGTGAAAAGTTAAAACAATTCCAAAATAAAATGTTTTCTTCCTTTTTGGTAACACTCTGTAGAGTTCACCTAAAGAATGTTTTTACATATCAGATACACTGAGGAGTTCTTGTTTTGTTTTAAAAAAGACAAAGTATTGTGTGAGAAATGTTGTTTCCCTCTCCTTCCATGCCATACTGCTTAAAGAGAGAAAAATGTGACGTGGTGCCGTTGTTAATTACCCACCTAGACCTCATTACTGAGGTGTTGAATCATTAGAAGGAAGGCAAGTTAACCAGGGAAACGCTGCTAGGAGATGTTTCCAAGGCAACTTCATCCTACACATACACATATACACATACACTATCTGGGAAAAGCAATCCAAACACCATGTTGAAAAAACGGAAAAATGAAAAAACTTTGGGAAACAGTGATAAAGTGTTGAGTTGGAATAATGTTAGGTGTATGAGTTTTTGCATATGTTTGCATGCAAGTGCATAACCGCACCCTTGCACACGCATGCTTAATGGACACAGGTGTGTCGGCCTGACTCTAGCTGGCTGACCTCTCCCTTTATGTTCGAACCTCATGTCATGCAGAGGCAGAGACAACACTTCCCAGTGTGGATCGATCTCCTCTACAAGGCAGTACTCTGCTCCCCTGTCTCAAACACAAAGGGAATGCACCTGCCTGGAAGTGCGGCTCTGACACAAAGCCTGCAGGGAACCAGATGTCTCTGAGGCGTGTTGTGGAATTGATGCTTCCACTTCCACTCATTTATATCTAACAAAAAAGAAGCCCAATACAAATGGATATAAATGTGAAAATTATGCTTGCAAGTCTTTGCTCTGTAAAAACACAATAAAAAATACTAATTTTGGTGTTGTCACTACAGGAAGAAATTCAATGTATTTTTATTTTCATAGATTATGATAGGAAAACAACATCTTTATTGTAAGCAGGAACAAATTAAGGCAGGTCAATTGATAACAAACAACCCAGTTATTATAATATCATCATAATGTGTTTTCATTTTGAGAAAACATATTGACAAAGCTTAGTTATGCATGCACACAATTTAAAACTATGAACAAGTTCCTGAGTTTTTCAGTTTCTAAGTATAAATAGTGGTGACTTATGTTAAGTATAACAGTGGAACAGAGTACACCGAGTGCATTGCACAGACAGGTTTCTAAGCAACATCAGTGAGATGCACATGTTTGTGAGAAAGCAAACTGAAATGACTGAAAGGCAGACATCATTTCTGAAAAGTAGTATTTGTGCCATAAACTAAAGAAATTACAAAATTAATGGGTGTGAATTTTCAGTTTTATTGTGCAAAATTAGCTGTTTAGATTTTATGAAGGTGCAAGAAAGTTTTGTAAAAAACCTGATAAAGGAGAAACACTTGGTTTAAAGTGAGATAATTACATAGCTAGAAAACAAAATTTTATAGTCCACAAGGGGTAAATTTGTGCATTCTGTGTGCCTCCAGGACACAGACACATTTGTCCAGAATATATAGTGGGCTGGTGTTGTTATAACTCTATGTAATCAATTAATTTAATGAATTCTGCAAACATTTGTCAGTCGATGAGATAAATGCTTTGGTGATCACTTTGCCAGGCTGCATGATCATCACTCGTGATCAGTATGATGAGTTTCAGTGCTCACTGACAGCTGATAGAGGTGGCAAAATGATACTTTTGGGTGGAAAAATGCATTAAATTGGACATGCAAGGATGAGTGCTGCATATAAATTTGTCTGAATATCACATTTCACTCAGCTGAAGAGTGCAACAGTACAGTAAAATAATGTTCTAAATAAAATGTCCATATAAAAATTGTATAAAGTGAAAATACTGTAATAAAAATAGAATACTTGAGTAAAAATGCCTTGTTACTCTCCACCCTTGACGCATGCAGACACAGGAAGAGCATGTGAGAGAGAGAGATACAGGCACCCTTTCGTCAACGTGACAGTTTTATGACCCCCCTAAACTTTTGACCCCGCCCCTCCC
>JAPZDY010000012.1:19836783-19848087 GCA_029783645.1 Ctenochaetus hawaiiensis | reverse complement strand
GAGGGGCGGGGTCAAAAGTTTAGGGGGGTCATAAAACTGTCACGTTGACGAAAGGGTGCCTGTATCTCTCTCTCTCATGTGCCTTTTCAGGCTGCGCTAAAGTCCAGGACCTTCTTGCTGTGTGGCGATAATGTTAACCACAGAGCCTCTGTGCCGTCCAACTGAGATACCTTAGCTCTGTATAATTACCATAACAAATGAGGACATTGTCAGATGATAATTGAGTTTCTGAAATGAGCACCACATTTTCCATAAGCTTCATCCCATCCTGTCACTGTTTACTGGCTTTGGAAAGCATGCTGAAAGTTGTCTTCTGTCAAACTTTCGCTCGTTCCAACACTGTCAGAAACTCTGACAGTTTTGATGATATAGCCAGCCGTTTCGCTCAGTGATGGACCTGCTTATTTGCTGTGATTTATGCTAATCAAATTTAACACGGCAATGATTTATTGATGTTAAATTTTCTTTGACTCCAGAATGATCTGCCTCATTTTGTCGATGCAACAGGAATGGTTCAGTGCACATGGTCGACTTAAAGAAGCTGCAGAGTTTTTTATGACACATTCAACATTAACATCACGGTTGACCATAATTCTTCACATGAAGGAAGAATTAGAAGAGCTAATGTGGTAATCAACAAAATGTCATTAGCTGAATGATGATATGTCATGTGGAATATTTACATCAATCTCTATTATCTATGTTAAATGATCTGCAACTAAAAAAAAGCTGGCATCACTATTTTGACGAGAAATTAAGTGACTGACCTCCATCACAGAGAAGTAAACAGACCAAAAGAGACAGGTAAAGACAAAAAGACAAGGACAAGGACAACACACGTGCACACATACAGTGGCGTCCTTAATCCCTGTTCTTCCCTCCCATTTCTTATTTTTATGAAACACACAATCCTCCAGCAGAGAAAGAGACAAACACGACAAATTAGCTGATGTGAGGGCCTCAGCGCATCAACCAATGGAGAAAAGATGCTCAGAGAACTCAGAGACAACAAATCCTCGTAACCCACCACCAAAAAATCGCTCTGCTGCCGTCTGTCTGGTCTCAGGCTGAGTGAGGATTAATGTTCTCGACATTAATAAAATTACAAAGGAAGGGAATGAACATAATATCCGGGACTACCCCCTGTGAAATGGCCCCTCTCTCTGCCCTCCTAGGGAAGAGCTGTTTTATGTCCAAACTAATCCCACCCCCCCCCCACCCACACACACACATACACCACCACCACCACACGCGCCACCTTCCTCTGTTCCAACACTTTTAAATCCAAAACCCAAACGTCAATAGTCATTTCAGCCACAGACAGAGAAGAAAGAAAAGTGTATGTGTATGTGTGTGTGTGTGTGTGTGCGTGTGTGTACGGGGACACGTGTGTGAGTGTGTTTGCGTGTTTGTGTGTGTGTGTGTGTGTGTGTGTTTTTAGAGGAGAGTGAATGTGGGCTGGGGAGGGCCAGTTGTACCATGACGGACATGTGGAACAACAAATGAACAACGCCTCAAGCAATATCAAAGATGTCGATGGGAGGAGATTTGAATGGCGTGTCGGTGCAGACGTTGATTATTACTCATGTCAATTGTTGAGACGATGAGTGCTCAGGGGCATCTGTCTCTCTCTCTCTCTCTCTCTCTCTCTGGATGTTTTTCTTGTCATATCCTGGAGTTTCAAGGTAATGAACGCCTTTTGTCTGTTGTCTGATGTAATTGAATAATGGGTGATGTACACATGTCGAGCAGCGTGAAAGTCACACAGAGAAATCAGACCCTGTCAACACAGGTTTACTTTTTCTTTCTCTCTCATACACGCACACACACACACACGCACACGCACACACACACACACACACACAGACAGGCAGGCAAAAACACACCAGATCTGATTTGTCCCAGGAAACAGTTTTGGCAGTCGGAAGATAAAGCAAATGATTCTCCATGTTCTTCTCTCTTTTTTTTCTGTTGTCTTCAAAGCCCAAACTTATGTGTCATAGCCTCTTTTTAATAGTTGTGCAAAACTATTAAAAAAACATACAGGAGCAACAGTGTTGCTCTGGGTGTAAAGTTCATATATGCTCATGAACATGCAATTTACTTTATGTCAGTCACACACCCCTGTCCTCATACCATAAACACTCACAAGAGCACTAAATATCTATAAATCTGCAGCTTAAAATAGACCCCAGCATAAACTCCTGTGCGTAATGTTCGCTAAGAACTAAAAAGCTGTATTAGAAGATTACTGAACCTTTGTATGATTGAACCTTTTAATGAAATTTTGCTATGCTTTTGTGATCTATTAATTTAAATCTAAGAGGGACAATTGGGCTTAAGGCTGGGTTCTTACAGACATAGTTGGAAGGTTTTGTCAAACACCCTATTTATGAAGCAGACACAAAGCAATATTTACCTGGTGCTGTGTTTGTGTACACCTGATGCATGTTTGTCAAGTATTAATTTTCCTTATTGCTTTCTTTTGGTCTCAGCCAGCTGCTGATAAAATAATCTGACTCTTTAGCTGCTAAATGCTCTGTCCAATGTATTGTCAAGCTAGTGTTAGCTTTGAACATTTGCTGATGAGCAGGTAGCAAACAACAGGTTTATTTGAAATTTTTCTCTAAAGAGCTGAAGGACTCCAAAGTTGAGTGTGAAATTTCTCTGGGTTGGTTACTTTGAGTGACACTTTTTACATTATAGTAATGATGTGATCTATTGTTAGCATAAAGATCTTGTTTAGAACAGCTTTAAAGATCACGTGTGTAGGATTTAGAGGCATCTAGTGGTGAAATTGCAGATTGCACCTGAATGAATATCCTTCTGCTTACCCTCCACTTTGAAGCATGCAGAAGAACCTGCATTGGCCAGGAAATGTGCAAAAATGTACAAAAGGTCCTTTTTAAAGCCAGTTTGGTTTGTCTGATCGGCTTCCGCAGAAACATGGAAATGCAACATGGTGGACTCTGCAGAACAGGAGTCACTCTGTATGTAGATTTAAGATAATAAAAACACAATTCTTATTTTCAGGTGATCATACTGTAATGAAAACCATACTTATGAATATTGTATTCCATTTCTGCCATATAATACAAACAAATCCCCCAAAACTTTTCACACTGGACCTTGAAACTGTGCATTTTTTATATTTTAGTTGTTTTGGTAGGATGCATTTGCCTAAATAAAGTATAACTATGAAGTAAATATAGGATTACTGAAAAATAAAAAAGATATTGAGAAAGACAAAAACATGATGGGCAGATAAAACATAGCGTAGGATGGAAAAAACAGATCAACCGTGAAGCAAACAGAAAGACATACAGACGGTAATGTAACTGGTAGAAAGATTGATACACAAGCTGACAGATTAGGACATAAAGATAGAGAGACAACTAAGCATGTACAGTAAAATGACAGAAAAACATGCAGAAAAACACAAGGACAGATTGACAGGATGGAGGGAGACACACATGCCATTAAATGAGCATAAAAAGGACAGACTGACATACAGATAGTCTTGTTGAAAAACTGGCTGTCCAACATGGCACACATTAAAACACAGTAAGACTGCTGTACATGACCAGGTCAGGACCCAGATGGCATGTGATCGGACAGGAATTCTGGGAAGACTGTAGGCTTCCAGATAGAGGGAGGGAGAGAGTGGGGGGAGGGAGAGAGAGAGAGAGAGAGAGAGAGAGAGAGAAGCAAACAGTGTTGAAAATGGGCAGGTGGAGAGTGCGCGCACACACACATACACACAAGCAAACACACAAGCATTCACATACAGAGGGCATGCAGGCAGACAGGCAGGGGCCAGGAATGAGCCTGGGCAGGAGATAAGATTCCTGGGTGGCTTTGCCATGGGCACGGGTCTGCAGAGCACAGCAGCCTGGGGCAGAGGGAGGAGTAGGGCGAGGTGTGTGTGTGTGTGTGGGGGGGGTGTTATCAAGCCAGTGCAGGGGCTGGGTTGAGCGAATGGGCAGTCTGGGAATCTGACTTCCTCAGCTGCCCTCCCTCTCCCTCTGTGATCTAGCAGTGTTGGTAAGACAGAGAGGAAAAAAAAGAGAGAGAGGACCAGAAAAAAAAGGTGAATAAGAAAGAGCCCTGAAATAAAGGTGTTTATGTGTGAGCTTGTGTGTATACATGTCTGCAGATAAGTGAGGAACACAATGTTCCTTTATCACTTTATTTAAAATAACTATGTCTGTAGTGTGTGTGTGTGTTAGTTTGACGAGCAGGGAGAGAAAAGCAGACAGAAGAGAGAGAGAGAGAGAGTGAGAACGCAAGCGACTACACAAATAATGATGGTGCTTTGTATGAGGGAATGTTTATAAAAGAATATCCATGCAGTTCAAGTCAGATCTATCTGACTCCGAGCAGATCGTGGTGAAACTAAATATACACATATTTAAAAAAAACTCTCCCCTCTCTCCTGTTCTTACACTGTGTATGTGCTACTGTGAGGAATCCTGTGTCCTTGCAGTCTGAATAAGTATCTCCCAGCATGCAGGCGGTGCATGTGTATGTATGTGTCTGTCTTCACAGCAGGATCTGATCTACTCACTATATGTGAGGGTCTAAATAACATACAGCATGCCACCGCACCAACAGCTCTGCGCAAGCCGCGCTGCAACACAATGCAACCAAGGTCCATTTGGTGAAACACAGCTGTGTCAGGCAACAGGATTTACAAAGTTTGAACAACATTGTTACAACCTACAGCATGATTTCATCCCTGTCTTCACCATAAACTGTTTGGTCACATTTGCATTGTTTGAGGTATTTTTTTGTTGGCAGGAAAATCAAAAATTAATTTTCAGATAAGTTTTGGTTTGCCAATCGAGAAAAAATATAATATACCTTCAGTGCAGATTGTGCCACTTTATTTATTTTATTAAAATATAATTTTACAAATATTTTTTTCCCATAATTGATCATCTGTGAGTTGCACTGTAAGGAGAAAAAGTAGAATAAATCATCAAAATCTGGACACTGACAGCTCGACTGCAGCTAGCAAAAAAACATGCAAGCTGTCAGAATACAAGAAAGTCAAGAAAACATCTTCACCGCTTTGACAACACACAGCAAGAATTTTTTAAAAAAAACCTACCTAAAAATACCCTGCTTTAGCATCCCCGCACTGACAATATTTACAGAGACACAATACTTACACAATCATAATAATAACAAAGATGCCATAATTACATACAATAAAAAACCTCATATGTCTAATGAAACCTGTCGTAAAACTTTAAAAACAATACCGGTATTTATTTATTTATTTTAGGTTATATGTCGCAGCTGTATCACACATTTCAGTGACAAATTTAACATAGTTTATGTATTGAATAAGATCATTTAAGGTGCTTATAGGCTGGGCAGGGATTCTTTCCCGATGTATCTCCCTTTCCCCGTGTCTCAATCTAGCAGTGATAAAAGAGAGCCTCTTTTGCCAGACACATGGCCAATTACAAATTAGCCAGTTTGTCGGGGGGGAAATTGTAATCAGGCTTCAAGAGGTGGAGGCCCTTGAAGATTAATTGGAAATGGGCCCCTGGTAAATGTCAATGGCAATCAAGGGTTTGTACAGCTCTGATTGACTCTATACACATACCCCTCTACCCAGGATAAGCTTTCTCTAGCCGTGACATTGCTGGCACCACTCCCTCACCCTCTCCATCTCCACTGAAAGGGAGAGAGGACAGGCACAAAAGAGGCAAGGAAAAATGGAGTTGTGAGACAGCGAGGGAATACCAAGGGAGGAAAGAAAAGAGGAATGTTTGACATTTCCAACCTCCCGGTGTGTTCATGTTTAGGAGCTTTGGTCAGGATTTGAAAGGGTGCGGTGCAGACACACAAACAGCAAAAGAAGCAATTTTCTATGGTGGGACCGGAGCCCATGTGAAAGTCATCATGAAGGCCATTTTCTGTTCTTTCAAATACAGGCCTAAGCTTGTACGTTTTTTTTTTTAATTTTCATCTATTTTGTTACTGTAACCAATTCAATTACCCCTGCTTTACACTTTGATAATACTTGATATCGATTAAGTTATTCACTGTCTCATTGATCACCACATACAAATGAAAGTCTAATGGCCCCATTATTTCATCACAGTTACATGCAGCTTTTTATTCTGACTCAAATCAGTCAACACAGAATAAATTGTATGTAACAAACTGAGTTGTTTAACTTGCTTATTTGTGAACAGGATAAATCAGAGGAGCCTCATCTTCTCAGTGACAGATGTACATTATTGTGAGTGGCTTCTCGAGATGTTTTCATGAGAGATGTGGTTCTGAGTTCAAGTGTTTAACAGCTGTTGTGAAACTAATGACTGCAGTATGAAAAGAAACAGACTACTAAACCACTGAGTATACAAATATATTACACAATTTTAGCAATCCTTCATACTTTAAAGACTGATTTTTTTTACTTTTTGTTTTCTCAGAAGCCAGCCACCTGTAACAGCAATGCTGATAAAACGAACTCACCATTTGCTAAGCTACATTCTCATTTTTGTTGTCAAGAATTAACATATTTAAAGACACATTCTGAAAATTTTAATTCAATTTGGTATGATAAATGTATAAAATTCAAATTTTAAGTCACTTTTCTGACAAAACTTTGAATATCCTCTAAAAATAACATTCACAAACAGGTTCAATCAGCTGTACCCAGCTAGCTATTTAAGCTAGCATCAGCTCCATGATTTCCCTCAGTGCCTGTTCCTGGCAAACAGTCATCATCTACAACCGCTGATGATATTTGTAGAAAAAGGAGTAGCATTGTTTTGCAGTGTGGCTAGTAGTATTATACGTACCACTACTTAATTTTAGGATAAAAAACCTTGTATTAATACATGTCTCTGGTGTCCGTATTGATATCCGAATGTTTTGTCAAGCTGCTGCTGCATCTTCTTCCTCTTCTCCTTTTACTCTTCATCTTCTTTCTTCTTATACACTCCTCATGTTTGTGTGGGTCCAAAAAACCCAGAAAGACTCTAGAAATCAATAGCTGTGATGGGAGGGTTAGCAAACATCCAATTTTTCTGCTTATAAATGCTGGAAGAAAAGATTTCTCTTAGCAAGTAAACAAACATTTCATTTGCCTCATATTCTGTAATAACAGAAAAAAAAGGATAAGGAAAGGACATGTTTGTGTTTTGAGGTGTTTTTATTCCCTGCTGAGCAGAGTTGTTGTCAGGATTTTGAAACATGTGGGCTTAGCTCTGCCCAGAAATCTTTAGATTTTTACAAGAGAATTGCTTCAGATTTCTTTTTTTAAGTTGCGAGACACCGTGTTCTACCAGAGTTTCTCAGGTGAGTACACTGGCTTCACAACATGAAATGAAAAACTGACAATGTGTGCAATCTGAGTTCTCATTTGACTTTGTCAGTATTTTCAGCGGCACAAATAAAACTTTAAGAAAAAATAAGAGCCTTGACACTGATGAGGTTGTGACATGCTAGATTTTATATAACCATTAATCTGTTCAATATTGAAAATCGACCAACACTGGTCTCATAGCTTGTGGTTTTATTGTGTGTCGGAGGCTCCTTTTAAACTGTGACAAATCTGAACTATGACAAACTGTGTCAACTCTGTGTCTTATGTGTCTGTCTTACACTTTCCTCTTCTTCACTTCTCCAGTAGCTCTTTTGTTGTCTCATCTGTCTATCACACTCCTCTCTTTTCATCAGCCCCTGTCTGAGATGCATAAAACTTTGTTTAGATTCATGAGTAGAACTGCATGTACGCCCAAAGACAGAAATATGCATAAACATTCCTTTCCTCTGATTTATATAGGCGTACATATACACTTGATCCTGTTTTATAAATCTCAACCATGGTGTAAATGAGCACACAAGCACAAGCTTCATCTATGCTCTCACAAACAAGGTCCTAAATAGATTTAGAAACACTCTGAATCGATAATTTGCATTTTGAAACTCGTGCCAACTCCACCACTCATTAGACCTGTCAATAAGAAGAGCAGGAGTGAGGAAAAATGTCAATTTAACTGGTTATGTTTCATCAGTGAGGCTCTCCAGCAGCTGTCAGTATGTGTGGCATGGCAGAGGCTATTTATAGCCTACATGTAATTCATCACATCACATCACATCTACCTGTGAACCACCATCGCCCTGATGTTTCAATTATCATTATTAAACATCAGAAAATATTAAATGTGATTTATTTATAAAGCTCATACATGAACAAAGCAAAGACAAGTGCTTTGCAATTCAGGAACAATTAAAAGATCATTAGCAGGGAAGTTACGGTTTCGATCAAATCAAGAGAACTATAAATGTGCTTCTTAAAGAAAGATGAAAATATTGCAAAATAAATACATATTAACACAGTCAGCGAATGTGGCAAACAACTTACACTTCTTCACATCCACTTCATCAATCCACCTGCAGTGATCTCTTAAAAACAGTGTGTATGGCTGGACTGATATGTGCACAACTAACACACACACCTAATAATCTGCTGCCACAGCATTGGCAGATGACTCTTCCTCCACCTCCTTCCTGTACTTTGTTGTCTTAATCCTTTCTTTTTTTTTTAAAAGAAGGCTTCCTTTATTCATGGCCTTCAAGTCTTACCTTAGTGAATTAGCAAGGTAACAATCACCAGATGATCCCCTGCACCTGCACAAAATGCACACATGCTGATTTTTATTTTTATCTGAGATCTGTGTCTTTTTAAAAAACTTTTGGGGTGGTAGCCTCAGACACCTTAGCTAAACAATGCCACTGCTGCTGCATATAAACTTGAGCTTTCTTCTAACTGAGCTATAAAATGGTTCCTCACCTCCCTCATAGAGTTGCGTAACCTTAGCAAATTCATTCCTGAGCAACCAAAATGTTTGAAGGAACTTTTTCAGGAGGTGTTTTTTGACGCCTGAAGAGAAGATTGTCAGTCTTGGATGCTGGAGAAGAAGTGTCCTTACTGTCAGAGCTACCTGTCTCCATACTTCATGATTTTCACCTGCAAGTCGTCAGTGCGACAGCCAATCGAAGCATGACAGGTCAGCCTGGGTTGGATGGCATCTCGCTACTCCCGCCAAAGCTGTACTGTAGTGACAAACGCCGTCAATATATTGACTGAATGTCAGAAAGTTGGAAAACAGCATTTTCTTACACAACTAAACCTTGTCACATACAATCCACCTACAGTACATTAAATTCCACTGCTTTCCCCACGTCTCCTCATCCCCTTGCAAACTTCTCTTATTGAGGCAGAAAACACCCCTTTAGTCGATTAGGTGCCTCCATCAACAGGAAGCGCAAAGTCAACTGAGCGTTGAGGCAAGATGACTAATGAGGAGGGAGTGACAGAGGAGGAGACTGACTGTTGCATCAATTATTTCATCGATACTGGCAGTTCATCAAGCCGAACAAACATTAGTCGTTACTAAACAAGATTTTAGGGTTTAGCAGTGCGAGAGAGGAGCGTTCAGAAAAGCTGTGATCATGCAAAACAGCAAATAGGCTGTGAAAGAGGAGCAGTTAGATGAATAAGTCTCTGATCCTCCTTGCTCTCACAAAGATGACAATCAGTTATGTATGCAATAGTTTGAGGCAGAATTTTCTCATGTCTTTATCCTCCTTTGGTGTCTATCTTTGTATAGATCACGTCATGATCATGAAATCACACAGTCTTCTTTGGTGACTGCCACTTGATGGGAGGACAAGGAAAAAAAACAAAAGATAAAACAATGTCATTCCATTTTTAAACTCAAAGGCCAAAATAATATGAATAATAATTATAGACATTGTTTTTTCATTTATTAATTTTTTGGAGTTTACAGAACATTTTGGACTATTTTATGTTTAGGATTTCTTGGACTTTCACTCTCACACAAGCATTAGAATAAAAACTATGTGTAACAGATTGCCAGTGTGTTAATGTGAACATGAATGTGAATGTGAGCGGTAAGTTCACTTACTACACAGTGCAGCAAGACAGAAAAACGTGGCTCAAGAAAATAAGGTGAGATCAGGATGTAAGCACACAGCATTAGGTAAATTTGAATGCATCCAGTGGCCTCTCAGAGGAACTATACTGTATCATACACAGACAGAAAGGTGGTCAGGTCAGTAACAACAATAACATCTGTGTAGATGAGTGTCAAAATATTAAGAATAACAAGCATCAGACAAACATTCACAGTATAATTCATGCAGCAGTGACACACAGATGGATGCTGCCTCTGCTACCAATTTGGAGGAGAGACATTTCTATGAATGCGAGGGCAGAGAAGCTTTTATGAGGATGTTGATTTGCAGTGCCAACAAAAGTTAAGAGCGGTGTGCTCTCCTGTCAACCACAGCAGTGTTTTTCTTCCAGGTTTAATACCTTTGATGAGTCAAAAGAAAAAAGAAAATCCTGGACTTGTACACCTCAAAAAAAAAACAGTCAATCTCATCAAGTTGATTTGTGCAGGACATAGTCCAAAAGCAGATGGTAAATATTTTCAAACCGTATTTCCTTTGATATTCTGGATGGGGCTTCACTGTCTGATTTGTAAGCCAGTGCCAGCGACAACTGCATTTTAGAAGCGCTGCCAGATATATTACAAGGGGGAACTGGAGCAGAACAGCTCTCTGGCGATGCACCATGGACATTATGCAAATACCATGAGAGAACATATTAGCTAGTCTATCGGTTCCCCTTTAGAGATGCCTCCACCAAATTGTCTCAGAAGTCGCAGTGAGCTCCTACTGAGCCGAGGAATGGCTGAATTTAAATCAGGGTGACAAAGCAGCCTTTTGGACATTTCATATTGCTCTTCCCACTCCCTAAATGTATAGGTCTCTTTTTCCAAACAACATACTGTATATCCGTGCACACACAGTATATCTCTTCATTTGTGTCTTGCAGCCGTTGCATACATATACAACACACTTGATCATCACAAATATGCCTTATTGAAGATGCATTCAATCTTAAAAAGTCATAGTAGTTCATTGAAACACATTTGGTGTAATGTCCCATAATAACACTTGACGTTCACATCTCTAGTGGAGCATTTGAGCACAAGTCAGAATGGTTGGAGCAGCAATGTTGACGACGGCATATATTCCCAGTAATAGCCTTGATGTTTGTTTTTAAAGAGGCTGTGGCACTGCATGCCATTATAGGGCTAATGATGTACGATTGTCATCTCACACATTGCAGAGTTAATTGGGCCTCTGTGATCATGCCTAATGGCTTTACCAGGGAATTATTGACACAATGATGTGGGCCGACGTGCTACAGGTAGGTGAATAAATAAATAAGCACGGCCCGGG
>JAPZDY010000012.1:19819862-19836683 GCA_029783645.1 Ctenochaetus hawaiiensis | reverse complement strand
TAAAAAAAAAATAACCACCCCCCGGCCCCCCCCCCCCCCCCCCCCCTCTTTCTCCCCAGACGCGAAGCTCGTCAATCTTGGCAACTGCCTCTGGAGCACCCCAGTCAGTTAACATTTTAGAAAATGGCTGCCCATTAATAATAAAGGCATATTAACATAAGTGAATTCTGCTGCGGTGTGGGATTCAGTGGAACAGTTATTAAAGTCCAATTTGGCCCCATTAATAATGCATCCACCTTTGACTTTCTGATATCCAGATTATGTGGTATTACTGTGGCTATACATTATTTATTAACCACTTTCAACTGGGGACCTTGATGACTTCTAATTGGTAGGTGGTGGTGCCATTAAGTTATCCCTGATGAGACTTGTCAATCAAGATGCATTCGCTCGACCTCAGTGTCCAACAGACTACACACACACACACAGGCATACACACACAGTCAGAGCCAGGTGCCAACAGTGCCAACAGTGCCAACAGTGCCACAGTGCGGGACGGGGGCATAGTGCTCCACCTCAAAATCCTGCCGAGACATAGAGGTCTGACTCCTGTCCATCACGGCCATTTGAAGTGTTGCAGAGGGGAGGTTAAACGGCATGGGGCCAGCTGTTAGAAAGGCCTGGCTTTAAAAGTTAATGGCTCCCGTTCTATGCTGAATGACATGGCAAGGGTGAGCAATTGTCATGCCTCCGTCCTCTGGGGGCCTTTTGTCAGTCAGTCACTCAGATAGACAGACGGTAGCACATGCACAGCCATACAGATACACCCAGGCACATACTGTACTGTCTATACTCTATATACACAAGGGCAGATGTATAAATGCAAGCAGAAACATGCCAAAATGCATAATAAATATTTGTAAATATGCAAGTGCATATTATATCATGCTCAAGACACAACAAGGCTGTCAGCTTGCAAGGCAGCATGCCGTAACTTTTCTGATGACACATAATGTGCTGTACAAACGGCAAGACAATGACAACACATCCCGCTCAACTTCAGGCTATTACCATCACGCTGAATAGCATGTCATTCTGTCCAGCATGTTGCGATTCCATTGCATGGTAGATCAGCCCAAACTAATTTGAAACTGAATGACAATCACTTGCTGAAGAACGTTCCTGCTGCACAGAAATGGCTGAGTAACAATTTGTGCACAGCAGAGTGAAGAGAAAAGGAAAAACGAGTGCGAATGAATTCAGCTCCCCTGAGTGCTGGCAAGAAATGGAATCAAGATAAAAAAAAAAAAGGGGAGGAAGTGAGATATCTCGTTAAATACACTGGAATTGGAAACACGCAGCAGCAGCACGCACACACAACCTGACACACACACACCTACGCATACACTTCACCCTTACAAATTCACAGAACCAGCTGAGCACACAGTTTTAGGCTGTACACACCCTAAAAAATTCAAGTGAGTCACATTTTTCAACAGAAATAAAAACAATCTTCAGGAACCTACCTTGGTTTTATTAATTGATATTTAATCTGGGCTTCATGGGGGAAATTTTCTGGCAAATAAAGGGGACCTCATGTTGAATCTGGCAAGCACTACATCCCAAGAGCTGCAGTAGCACCAGCTGTGCGTTATACAGAGATATTCAGCAGCTCTGTTAACAAGGAAGGATACGGTGCAAAGTGTACTTGAATAGGAGTTTTAAGGCCACCTGGATCACTTGCTTCATGGCCGTCCTGAGTTTGTGACCACTGACCACCATTCATCTGGATACCAGGTAATACATTCATTTGATGCACAGACAACTTTTCAACAACTAGAAATAGCACAGGGTT
Organism: Ctenochaetus hawaiiensis; assembly: GCA_029783645.1. Taxonomy (NCBI): domain Eukaryota; kingdom Metazoa; phylum Chordata; class Actinopteri; order Acanthuriformes; family Acanthuridae; genus Ctenochaetus; species Ctenochaetus hawaiiensis. Next base: position 19,834,888 of record JAPZDY010000012.1, on the reverse strand, counting down.
GTAAAAATGAGAAATGGAATACGTGTGTTAGTGAACACATTTAAGGTGCCAAAAATGTGCAACACGACTGTTGTCATATAGTGTTAAGCTATAAAGAAACAAGCTATCATTACTGTTTTTTGCAGATTTACTCAGCAGACTTTCTCTGTTTCAGCCCTATTACTTTTGCAAGATACGCTTTATATTCAATTGCCAGTTTATTAGGTACACCTAGTTAAAACTGATGCAGTCTCATAAAACAGCCTTGCAGTAAATCCACCTATATGGAAGCTGCAATGTTCACGATTTGTTTTTCTTGTTTTAACTTTATTGTCAATTTGGAGAATGTGTATTGTAATGTGCACTATTGTTACTGTAACTTATCAATGATATGTTGCTAGCCTTGCTGGTCAGCGCCAGAAATATTGTTTAAACTTATTTTTATCTATTTATCTATGTGCATATTTAAACTGCAGAACAACATGTTAAATTATTATAAAGTGTAACACAAAGCCACACATTTTAGGAGGCTTTAAAATCTGATTTGGTTATTGGAGAATGTGATCAATGGTTTCAAGTATCCATTATCATATATGTAATATTATTTTGGACATTATTTAACCTTATGTATAATTGAATGAGCATTTTCTTTTGAACTAGTCAGCTCCTGTTACTTTAAATATCCACTTTAATGTCAGGGAAATTAGAAACATCCCTAACTTATAACTGCAATAATTAATGTCTGTGTTTCATGTTCAGTTTATCATTAACTAATAGTTTGTTAAGATCATGTTAGCAACATTCTTATAAAATATTTGCATTAATATTCATGTACACTGAATATTCATGCCCATCCTCGCCCATCAGTATGCCGGCTAGGCGCCAGAGGAAGGCCAGCACTTATAATTGGCAATCTTTTCCTGTTGGTTGACAGTACAGAAGAGTCATTTCCTTGCATTCAAATCTGCGAGTCGCACAAAGCCGGCTTGTCAACTTTCCACTTCATTACAGGTCAAGCAATAGACTCATTTCTCTCAGGCGCGTCGCTCCCATAATTGTTTTCTACCTCTCCTTTCGTAGCCAATTTACATGTTCTTCCTTGCTGAGTGTAAAAGAGACAGAGAAAGGAAAGATGAAAATGCTCCCGCTTTTCACTTCCACTCACCGTCCATTAACGACTTGACACGTGGAACGCAAAAACTAATATGAATTTTGTTCCCCTTTCTGTAGCATTTGCTTTGAGGCATATGATACAGTATGATGAACTGAGCTGAGAATTTGATAGGAAATTATGGTGTAGAACAGAGAAGATTGGGATGAAAGCAGCTAAGGGAGAGGTATAGGCTGCATGCAGCAGATGGTTGAGAAACAGGAGGATGTGTGCTTGAGTTTTTACACAGAAAACATTGCAATGTAAAACTAATTATACATATTCTGTGGAACATAATAATGAATGTCAAATTACATATAATTGTATAAGATAAGTGATATATTTGGTTGTCAAAACTGAATGAAAACAACCATAAAATAGACCAGGGAAAGAAAGGGTTAAGTTCATGAGAATAGGCTTAGACTCATATGCAAATCTAATGAAGTTAAAATAATCCTATGAAATCAGGAGTTAAATTATATCAAACTCTCTGTATTTTGTTTCATTCCAGGCTTTTTAAAAAGAAGAAAAAAATCTCAAAGGCCAACAGTCACACAGCTCGCTGCTTATAACTTGCATACGCTAATTGCACATATTATCTGTCCTGCTACAGCTGTGCAACCATGGCCTTTGCCTAACACTCCCATGTCTATTAACAGAGTGCTGCTGCATTTACTATTAAATGAATAGAGCATTAAAAGGGCCAGTTTGACCAATACTTGTGGTTCAGTTGATAAAAAATTATGTATCTCCTGGTTCTGCTAAAAAAATGCACTTTAGAAAGGTATAATAAGGTGTAATAAGGTAACTCAGAGTGATAGATATCAGGTTAAATTTGATACATGACAAGTACAAACCAAAATAACTACTCATCTGCAGAATGGAGACTGCCCTCGGTGCAGCCACAGGCTGCTACCAGGAAACCTTCCACAGGGACAGACGAGCCACTGACATTGAAGCGTAGTTAAAATATTTAATACCTGCAAGAGTAGTAAACACTAATAAAATTGCATCATTTGGTAAGTGACAGAGAAAATGGAAAAAAAATGCTGTTAAATAAGCTCACCATAAAGTTAAAAAGAATTACAACTTCACATGCCCTTTGGCTTTGGCATATACTTCAAATTAAGAAACAGATGGTGAGGTTTACACAGCCATGGCAGCCACAGGTCTGTTTGTCATGAAGAAACAACTCAGTTTTAAAAGAACTATAAAAGACACATAATAATTAGTCAACCAGTGCTTAACTTTTACTCATGACCTCCACAGAATGTCCCTCTAACCAAAAACTTTTTAAAATTTTATTTTGCCGAAAGACTACTTTAGAAATGTTGATATGTTCCTCCTTGCTTCATCAATAATCCTTTTTTTTTATATCAGTTTTACACTAATGAAATGAATAAATAAAACATTAAGTTACTACTAAGCATAGTAGCGTATCTAATTGGAAACTGTGTTTAAACAGCAGAAAAATATGAGTGTTTAGATATGTTTTTTATGCTCTGTGACCTTGATTTTTTAAAATTACAAAAATCCTACTGATCATTTATAAAGTGTCATATAATGTTTTACATATTTGTGCATCATTTTAACCTAACGGCTGTTTAACAGTCTTTATGTAAACAGAGTTACTGGCTTTATATTTTGCATATGAGTACAAACTGCACGAAGTGTCTTCTTGTGTTCACCACTCATACTGTTTACACACACTCTTGTTTTTATTACTGGTGAGGACATCACATGGACTTACATCTTTTTCCCTGCAGAGACTTACCCTGAAGCTGGATTTATATTAGATGAAAGAGATTTACCAGACTCATACCAAAAATACCTATGCTGTAAGCAATGGAACAACAATGCTAGACACTTGTGCTCTCTGCATATTCCTCACAGGAACTTTGTTTATTCTATGTGTGATATAGGGTGACAGTGGGTGTAAAAATAGAGAATTTGTCACCTTTAAAAGAGATTTTTAATCACCTTTAATGGTAACTGAAGTCTAATGAAGCACTAAATTCCTGGATCCTGGCCATGCCAACAAGTACCAAGATGCACCTCTCACCAGTTTCTGACATACACATCCACTGAGCACTGAGCAGCATCGAGCTACCCAAGATAAAAGAGCCTGCAATTCGTTATAAATGTATAACATGTAACATTTCCAGAAATTACATTTTGTACCTTTAACACCAGTGACATCACTGGTGCCCAAACTGACTTGTTACTGTCATCACCATTCATCATGTCATCACCAGTCTCTGTAGTTGCCATAATACGTGAGTGAAATGTAAATATATTTTTACTTAATTACACATCAGTTATGGTTCGGATTCAGAGCTGCACATTATTGGCATAGGTACATCTTAACCACACAAGCATAAAGCCAGCCTAAGCCGAGCTTAAACCATGACATCTGTCCACCTAACCCTTATTTTGACCTAAACCCTTCATAAGACTTAGCCCCAGAACATCCTGATCTGCCTTGTGAGTACCTGCTTTTTGTCTCAAAATGGGATGCTCATCTCCATAATGTGATTGTACAAATACACATTGGCATTTTTTTTTTTTATCAATTTAGCACGTGCTTCATGACAGTGATGTGACAGTGATCAGATTCCAGATCTTTTTTTGCTCAGGATGTTCAAATCGTGTTTATACAGTAATGCTTATGCAGCGGCTTTGTATCGTTCTCTCTCTGTCTCTCTCCAGCGTCAGCCTTCATGAATCCTCCTCCATCTGAAGCCATAGTGCTGCGATAATCGTGCCCCTTCTCCTCTGAATATCTCTCTCATCCTCTTTCCATCCCACACTCCTCCTCCGTGTCTCAAAACCCCATTTCTTGATGCCAACTGGCAGCGGCAAGCGAAGATAAGTTTCTCTTATGTCACCCTACGCACAGACTGCACGATAATGCTAATTCACCACGACAACAATTTAGCATCGTTACCATAAATGCTCGACATGTTCCCAAACAGTCTCCATCATGATTGGCACCACAATTACACAAAGAAAAGGGGCTGACAAACTGAAATGTATTATAACCAAAGCTTACCTTGGATTGCATCAGCAGAGCAGAATCAACTGCAACTGTCCTCTTAAACCACATTTGGCAAAGCAGAATCAACATTCGATGTTGCAGCACACATGTGCATTTAAAGACTCTTTGACCCAAATGGTTGCTAAGGTGTAAAAGGATTTAAAACCTTGGTTGCCTGTCATTTCTGTCTTATTTTTGCTGTTTCAAAAAAAGCAGTGTGACACTTACTTACAGTATCAAAGCTCTGTTTTTCCTGCCCTTTCATGTATGATGTGTGCATGTTTTGTACGCGAGGGATGAATTTAAACTCTGCCTGATGTATTTTATCATTGACAAGCATGTGTGAGGCTCCTTTATGGCACATGCTGTTTTGGTAAACTTGTGACAAACTACTATTATCAAACAACTGATGGAAGCGTTTCATTTTCCATTTCAGCCGACCACGAGGCTGTTTTTCTGGCTGTACTGCGGTGAGACCTTCACAAGGCCGAGCTTTTAATTGCTTCCTTGCAGGGGGCTCGTCTTGACAGTGCCTCACATCCTTTCTTCCGTGGAAAAAAAAAAAGGAGAGAGAAATCTTCGAAAACAGCGGCAAAAAGGATTTCTGCCCGCTTGATCTCCCCTGTGGAGTTTGTCAAACAAAAGAAGATCCTTTAATTTGGTCACAACAGGGGCCTTCCACTATACTCCCTACGCAGAAAATGCTGGAAAGAAAAGTCAGTGCTCCCCCTAATGTCCCAGATGAGCCGTCTGACCACGTAAAGTTCATGAACATGACTGTGAATATCTTCCAGTCCACATGTCTTTTATAACAATGTCACCTCTTCTGCTTTATTTTAATGATCTGACTCAAGAAAAGGAAACATGATGTATTTCTCCTGTTTTACGATGAGCTGTGTTTTTCACCAGGCTTATCAAACCCATCTGAGTATTGCAACACTTAACTTTTTCTCTTTTTCTCACCGCCAGACTCGCACCTGCACTATGGTCTTTAGCAAGTCTCCATGGGAACTGGCACACAGGAAATTGTGTCTCATAACCAGAGCACCTAAGGTGAGAGGGGCTTAAGATCTTTGAGAAAAAAAGCTCAAAATAGCAGTGGCTGATACAGGAGGCACTGACAATCTGTGTGGTCTCATTGATGGAATAATAAAACATTGGCTGTGCCGGTTTTACCCTGAAAGGGATAAGTTGTAAATCTACCCATGTTTCTCACATGTGACTCTGCTCCATCTGCTGCAGCAGTATATCCTCAGTGTGCAAAATGAAAAATCTTAACACTTTTAGGTTAAATTGCTTTTTGAGAGGGCTCAAGTTTAAGTTTCAGTGAAATAAAATAACAAACTAACGGGTAATAAAATATATGCTGCAAAAAAATTGAATATGAGGATCTTAACTGAATATATGACTTCCACGGCATGGACTCATGGCATGGAGTTTTCAGGAGACACTGCACTCTTTTAAAAACAAAATATTTTTAATTCAGACTAGTAAAACAGTTTTTGTAGCTTGCAGGCTCATGAGATGTACATACTGTTTAAATGTATGCATATACTGTGCATTTACAAATACCGTACTGTCTTGTGTAATGGTGTGTCTTCTTATTCGTGTCGAATGAAAAGTGTGGGTGTGTGCATTTTCTATGCATTCTTTAAATCTGTCTCTGTGTAAATGTAAATCTTCCCTAAAGCAGATTTATTCTCCTTAAATGTGCCCTTTTTTCTTTGTTCAAGTGGTCTGAGATGTTTTGAGAGAACCAGACGCTGAGTGATCCGTTTGTGGAGCGGGGGCTGCTGCTCTGTGGGGAGCTGGAGGTCTCAGCGTCCCTGGAGGATCTTGATCCCTTCCTCATCCATCTCAAGGTGCGCCTGTGTGCTCCCTCTCGTTCAAAGCCCCTCTCTGGCTGTGCTGAAAGCTAAGTGGATCCTGGTTAGTCCAACTCTGGGGCACGCTTTTGCCATGTGAACCTGAAAGGTTTAATATTGTGTTGAAAGAAGGTAATTTAAGAGGTTTTCTTACTGAAATGATAAGTTGTCACAACCCTTGTACTGCAAGTTTCCTTTGAAAGCACCATGTGATGAGTAACTCACCTGTAGCCAAACCTACCTCAGCTTCAAAATCAGTCCATTTGTGTTTTATCTGGTGGTTAGCAAGGGTAGGTAAAATTATTTATTTGTGCAGTGGTTCGCAACCTTTTGTAGATAACCTCAAGTGGCCTGCATGTTCCAAATATCATTTGAGAGGATTTGTAACTTCTGTTACTTCATTAAATCTTTATTTAATTTGGCAGTCTCATTGAGATTAAAATCTCTCTTCCAAAAGCGACCTAAGAACAAGAAACATTCACATGAACACAATCAACAAACAGAACAACACAAACAAGACAATAGCAAGTAATTGATAAAAACAATTACAAGAATAATGAGAAACATCTGATACTAAAGCTTTAAAATCTCCAAGGGGATTTTGAGACTCTGGTTTGAGGGCAGTTTGCAATTCATTAAACAATATAAGAGTGGGTATTGTTATGTTTCAAGCATTTATTCATGACTTGTAATTGTCCATTGTGGCCATTTATCCTCTATTTTTAGTTATCAATTTCAAATGGTTATCCTTTTCTATCTAATTTCCACTGTTTATTTATTAATTTCAAGCATTTACCCATAAAATCTATCTGTTTCATTTAGCTTTTAGCAGTTCAGTTTTCACTTTTTATCCAGTACTTTTATCTAAACAGCTTCTTTGCTAACTTGCAAACCGGTTATTATACGCAATCAATCACAATCTTATGTAAATCCCAGTTCAGACCAAACATTCACGATAAGATGAGTTGAACTTGCATCTTGCAATTTGTTGTTCTGCAACAAGGGAGATTGTGGTTGAGCGAGGGAGAATGAGCAGCAGAGTGACGCTGAATGTGTGCAGAGCAGAAGAAAGTGGTTCAGTGGTCAGTTTAGCTTTACGTTTGAATTTTAAGGCTTGTGTGTCAGAGAGACATTTTTCCATAATTCTGCCATTTGGACAAGCTGATGGTTTGTAACCAACTGACTGGCTGACTTTGCTATAAGCTGACTTTCTGTCAAAACGGACAACTGACTTCCATATCATGATGTGTAAATTCTCTTAATCAAAATAAAGAAAAAAGAGAGCTTGATCACGTTATAAAGTAGTGTGGATTTCTTTATTTCATTGTTAAACAGACACCATTGCTGATAAAAACCTGTCTGACTAACTGAAGCAGAAATTTTCACAGACGAGGTAATGTGTTAAAGTTCTATTCATGTTATGTTCAGTCACATGATCTGCTGGCTTCCTTCCTCTCACTCCGACTGGTGTTACCCTCGAAATTAGCAATTAGAAATTAGGGCATGTTTTAACATTTAGCATTACATATTGTATGGCTAGTTTCTAAAACCAGCCACTTATAATTTAGCAAACTGATTTGCATGTGACACCATCAGTTAGCTTGAATTGAGCTGAGCTGAGCCAAGTCACACCTCTGCAACACCTCCCCTGACAACGCTCTGTAAAGGTTTTGTCCTGAACACAAATTCTTGATCTGAGCTGAACTCAAATATGCATGGAATCATGATTACACCAAGTTATCTTAACTAATCTATCCAAGGACTTCATGGCAACAAGAAGCGTCCTATAAGATGCCAATACCCCTGGTTGTACGTCACTGGTGTATGTGTACATTCATGTCATGCACCTTATAGAGGAACGTGTGTGCATAAATAACATTGGAAAAGACAATAAATGCTGCGAATAGAGCCCAAGAAAGCAAAGAAAAGAAAAATGTAAACATATCTGGTGGTTCTGTATTAGACTGTGTGTAGCACATTTCTGCTAATATGCATTTGAGAACCTGACCTAACTCTACAACAAGAGTCTTAGCTGGCTGGTGGTATCTTTAAGAAACAGCTGGGGGGATTTAGATGTTTATGACAATGAAAATGCATGAGAATAGGAGGTGCAGTATAGATTCCTGTAGTTGATGGACAATTTGTGTTGCGCTACGGAGACAAACGGAGACAAATGACGGTTGCCTGTTGATTTTTTGGCGGTTGCACTGCTGGGGGGGAAACTGCCTGAGCACTGCTCATTTTGTCATCTCTGGCAATGAAAATGAATGTCAGACATTATGCTTGATCAGCTATGACCACTCTATTTGCCCTCAGGAAATGTTGACGAATACTTAAATCACACGCTTTGACTTGAGTCTGCAGCTCTGCGCCTCAGCTCCCCAAATATCTCTCTTTTCTCCTCAGCCCTGTCCCCCTCGCTTCTCCCTTTCTCCTCTTTTTCTCTCTGCTCTCTGTCTCTTCATCTGAGAATATGATTTGTCATGGTGACTGAGAGAGGAGATAGAAAAAAATGTTTACTTCAGGAAAAAAATGTCTCTAACGTGTCTTAATGTATTCTTTTAAAAGAATTGACGCAGTGGCACGGAAAAAGATTAATTTATCACGCCATCAAGCACAGGAACAGCTGCAGAGAAGGATGGGTGTAAATTGCGAGTCGCTGACAATGCCTGCGTTACAGATGGATTTCTCTGTCTGCGTTTCATATTGAGATGCGGGGTGTTTGAGAGGAGGGGAGAGAGGGAGGGATGGGAGAGAAAAGGGGTTAGCGAAAAAAAGCAATTTTGTCAGCTCTCGTCCAAACTTTGTGACGGGGGTAATTTTGAACCATTAGCTCTCAGCTGCTCGCCTGAGCCAATTTTCCATCTTTCTCACTTTCACAAGATCTGCCCTAGGGAGGAATACCTTTGGCCCTAATGGAATCTGTTTTTTAATGCAAAATGTGCATGGATACATATCTGTCGAACGCCACCCACCCTCTTCTCTGTTCTCACTAACCCATTCTGTTGTTTAAGCCGGTGTGAAATTGTATGTAGGTGTGTGGATTGTTAACAGAATATCAGTCTGCTAATTCTTTGACTGGAGTTAAAAGTTTTATGGCAAATTCAGGGGGAAGTTTTTAGGAATTGCCTCGAAAAGCCTGGGAGATAGGCGAGAGGCCAAGACGCCACCCCCTCAAAACTGGGATTGTGAGATGACAATAACAGGCGAGATCAAAGGGACTGGGGTGGGGGTGGGGGGTGTGGGGGTGTGGGGGGCTTGAAATTCTGGAGAGCCACCTTCAAAATCGCATCACTGGCTGAGCGAGCGTGGCAGCATTTAAGGTGCTATTTGTAATATCTTTGTCCCATGGCCCACATAATGGAAAGTGGAGGCGAACGCTCCAATTCACCAAAAGTCTCTATTTTAAAAATGAATGCACATTGTTCTGCTTTGATTAAGATGCCTCTCCTCTCAGTCGAGATGAAACTGCACGAGTGCAAACAACAACAACAACGACAAAAAAATTATTAATGCTTTAAGAAATCTGAATATCATAAAGCGTTACCAGAGAACTATTTATTTTAAGAGAGTCACTAATTTTACAAATGCAGTACATTAGTTGTAGCAGTTAGTTTGTTTTCACTGATAAGAAGAGTTTTCTTCAAACCATTCTTGCCCTCCAGCATTGTTCTTGCAGCAGCTTCTCCAGGCAAAGCCTCTTCAAATGGAGAGGATTATATAGCCACAATCATAGAGCCAGAGTGCTCTCTTGGACTGCAGCTTAGGGCTACCTTCCTGTTGCACCTTCCAGGAGGGAGCAGGGCCTCCGTTAACACATGAGCGTTTTCTGAGAGAAGGATTACTCTGCTGTATATTGGTCCATCTCTCCCTTCCCTGCATCCTCTCTTGCTGCTCCTGACTGACCACCAGTGTGGAGCACCACTCTGCTGCGCTGTGGACCTGTTCCTGAGATTTCCTCACCTCAGATTAGAAATGCCAATTATGTCTTATCAAGACAGAGGGTCAATAAAATATTGAAGCAACAGTGTTTACTCCGATTAAGCCTCCAAGTGCCAGATGGAGATTATGGGACAGTTCAAAATCTAGTTTGGCCAGAAATAGGGGCACTGTTGAATTATGGATCACACGGCGAGCCTCTGGGAATGCAAAGAATAGATAGGGAGGTAATCCCAGAATGCTGAGAGCCCTGAGAGGGAGGAGGGAGACAAGAGCTGATAGGAGAAGAAGTGAAAATCTGTGGGCGGATGAGTTAGGCATCTTGGATGCTGTACTGTCAGCTATTAACTTACTGTCTGTAAACTAACTGCTGCTTTAGAAACCCCTTTTAAAGTTAAACAAGCAATATACACTGTATTCAGTTTTAGATCACAAATGCCTGATCTCATTTGCATTGAAGAAAGTGAATATTGTACATGTTCACTTAACATATACAATCACATCACAAAAAGTATGAGCGCTGCACAAAGTGAAATAAATTTTGCATTGGAATTATTTTCAGGTAGCTTGAAAAGTAAAGCGAAAGCTAAAGAAACTGATTTAATAAAGAAAAACATATTGTCAGCTGGCAATCTCTCTCACTTCAAACATAATTCAATTTCCCCTATGAAAGGAGATACCACTTTTAATTAAATTTGTTTTAGCTTTCTTTGAAGGTGCAATAGGTGACAGACCTCAATTATAATGTACTAATTAAAAGAAAAACATAAATAAATAAATAATTTGACATACTGGAGGAAAAAGGAAGAAAGTGTGTAACTCATGAAGCTTGTGAAGTTCCTGCTATCTCATCATTCCCATTAAAAGAAGGGAGAGCAGCTAAAATTGAAAGTGACGGTGGAGTCTTTAGGAGGCGGCCTGTGATTTCCAAATTATCATATTTTCCGAGTCAATAATAAAAAGCTTATGATAGTGCTAGCTATGCTGACAGGCTTTAATAAGATAGGGTCGCTGGAGCGCAGCAGACCGAGGGGCCGAGCAGCTCTGTGTGTTTGCATGTGTGTCTCAATATGTGTGTGTGTGTGTGTGTGTGTGGGTGTATTGTGCACCTGAGAGAGACCGTGCATGGATGTGTATTTCCGTCCAGAAGAGTGTGTTTTTCCTTTTCACACTTACTGTATGTGCTTGCGTGCAGTGTGGTTGGGGTCTGTGCAATTGTTAGCCAGCAGACCATCAGCTCAAACTTAAACGGAATAAAAAAAAAAATCTTGGCACAGACCCGACCCAAAGATTCCTGTAGCTATATTTCTATAGCATCTTTGTTTACGAGATATTTGCCGTGTACAAAACTGCAAAACCCACAAATTCTTTTTTAGTTTACAAGAGCTTGTGTTTAGTGACAGAGTGTCTTTGTTTATTGGGTTATTTCAGCAGAGATCATTTGAACAAATGCAACTTTCACTCCCATAAAACACTGCTATTATTCCATAATAACATTGTCAGAGTTGTATTATCTTTATTGACACGACACATAGTTATTTTACGGCAGGAATGTAAAGTGGCCCACTCAGCTTGTGGAAACTTGTTCAGCTCGATTGCTAATGAAAGTAACCCTGCTGCTTGATGCACAGTCTAATGTAGGCCTAAAACAACCTGAATATGATGAAAGTTTTTCACATTCTGCACGGTTTGTGAACAGTTTGCCCACTCCCGTCACAACATGTGTGCGCTTGTACACTGATGCCGCATACTGTATGATACATGAGCCACAGTATCTGGGGACCTCATTGATACCATATTAGGAGAAAAGATAAAAACTAACAGGTCCATTGGGCACAAGTGTAGATCCTTCATTAGGGCACTGCTCATTGATTTCCCTGTTGGTAATCTCACACTGATGAAGTGAGTGGGTACAAATATTCATGGCCCAGTGATTACCTTGACCCCATCCCACCCACAGCCATTAAGAAGTGGGGGTTGGAGTGGGCTGCTGGGTAGTGATAATTGTCTCTGGGGAGGTCAAGAGGAAAGGTGTGTGTGTGTGGGGGGGGGGTTGGTCCCAAAGGTTGCAGACACGTGGAAAGAGCGTAAAGGTGGCGTGTGTGTTCTTTCGACGTGCGGTCACTGTGGTGAAGATGGGATAGAGGTACAAGAGGAGGTGCGATTAGCGCGCTCTTGAAAGAAGCATGTCTACAATCTCACACACACACACACAGAATCAGCCATCATTAACACAGCCACACTGGGCTGCTTTACCACAGTTCTCAAGGGAAACAAGGCTTCCCACACACATGAACACAAGTTCATTAGCTGTATCCCCACTGTCTTAAAGGTCCAGTGTGTAGGATTTGGAGGGAGCTATTTGTAGGAAATGGCAGAAGTGGAATGTAAAATTCATAAGTATGTTTTTTTTATTGGTGCATAATCTCCTGAAAATAAGAATAAGTATTTGTCATTAACAAGGAATGAGCCTTTTTTATCTACAGAGACAGAGTTGTTCTTCCACAGAGTCTGCTGTGTTGCACCGTCATGTTTCTACAGAAGGTTCTCCTGCATGCTTGGAAGGGTGAGTGGAAGGGTACTCAGTTCAATTTAGTTGAGTACAGTCTGAAACTTCACTGCTAGATGCCTGTAAATCTACCACACTGCCCCTTTAAATGTAGAAAGGACAGAGAAGAAATGGTAAAGAAAAATATTTTGGTTAAAAGCCACATTGCATCGTGTTCTCAAGCAACGCAGCTGTAGTTATGTCAGTCAAGAGTAGACTTTTTTACACCCCTACCCAATGAAATCCACTTCGGTTTGCTTTTTAACAAATATTAACACTGTCTGCACAATTTATGTTGCTGAAGCTTCATTACATCCATACGTGAGGGAAGCTCATTAGAATGGCACTGCCACTGTGTGACAGCCACAGGAGCCTGTTATGAAAAGCAGGCGCTGCCCCGTCCTTTCCAATAACCTTTCCTTGGAATGAAGAAGACAAGGAGAGACAAAACAGGTTCAGTACAGAAAAGAGAAAGGCAGCTGTAGGAATGGAAAGAGAAAAAACCTGAAAGGTGAATCAAGAAGATGCAAAGCACCAAAGGATTGTTCAACAATGAGGGACAGGAGAGCTCGACAAATTGCTTTTTTTCCCCCCTCTTTTGTTTAGACGCTGTGGAGGTGGACGGAGGCGGGGTTGGAAGAGGAGGGTGGATAACGGTTGGTGGCATTATCGCCTACACGGCTGACAGGGAGGTCTGAGTCCAAAGCCCTCTCTCATTAGATATGCCAGCACATTAGCAGGGACGGCTGTCTTGCTAAAGGTCAGGGTTGGAGGATGCCGGGATGACGGCGAAGCGCGAAGCGATGAGCATCCAACCTTCGGGCTCACCTCTTTGAACTTCAATCATTTTGGCCTGGGCTTAATAGGTCCCTGGGGAGGATCAGAAGCAGGAAAAGGCATGGGGAGGGGAGGGGAGCTTTAATGGGACATCACGCCACCTTGACATTTTAATTAAGACTCCCAGCCATTAGCATGCCAGAAGTTGGACTGTTAGAAGGGGGCCAAGTAAAAGCAAATGACATGATGCTATTTTTTCTTGAGTTTTTGTGTGTCATTTCAGAATCTCTAGGGCAACAAAATACAGAGGTATGAAGGACTGAGAGATTTGCATTATAACAGAGAATTGATGACATAATATTGATTCAGAACATTACCATGTACATTGTGTAATCAAGGGCTGTTTGTACATGTTGAGTGACATAATATTAGGATTAATACCCTCCACCTTAATTGTGCATGGCTGTTGTGTTGTTTTCCCTTCAATTTTCCTGCATTAAACTGGGCTGAGTTCATGAATACTTGATGAGAACACACAGTTTAAAACATAACTGAGCTGCCGCTCCAGCATGCAGTGTACCTCCAATTTTTTTTACAGTGTAGATGGTTAAAGTTGTTTTATATAAGGAATCACTTTTTGTTTAAGGCAATTAAACTGTATAACTTAAACTTTTGACTTTTTATAAGCTATTATTGCTTTAAAGCTGAATGTGACATCACTCTACAGAGAATTTGCTTCAATAATTGTTCCCATGTGGCAAACACAAACATTCAGTGGTTTTGCAGTCTAATGCATAGATTCAGGAAAAATTCAGACCCATGTTTTTGCAAACAGCATAAGTTTTAGAGAACTTAGAAGCAATATGGAGCAATACCTAGCCAGCTAAGTGTAACCATCCAGTCATTATTGGAGTTATTGTTTTATGGAAGAACATTACAGTTAATATTTGTATGGTAATTTAATGTATTTTCATGTCTATAAGTTTATCCTGTATTCAACATTATGTGAATGCCACTTAACATACAGTAAAAAAAAAAAAAAAAACATCTGAGACAAAGTATTTACATTTTACTGATGTATGTCTTTGAGTGGTGGATGTACTGAATAATCAATATATTTAGATATTTAGATGATCACTTGAAAAAAATACTACTGTGTGAAAGTGGTAGCTTTTAGTAACAAACCCACAAAGATTTATCATCAGGCTCTGCAGCACCCCAAAGCTCTTTTGACTTGCTGTTAAGTTTCACAGCACTGACAAACATCAGTAGGCAATAAATATGGATGTATTTATGCATATATTTATATTTAGTGCAATTTAAGTTTAGGTCTAATTAATTGTTGAAGACATAACCACATTTTTTAAATCATACTTGAATAAAGTCATTAGAATTTCAAAGAACTTGACTGTGAAATGCTGCGTAAATGCTTAAGTGTTACATATAGCAACTCTAAATTTCCATAGATTAAAGATTTTTAAAAAAGACAAGACTATGAGAAACCTGAGTCTTTCATTTATAAATGTATTCATCCTACCAATGAAAAATTAAATGTTTGTAAAAAAGATTTGCCACAACAAATTTAACAACAATGCATAGGATCTCTTGTTGTGATCTAAGGATTTTATTAAAAAAAAAAAACATAAAACATAACAATAAAGCAGTCCCTCCAGGATTTCGCGGGCGTTTTTCAAGATTGTTGCGGCCTAAAATGCCTGAATTCGCGGCAGC
>JAPZDY010000012.1:19779393-19819762 GCA_029783645.1 Ctenochaetus hawaiiensis | reverse complement strand
CATAAACAAGGAAGTGAATTGGGTGACGTAGGTGCATTACGTTTGCACTGGGGACTGCTATGATTGGTGGAACTCACGGGAGGTTGGCCAAAATTGCGGAAAAGTTGCGGTGATTGGACAAAATTGCAAGGTCGTGCAGAATTCATGGAGATTGGTTGAATTCGCGTGAATTGTTGCGATCGCAACATTGCGAATTCCTGGAGGGACTGATAAAGGAGTACACTTGCAAAATTGGTAACTGTGTATTAAACAAAAAGGAAAGATTCACAAGTGGGATTCAATGCAAACTTGATTGAAAAAAGCTAAATGTAAGTTAGAATTAGAATTGGTGAAAATCTAACTGATATCAAACCCTGCACTGACCAACACAAATACCTATGCTCACACATTCACACACACAGTCTCCAAGTTAGTTTTTTTCTTTCCTCCAAATTACAACCAGTCAGTATGATAAACTTAATGGACTTCTTTATAGAACCCAATTTGACAAATCCCATCTTGAGCTATGAAGAAAGGAGGCTCTATCGATCTACAGGGCCAGCTAATTTATCACACGGCCTGAAGTTTCCCAAAAAAATATTTGACCAAGGGGGTTATTCAATACTATTTTCTTCCTGGGCTCACAGAATGAAACTGCTCTTCTTTTGCCGAAAAAAGTGAATAATGACAGGTGTCAAGAGGATGAGATTTGCGACAGAAACTCTTTCTCTGTTGCCTTTTCACTTCTGCAAGCTTCATTGACAACTTGAATAGTCTCAAGGCTCTCCAGCCAGTGATTTACAGACCAGAACAATAGAGATGAGCCCAGTTTCATTTTACTCACTTTACTGCACTGAAACACAATACACTGAAGTGGCACCACAGCTATTGAATACATGCAGTTACTGTATTCTTGAGCAGAAAAGTGACACATAAAGATATCAACCAGAATTATCAGCTAGTTAACTTCATAACAAATGAAGTCATCAGCCATCATAATTCTGGTCAGTGCACATGAGCTCTGTCCCAGACCTGCAGATGGTACAACACCTGTTTAATTGCATTTTGTTACCTCCATCTCATACAGGGTCTTGTCCTCTGAGAGGTTCAGGTCTGCCTATACGCCCACAACAGACCGGACAAACGTAGCAATCTTTATAAGTGCAGAGGGAAGCCGTTGTAAAGGCACTGACCCTGCTGAGAACAGGGCACTAATAGCAGAGCCTCGTAAGCCAAATGTGATAGCAACTGACAAGCCTCAGCCCTATGCGCACAGGGAACGAACCTCTGTACAATGTATCTGCAGTGAACAGCAGAGCATGAAGACAGAAACAGAAAGTGCTGTGTGCATGTATCTTAGCTATATGAATACAAATACTGCATGAGAAGATATTCAGAAGAAGTAGGTGAAATGCTGTTTAACCTCTGTAAATTTCTGAATGCCACTTGGGTAGTAGAGGTCAAATGCCACTGAAAAGCCTTTAAGACATATCAGAGAAAGCACTTGTCTTTCCATTAGTAATTCTGAATATGAAGCTCTAGGTATTACATGACATTCCTTTGGAGAACTTCATTTGAAAAACATCACCAATCCTTACATCGGTACACAATAACATTGCATTTGTGTTGATAACAACAAGAAAACCAAATAAAAACAAGCATTTTTATGATAACCAAGCTATACAAAATAATTTCATTAAAACTAAGGGCATTTAAAGTGTTAATAAGTCAAGATTCTATGAAAAGTCTTAGAAATACAAAAAAAATATTGTGAAGCATTGTGATATATATTTAGAGAAGCCTCTATGGAAGAACCCTGTGACGCTAATGAAACACAAGCTAGCTGGGAGAGGATGGTCACAGAAATTTGGTTGTATATAAATGTGTGTGTTAGAAAATGGAAACATCTCTGTACATCTGTATAAATGAACCTGAAAGCTGTTACCAAGTGTTTTATTTATTGATAGTTCATTTGATAGGGACAGCAACAGCTACTATATAAGGACAAACTTGAAACAGGTGTCCAGTAGGTAGGTTATCACAATGTTTATAGCAAATGCTAATTTGCAACACCCGTCCTTACATAGGAGGGATTTACATGGGAAAATTAGGTAAAAATAAGTTGGTGAACACAGCATAACACAATATTGAAGACATTTAAAACATTACATCCATCTAAGTAAGTAATTAGTTAATCAACCAGGATGTGGTAGTTTCCTTAAAAGTTGAGAACGTTTGCAGCAAAATTCAAGTGATCAGGTAAGAGTTTAGGGACTCTGCTCCTCTCACAGAGAAAACTGTCTGAGCAAAGTGCATTTGCAGAACAGAACTTTACAGTTACTTGAAGCTGCTCTGATGGATCTGATGTCCTCTGTAATCTTTCGATGTATCTGCAGAAAGGCAGAGGAAAACGTCAGCTAGAATATTTAAACACAAACAGAACTCATTCAAAATACATTTTGCAGAACTTGAAATTTTTTATTTGCTTAAATTATGCAGTAATGGTAAAAATCTTACCTTTAGTCAAAGGTTTTTAAGGCATGAGAAAAAAACATTCTATGGATTCAGATACTGGTTAACCTGGAGCCAGGTACTTGAAACTGTTGGACAGATGTGCAAATATCATTGAATTTAGATGTCAAAAAATTAATTTTTGTCTTAAAGCAGCTAGGCTAGCCTCAATTGTTTTACAAATTCACCTTAGAATCCAAAATTAATTCTCAGTGAATGAACTCAGTTTTGTTGAAGGTTGCAGGTAGCTTTTTAATAGAGAAATTGATTTTTTTTATTATTGTCTGGTGTCTTACAGGAGGCATCAAAGCAATTTTTTTGTTGTTGTTAGGTTATCTACGAACAGCATCACAGGTTTTCTTCAATACATGAAGGACTCTGATGTCAGCGTACATATAGACCTATACCAGAGCATATATCTGGAAAGTCATCAGTAAACAAACTGATGGGACCCACAGATCTTAAAACATGTATGTGTGAAATGTGTTTTTCAGCATAGGGAATTAAATATTGAGTGTGAAGCCAAGTATCACTGTCTTATGGTGGTTTAGGGCTGCCCAAGGGAAGTAATTTAAAGTTAAGAAAACGGTTTCTTTACAGTGTTTTGAAAAGACACATATGCAAAGCTAATGGAGATCCCTGAATTGAACACAAAACTTTATCGCTTTTGAAAACAGAAGGACTGTAGACTCTGAAATTATTCGTTTGAACTAAAACTTCTACTAATATTTGTTCCGTGTGTGTATGTGTCCATTGTCATGGCCTCAGCATGGACTCAAGTCTCTCCAGGCAGTTTTGACAAGAACCAGCCATAGTTTGCACAAGTGAGAGTCAAATGTTTTGTTGTGAAATTAAGATAAATGAACAATTTTTATCCAAAAATGATATTTATCACAAATTTGTGTAATCTACAGTGATAAATCCACATATAACAACTTACTGGCTAATTTTTGAGTGATTTTAACAATAAACCTTTCACAGGGGAAATAAAGGCTTCAGTTGAACCTTTGGTATTAAAAAGATCCACACAATAAAAGTACTTTATTTTTATCTAGTCATATCCCATCAGTTGTCCAACATGACAATTTTGGCTCTCATAAATTGTTTATTGTGTGACCAATTAGCCATTAAAATAAAGCAAAAAAAACCCAAAAAACAATGCATTGATTCAAAGCACTTTATTGGTGCTACAGTCTATGGCTCTGAATAGCTTTATAAACCTTCCGCTGTCCTCTCACTGGGTTGTATTAGGGCTGTGGATATACTCTCAGGGTTTGTCCTGGCGTCAGAGGATTGATCTACACTAGAGGGAGGCTACTTTGTTTCACTGCCAGGCGTTAGGCTATCAGCGTAATGATGAACCTGTGACAGAAGCCGCAGCAAACAGCCTCTGCGCAGAGAGTTATGATGCCAGCCATTAACGGATCGGCAACACGGGCACAGGAGATAAGTCCCCAGGGTGAGGTCCTGTGGTACATACAGAGAGAACACTCTTTTTATCCCTCCTTCTTTTTCACTGACATTCCCCAGCCCATCCCTTTCTTTCCATTTCTGTTCTCTTAGTAGCCTATAGGGCAGGCAAACCTTCCTCTATACCTAAGTTTTCAGCTAACACATAGAAGAGAGCAGTGCATTATTATTTTTCTCCCATCCTTTGAAAGCTCAGTGCTGATATATGCACTCCATTACCTGTTTAAGCACTCCTGAACTCATAGAGTTTTCCAAATGTTTCAAATCAAGCAGCATATCCTATCTCATATGTTCTGCTGCTTGTAGCTGAGCTCCAAATGCTCAAAGTTTAACAAGCCAATTCAGTGTAGTACTACACAGTGCCACATGTAAAATAGTAATGAAGGGTTAACATAATGAGCCTTTGGCTAATTAAAAGAACTGTGCAAACATTTTGGTGAATGCATCTATTTCTTTTCTCTTCAGGAGTTAAACAAGAAAATCAATACCATTGTAATATCTAAATACTGAAATTACAGCCAGAAGACATTCAACTAAGCTAGCATTAAGAGTGGAAACATGTAGAGACAACTAGCCCATCTCTGTCAAAAGGTACAGCAACAAACCTACTAGTAACTCCAAAGCTCCTTAATTAGCAAGCTATCTCCTGACTCCTGCCATTTCTGCTGGTTACCAGGCAACATTACATTGACAACAAGACACCGGAGGTTACTGCTTCATGTCTTTATGTCAAGCTAAGCTAACAGCCTGTTGGCTGTACCTTTAAACTGAGCATACAGACAAGGGAGTGGTATAGATGATTCCATGTAACTCTGTTTAGCAAAACAAAATAAGCATATTTCCTCAAATACCTGCTATTCTAGGCAACACCGAGTCTCTGCTATGACCAGGCAAACTACTACATAACAACCAGTCTATGATCTTAACTTTCTGTATTTGCATTTAGATTTGTTTACAGGATCACACAATTTAAGAAGTGTGTCAGTAGATAATAGGGAGTATTTATTTCTATCTGCTCTTCTCATCTTTTTTAAAATAAAAAAATATTGGCCTTGTGTGCAAGCCAAAGCATGGAGAAAGCATCATCAAATTACTTTTCCTCATTCACTTTTTAATGAAGCCACATTTTGTATGGAGATTTATTTATGGGCACAGCGATTATCAACCTTTTTCATGTTTGTTTGAATGTGTTGAACGGCAGCTTCATTAGAGACAATGCAACAAAAATCTTTAATTCTAAACTGTAGTTTAAGTAACTTAAGCATGCAGTGACTAATCTGTTGGTGTCAAAATGGTCAACATGACTTTTTGACTTGCATTAATAACAGAGTCTATTAGTCTAACACATTTCAGGGATTTGAGCAGTCATCCGCTAGAGCGGCTAATTGTATTGTTTTATCCAAAAGTTAAGAACCAAAATACCGAACTAATACAGTCCATCCACACTACTTCAGCCAAGTCAATTTCAGTTTTAAATAGGGAGCTTAGTTTGAAGATGTTAATATTAATAACTTGCAGACAAACTTACATGTGCATGTGATAGCTTCCTAACAAAGTTTGTGAGACACTGCTCTGAAAAATGTAGACCCAAGTAAATCTATCATCTCAAGGTTTCATCAAAGTTTAGGGAGAGATTTAGTATTCATAATGAAAGCAATTTGGAAAAGCACTCCACCTTCGGCAAAACAGAATGGGACTTATAATCCTGAGCATCAGAGCTGAACGTCTCAACTAGTGCGGGCTCCATGTAAATGGGCTTAATCAAAAGCTTTACATCTGCCGGTGTCATAATGCCGATATGAGGTCATTACTAGTTTGGGGAGCAGCTGAGCATTTCTCCATTTAAAAAAAAGAGAAAAAAAACTAATTAGGTTGCACAACAAAAAAACAAAAGGGCTAAAACATGGCTGCACTGCAGGCTATCTTGCAGATAACTCTCTTAGTCAGACACGTTTCGTAATTAGTTTTTCCCCTCCACTGGGATATTCAATAACCTGCAGTTGGAGTGATGGAAGAAGAGATAGTGATACTTATCTCAAATGTTTTCTCGCCACAAAAAATAATCCTGTCATTCAAAAGGAGAGGATTAAAACTAAAAAGAGTGCTCATGGTTTTTTCCCCCTTTTTTTGTTGTTGTTGTTGTTTTCTGGTAAACAGGTTTTAAGGAAGGGACGTTCCCTCATGGATTTAGCAGAGAAGCATATTTATTCCACTCCAGTTAATTTTTTTTGACTCCCTGCAGTCCTTCTTCAACTTTTATGCTTTTTGGAAGTAAACAAAATTGTGTTAAGAGCATAAAATAATGAACAGGAACTTTAAGTAACTAAAATGAGGCAAGGGAAAAGCATTTAAGAGATTCATTTATGAAGTCCTGAAGTGTTTCTCACCTTTTTTGTGAGTGTTAAACTGGTGGGGCTTTCGTGAGAAGCCCCAATTTTTTAGAAACATTTTCAGTTTTATATATGGATTTTCAAGCTTGAGATGAGGTATCCAAAAGTCAAGCTGCTTCATTTCCTATTGTAATCTGAAGACAATTATCTCATAGCACAGTCCACGCTGGTCAATTTAGACCAGATAATTTCTAAAAATGGCTTAATTTCCTCTCTTGTGAAACATAAAGACAACAGCCGTCATCAGTGCCAGCCTTTCTGTCAGTCTGTGATGTGGCCCAGGGGGCCCCAGACGCTGGCTACTAGCTCTGAGGCGCTGATGGACAGATATGTTGGTGCATTCACATGTCCAGTGTCTGGGAGATGTGATTACTTCTGACAGCTTGTTTGTTCTCATTCCACCTGGCTGGAGCCAACCCCTGAGCTCCACCACAGGACAAAGCTGCTACTATGCAAGCAACAAAACATACACCTTAATAAACCATTCTGGAGTGTTCTCTCAGCCAAGCATTAAAGCACAGCCCAGCTGATCAGCCAAGGAAAGCAATGATGAGAGGGAGAGACACAGTTTATAATGTATTTTCAGAACAAAAAAAACCACAAGAACCGTGAAACTTTTTGACATTTTAAATCCAATTTATGGTACATTCACATCATTTTAATTCACCCATAGTGATATCAATTTAATAGACACAAGCAGTGATTAGACACAGACCTTCAGTTCTATTTTGCCTGTCCAAAAATGCCTTTTATGATATTTACATCATTCCCGAGTGCCACCATGATGCTCACATTTTATATTTATTATCATGTCTTTACCTGTAATACTAAAATGTGAAGCAATTTGTACTCTGAGTAATTTATTAAGCAGGCCCCTCTTTGTATTTACATGAGTAGGTCTATTAAATGGTCATTTTTACTTTGACTTGAAGCATTTTTTATTAAAGTAATTGTACTAACTGGAGTACTAACTTTGGTTACCACTCTACCCACCTCCAATAAAAACAGAAACCATTTTTGGCCAAAATTTTATTTGAAATGTTTTATTATATCTTTATGTATTAATGTTTTTATTTATTTGAAATTTCAATATTTTACTTGGTCCCATCTGCTTACATGAAGAGGACAGAATAATGATCTGTACTACAGCCAGACACCAGGGGGCGATACATAAGTTCTTGCTTCACTTTTGAGTGGTTTTGTCCATTTTTAAATGGGCTTGTGAGTTAAAACTGTAAAAATGTGTTTGATTCTTTGACTTTCTGAGGTAGCATCTCACATCAAATGATCAAAATCACAATTCGACACCCAGCACTTTGTATAATTTACTAATTAGCAAATATTACCATGCTAACATGCTAAACAGAGATGATAGATATGCTAAGCTTCATAACCTACTTGCATAACCGAACATAGTCTAACTATTCTGAGCATGTTGCCATGCTAGTGTTAGCATTTATATAAAAGCTCCTCTGTGCCTTAGCACAGCTTCACATAGCAGCTAGCACATTGACTCTTATTTAAACAGAAACAGTTTTTTTCTCACTTTCTACTCTCTGCTTTGTAATGCCTTTCATTGTTTAGAACTTGAAACTCTGTTAATATTTAAAAAACAAAAACCTTTCAATAGTAAGTAAAGTGGTTATCAAAGTTTTAGATATCTGCCAAATCAGAGAAGATTCAATAAGGTTTAAAAAATTACACAACATGCTCTCCTGAAAAAAGCGTCATTACTTTTAACTACAGTTCTGCTTCAACTTTGGAAATCTTTAGACTCTTTTTAAGAAATGGATTTGGTGCCTGTGTGCAGCCATGTGGTGACATAACGGGTATGTTTGTGCGATAACTAATGCGTCTGTTTTTATGATCCCGGCTGCTCTGCATCCCCACAAAGTGCTTGGCTGTTTACAGAGACATCAAACCAAATCAATAGGCTGTGAATGGACAGGTCACTAAACACTGACACCCTCATTAAGACAACCAGCTCATATTTTAGAGGCACACATGAGCACACACCCACAACGCAAACACAGCCCACTCACACATCCAAAAATAAGCAAAGAAAAACATACACCCATAACCTTTTTCAGCATTCCTGCTGGAAAGCCACATTTTAAGTAATCTTAAATACAACACCCACTGTTCATCTCCCTCATGCCTCTGGGTATGACAAATAAGACGTCCTACTCAATAAATGAATTCAAGGAAATTTTTCTATGTCATGTTGCTGGGAGCATGAAATATGTGAATGATCATTCACCAGCAAAGCTCAGCGAGCACCATGGAAACCTGAAAAAAGGAGAAAAAAAACATGAAAGTTTGTGAAGGACACGACTCCTGCTCATCTATTCAGTAAGTATTTTAGGGCATTCATGTAATTCTTCAGAGGTTTGGATGAGCTCTGCTAAAATGTAACAGTTTTCTGCAGGAAATCTTTAGCCTCCTGGTGAAGCTCCGTGAGAGAAGTTGGCAAACTCCATCGACTCAAAATACATGCACATACCAAAGCGCACGCACACATATGTGCACTTTAGCTGTTCAAAGCCGCCGGGGAGACAGTAGGCAGACTTTTGAAGGTGGCCCCCTGAGTTGCAGACCACTCTCCACTCATGCACATTCACAAAGCATATCATTAAACATAATAGGGTTTTTATCACTGACTGTCAAGAAATACCGCTGCATTTGCATTCAAATTTAATTTGCCATACTGAAGCTCATGCATCCAAGAAATTTTCCTGTACACCCTCCACCTTGTGTCTCACACATATGCACACACACACACACACACACACACACACATGCACACACGCATGCTCGTGATTTTTAATACCATCATAAACAGGGAAGATGTTGCATAAAGTCCTTATATTTTAGTCTCACAGTTCCCACAATTCTGGGATGTTCACTGCTGTTAATTCATCATATAGTGTGAACACATACAGTCTTATATAATCTGTTAATGTTGCTCAGTTGATGCAGAATATCAAAGCATCCAGTAAGTAATTTGGATTGCTCCCTAGAATAATATTTGTGAATCTCTTTAGCATTTCTGTAAATCCACTAATTAGCCAAAAGTTTTAGTCCTGCTAAACTAGCAGTGTAATGTAGAATAATGAATGTCAAAACAAATTATGCTAAAAATAATTGAAAAAGAAATTATCAGCCTGTAGGTGCATTTTTACCTTTTGTCCCCTAATCTAAAACAAATGCAATCACTTACATCGGAGGACTGGAGCTATTTTGAAAAAAGTGCGACTCCTCGTTTCTTCTCTCTGTCTCTTTTCCTGTCTCTTTTCACCTGGAGTAATGCAGACTCCATTTCACCGACAAAATATCCTCTGTAGAAGCTGTCAAAGTGTTTACCCACAGGCCTGAGTCCCTATCTGAGGCCTGACATCTAATATAGAGAACTGGCCTGCAGCGCCCACAACCTTCCCTGCCAAACGTCCACACCGAGAATGAGAGGGAGGGAGGGGGAGAGATAGGGAGGGGGAGAGAGGGAGTGGAGGGGTGCAGGTGGAGGGGATGAGACAGAGCGAGGGGAGAGAGACAGACAGGAGCTGCTGGGGCAAGAGAGGAGATAGAAGAAGAGGAGAGGGGGTTAGAGGACAGGAAGGAAGAAGAAGAGGGTGAAATGAGAAGCAGAGAAGGAGTGAGTTGTAATTCTCAATAGTCTTCTCTCAGTAGAAGGGCATAAAGTAACTAAACACAAACACTACAGTATGTCTTCACAGAGTGAGAGGGAAGAAAAATCTCAAGGGGGTCATGCCATACCTTTGCCTGTGACACCAGTGCCACTCTGTCAACAACAAACCCTGATTCTAACCCAATGCACTGATATATATAGGAGCTAATGACAGTGAAGTGGCTTAACATTTCATATTTAGCATCTGCTGCTAATATGCATTCATGAATTTGTTCTGCAGAATTTCTTTAATGTATTTACAACCTTGTCAACCTTGACAAAGAGAAGGTATATCCAGCCCTTTAAAATCGAATCAACTTCCTGGGCAAAAACACTGTTTTTTCCTCAGGTGTTTATGCAATAAATGTGCTACTTTATCACTTTATTGTACCTTTGGAGTGTGGAGGGTAATGAAAGGTACATGTTTTACAACCTATAAGGAAGACATTTCTATAAAATGGGAGCTTCCTCTTGAGCACCATCAAGTTTTACTATCATCTTTAGCTTGCACAAGGAGAGCAGAACCTAAACGGTGGCTGCCTCTCACTCTCAATCACACACAGGCACAAAAACACACTTAGAAATGCTGTCGAATGCTACCAAATGTGCTCATGTTATATGTACTGTATGTGCACACAAACACACACACACACACACACACCACACACGTTGGCTGCACAATGGGGGACCTCAATCCAATTAGCTTGATTATTAATTAAAGCATGCACTCAGAGGAGAGCTGGCACTGGTGGAGGCGGCCCAAAGGGGGCGTCTGCTGAGAGGGCTCTGGACTCACTCTAGCAGAAGGTGATTAGGCTGCTTGGCCGACACACCTTTCCATGCTCTTAGCACACACACACACACACATGCATACACGCACACACTTGCACCACATGCACAGTGCATGCATGCATTTCACACGTGGAGCTCTTCACCTCCTCTTATCTTGCAACTTAAGCAAAGACACATAGACATGTTCCCTTATACAAAGAGACAAACAGTCATGGGATTTCCATACATATAACATGTCTTTGTGTCTTTATGAAAGCATGTTCTCTGCCTTTCCTGCAAAGCATATAGTGAATAGGGAAAGAAGAAAGAAAAAGGGAAGGCTGAGGAATACTGCTGAGGAGGAAAATTAAAGATCAAAAAGAAAAAAAAAAAAGCTTGCCAGACCACTAAATAGGGAACAACATTAATGAGCAGCTGCAACCAACTGTTTGTGTGAAATTAGCAGAAATGAAAAGGATGTGCTTGATTTCATCTGAGTAATGTGATTTTTTTTTGATAATGGGATTAATGTTTTAAGCCTTTATTTTTTTAGAGAACAAAATACTTCATCCTCTGAATAATTATGTTTTGTAAAGGTATTCAATTTGTAATATATTTGGAAGGAAAACAACTCAAAATGTATATTTTAGCATCACTGTTTTAACTATTCAAGTAACATCCTCTAAAATCCTGCACCTCAGACACAGCATTTCAACAACAACAAACCTTTAAAAGGACAGATGAACTGCTGAGATGATACGTAAAACTGTTCTCCACCCCGCTTTTTAAGCCTTGTCAATCCATGATGAATGTAATTTAGTTATACCAAAAAATGTTACATTTATATGTTGTATTTAAGTAGTTTTATTACAATCCTTATCATTTGTCAAAAATTCTGGAAATTCCGCTGGGATTTGTATTCATTATATTTTGAAACATGTGTTTTACAGTCATGTATAAAGCAGTATTTCTAAAAATGTATCTCACCTCAAAACTAAATCTACTGATTTATTTTCACTTTTGTAAAAAATTAATTCACACATATTCATAAACTGAGTATATATTTATGCTGTACCAGCCCCCCCCACAGAAAAAGCAAAGACACAGACATGCTGGGTTTTAATTACAAATTTTTTGCTCGTGCAAATATATGAAAAATTCATATTAATATGGCAGCTGTTTTATTATTGCAGTCTTATGTCTCATGTTTTCTCTATGCAAGTGAAATGTAATAAACGTCACAGGCGCCAGAGCTGAGATTAATTTCATGTTAACTATATACTATTTTAAAAGGTCCTTGTTCAGTGTTAGATATTATTGCATGTGATGAGGATGGGGCAATGAAACACAGCCTTGGAGGCAAGGCTCCTCTCATCGTTTCATCCAAAGCATCGAATTAATGTGTTCTGCTGACCCCCTGACCTGCTGATTTACATTGCATCTCCAAGACACGGGTTGTAATAAAATGTGGACCAACGTATCCTCTCTCTCCTGACTAACCGACTAATGTAATACACAGTGTGCAGAGCTCCAGCAGGGACATTTAATGAAAATGAGGAAACGGAGAGAAAAATGGGAGAAAACCTTTCTGAAATTAATCGAGGACCTCTATTAAAGAAACAAAGGTGGAGGAAAAAAAGACCATAATTGAAATCCCACACAGAGTGCTTCTCTTTTCTTTACCCTTTCTATGGCAGAACTTTTTCAGTCACAAACTTTTTGATGTTGTACTCACCAACAAGCCAAGAAGGGGCTCCGTATTACACAGGTACATTTTCCCCTCAAAGTCTTTTGAGCAAACTGAGTGATTTGACAGATGCTCATCTGCAAGCATTTGATAAGCATCTCAAATGGGAGCTGAGCCAGAGAGACCAAACTACAATGTGCAGCTGCAAGGAAAATCAGCCCAAAAAGTAAACAGATTTTTGAAATCCTTAAAATTGAATTTATGCGAAGCCGCTTCAAATGAATGCATCATATTTATCAAAAAGTGGTGCAGCAGGGGACTACAGAAGGGCCAGCCTGTTGCAGAAGCAAACCACGCAACTGCCAACAGCAGTACCTCCTGGAGGCTTCTGCCCACAAAGCCTTCTTCTCTTTTTCTGTTGCCTAATTGGTTGTGTTTCCAAGACTACATCCAAGGACTCTAATGTTGAAACTAGTGTGACACTTAACAATGTCCGGCTCCACATGAGCACAAAAACAGTTGAATGTCTGTCACAGCTTCAGAAAGATCTCATCATAGATTTTATTTCCATCAACTGCTGTGGCTATGCATTGTACACATGTGTGTAAACCTTTTACCAGGGTTTCGAATAAAGTCAAATTTAAATGTAAAAAGCATTGCAAAGAAAAAAAAAATGACATAGAAAATAAACAACCTACACATAACGGACAGGCATACAGACAATAACATAAAGCAGTTACAATGATGTATGTGATAATGTGATAAGAGTCTGGGAGCAGAGATTCGATTACATTATGGATTGTGGATAATACATGTGTATTTGTGTGTGTGTATGTTTGGATAATAGTGTTAGAGGCAATGATAGGCATCCGCGTTGAGTGATCTTGGACAGGCAGGTGTGCAGGATAAGTGCATGGCATGTATAGTGGTAAGACATGGTCATTTGAAAACAACAGTGCTGGCTACTAAAGAGGTTAGCATAGATGCAAATACAGCATCAGTCACATCAGAACCAGAGAGTATGTCTTCATTGAAAGAAAAACAATGAATGGCACTGAAGACTTTTCTCAATGGAAACAATGTTTTTTGCTCTTCCTCCTAACCGGCTTAGGCTGTTTGACTTACCAACTAACTCTGCTACTAGCACTCTCCTGCAGCGTTGTATTGTTGGGATCTGATTGGCTGTGTCAGACAGATGGTTTGTCCAATCACTTGCCAAGAATTTATTGAAAGTGTCTTCCTTTTGTCAATTTTTAATTTTTTTTTTATGGATGATTTCTCGGATAGCTCTGTGTAAAAAAACATTTGTCACTTCAAGCCAACCCGTGCAGGCACAGTCAAAAAACAACCTATTGAAATATATTCAAACACACCGGTAGTTGCCGAAAAGCTCTTATCCAGCATGCCTAGCATCTTCTGCCTGAAGATGTCTGAAAACAAATTTATCCATTCTACAATTTTCCAACTCACTTAACTAACTCAGTGCAGGAATCACAGCCAAACGCTAAAAATCGGCTGCTGCTCCGAATTTCTTCTGGCTGCGCTGATTCTGAGGTTAAGGGGCCAGGATCCACCACAGTTATGGACTACAGGGATGTAACATTATTACGTTATTTTACCTTCTTATACTCTGATTCCTCTAACATGTTTGCAGAAGCATGCAGTCTTATGGTAATGGTTAGTCAAGACAGAGCATTTTTTGTATGTATGCATGTAACAATGTTCTGTTAGATAAGACTGAAATTTAAATGTTCTTCCTGTTTAATATTTACCTTTTGTAATTTACCTCATGTCTAAAAGAGGACAGAAATGCTTGAAAAAAGGCTTTACTTCAGGTTTCAAAGTTTAAAAGCAACTTCCAAAACCCACTGTGTTATATAATATGTATATCAGTACCCATTATCTTTATATTCCTAAAATTCACTGATTTTCACACTGTTCTTACTGCCACATTCTGGCCTGCATTCAATATTCTGTACACAACAAGCACTTTCACTGGAGCAGTAAACCTTTTCATGTCGCCAAATGCTCATATGTAACAATGCACACACACTGTACTCTGCCACTCTGCCACGGCCATGTTCATTTCACAAGATCCTCTGAACCTGCTGAACCTGCCGTGGCTGCTGTCCAGAGTGCTGATTCTGGAGCTGTCCTGGGTCCTCGCTGTCATCGTGCCGACTGGCTGGAATCCCACTAACAGGACCGGTGGCCAAAAGTTTGTCTTCACCAATCAGGCTCATCATTTGCTTCATCTGATAAACTCACTATACTGTGAATCCTATTTCTGCCAAGCAACCATCACTTTCCTGCCTCACCATGACTGGAAAGAGATTATTTTTGTTCATTGCTTAATGTCTGCAGCAAGTTTCACCTAGTTTAACTCTGCGCTTCCTGGCAGTAATATTTCTTTGTTGTTGTGAAAGAAAAAGGCTTAGTCAGGGCTAATGGATTGATTGTCAAAAAGGCAAAAAAAAAAGAACCAAAAAAAAAACAAAACAAAAAACAAACAAAAACCCCTGCAGTACCATTTTATATACTGATACATTGATATATATCAGTCTTGCACTTAACATATTAAAGACAACATAAATAAATATATTTACTATAAATTTCTGTGTGAAAACACATTTAGTCTAATTAATAGAGATTTTGCTATTACTCACTGCCTTATTTTTCATTGGTGCTCAATCAAAGTATTTTTTAGAGAAAATTACAGGTAAATATGGTGTAAGCCACTGGTATGAATGACAATATAGATTCATTGTTTCTTTCAGTTCCCCTTCTATATAAAAGATATGCAGAGGAGCTTGAGGTGTTTTTCAGTGTCTTCAGGTTTTTCTCTCTGACTTTGGCTGCTGCCCTGCCATGTCTATTTAAAACTGTCGAGCCTGAAGGCAAAATCACGCTTGTGATGTTTGTTTTGCACTTATATAACACTTGCAAATATAACAGAACCATTGTTTATATGTTCCCACTGAAATACAATTTGTTCTTAATGAACCTGCTTAGCTGATAAAGTAACCAAAGTTCTTTATCCTTTAGTTCAATTTGAGCTGATCTTCTCTTAAAGGCCCTCGTGCTGCTCTTTGTAAAAGGTGTGAGGAGTGAGTGTGTTGCTGAGTGGGGGAGTAAATAAGGTTGGATAACAGCTTCTGTCTGTGTGTCTCTTTCACTTTGTAAACGATGTGACTGAGGCTTGGGCGGGACCCTGGATCCCAAGGTTGAGGGGATGTCTGTTGATTGGTGTAGACATTTCCTATACAAGGACCGCCACCTGCTACATTCACACCCACACATACACACACAGGGAGATATATTTAACAGCACACACATGTATGCATTCACACAGACAAACGCACAGACATGAGCACCTCTGCACACACACACACACACATATACACACACACACACTATCCTCTGGGGACAGGTGGCATAGACCATACGTGGGTGATGCAGCGACCACAGAAGTGATTCTTTACTGCCACCATCCTATCTGATTCAACAAGATAACCTTTGTAGAGCAAGGACACAGGGAGACAGAGACTCTGTCTGACAACATCAACTTCTCCTATGGCTGAGGTGAACAGGGGAGCTTTTTAAGTGCACCTGAGCTCAGTGTTGTATCCTAAAAAGGACTATTTTCCTTTAGCTTGCAATCCTCAGTTTATGTTAAAAATTTCTATTTATTTCAGAAATCACATTGTGTTGATGTGTAAGAATTAGTAACACACTGACTGATGGATCATTACTCCTATTGATGCTATTTTACATTCAAACAGCTGACAACTTTTTGCCCTTCACACCCCTCAAACAAGACTGTCTCGAGACTGTCTTGTGTAAAGGGTAAAACCAAGGCCGTTTTCAACATTTCAGACATTTAAATGGCCAGGGCTGAAAATTGAGTTTGTTGAAAGTGCATAATGGGAATCTGTTAGAGAGGAATGAAAATGGGTAGAAAAGGAATGCCATTGTGGAGGAAAATATCACCTGTGATGTGGCATTTGAATTAGAACTGAATGCATTACACAACTTCTGAAAGATCTCAAACTTTGACTAAAGGAAAAGTGACATGACCTGAACCCCTCTGCACACTGCATACCTTCAAGTGATCAATACCTACATTGTATTTTAGTGGAGCCTGAAATTATTGCACATGCTGTAAAATGCCAAGATGTAAAGGGAGGTTTGTTGGAAGAACAAACATTTGAAAAAAGAACAAATGTCAGTGAAATTTACATAATTCAAAATGAGCCAGAGAAGTCTTTCCTGCCATTTTCCCTCACACTGTATAACTTCTGCATTTTTATTGTCACAGAATACATATTCACTTGAACTGAAGCTATAAATTGCGGTATATTGATGAATTCAAGCTAGGCAAAAAAACACACTGAGAGGAAAGGATAATGACAGAATTAAAATACAACACAAGTCTTTATGATGATTGCAGAAGAAGTGAGTGTGTGCTGCAATGTGCCAATAATACATAATAGAATTGCCAGTAGCATTTATTTCATGCTGTGTTTAATTCTGCAGGAATAATGATAAAAGGAAACAATCAAAATGCATGCAACACAATAAAGAGGGCGACGGAATGGGCTATTACTCTCCCACAGGGAATGATTGAGCCCTAAGTGGGGGTTGGCTGAATAAATCACACTCCTATCTACAGTAGCTTATGACCTCCAGTGAAACCATCAGCTTCTCCTCTGAGTTTCTCTCTGTACCCGTGTGATGGGCTGGTGAAACTATTTTTGCACATATATACCAGTTGTTACTCCCAACTGGTCACATATGGCAGCTTAGTTGGACCCTTTGGTGTCACTTTTTAAAGCAGGGCATGCAACATCTGTTAGCGATGCATGGGGGCTTTTAAGTAACTGCGATGTAAACCAGTCCATAGAAACATTGCATGCTCAGGAGGGGTGTAAGAAAACTGTTTCTAAACCAACCCAAGAGGTTTTGTTGCCTAATCTTAAGAAAGTAGTTGTGGTGCCCAAACTGCAGCTGTTTCACAATGTTAAATACGTGTGTTTTTAAAAGTGACACTGAGGGGGTCCTGACCAAGCGACAGTTTGTAATCAGTCGAAAGTGAGAATGTGTTGTTGTACACAGCAGATGTTTCTGTGTTTGTGCAAACTTGGGTTTGTTTTAATACAAATTGCTTGTTGTATTTAATTTTTGGTTTTTTTTTTTAATAAAAAAGTTTGATTTTGGAATTGCTGATTTAAACTTATAATTTGTAACTTTAAACTTTAAAAAGTCTTGAAATGGGAATGTATCTGTATTGCACATTTTGTTTACTTATTTTGAAGCCTGTCACTTACTTTATGAATAACACCAGTCACAAAGTGAGGAAGATAAACAGCAAAGGTGACTAAACATAACAAGAATAAAACTTAAAATATATTACAGCTTCTGTGAACATTTTTCTGCCTGAGTCAGTCTGTCTGCAAAGGTGGCTGTTAAACAATAGAGTAAACAAAATCCCATAATCCCATGGTACTCCACAAGGTTTCAGAGACATAAAAAACACAAACAATGCAAAAAATCAATGTGAAAATGGTTTTCAAAATTAACAGTTCATTTTCATCGTCTCCCCATTTTATCTTCTTTTTCTGGTCTTACTAATTTAAAATGACCTTTTTTATTGTAACTTAAGGTGATCAGCTCATATTTATGCCTCAGGAAATCCAACTTTTGGATGTGTCAGAATATTAAACTCAGGTAAAGACCCTTTAAAAGATTTGCTCCCATAAGAAAATCTTTGTATGTAAGTTTTTAAGTTTTTTGTGCTCCTGTGTGTAACTGTTAATAGGTGCTGTCAACACTTTACCTAATTACAGTCGTAATTCCAGTGTCACACTTGTGTATTTTAAGGATGTGGGTTTGTTGTTGTGGATGCTCACACACATTACTGTTAGCAGAAAAGTCGTCTACATTTGTATGTTAATGTGTGCCTCTGCATCTCATTGTGTCTTTATGCACAAGTCAACCAGTATTTGTGTGTGTATACAAAGGTATTCATTTACCCACGCCTGTGTGTGTGTGCGTGTGTGTGAGTGTGCATGTTTGTGCATATGTATTTGTCTGCATGTTTGCGTGTCTCTTGTGCCTGTGTCACCTCCTCCATTTCTATGGAAATCAAACGCTGCAGCAGCCACAAGTTTACACATTCCCCCTGTTTTGACTCCATTCAATCAACTGTGTGCATAATTACCCTGGTGCCGTATGGTAATCTATTGGGACCCAAATATTGCAGTTTGACAAATCCTTCATTTGTATTCAGTCGCTACACAAAGCATCAATCGTGCTTTAGCACACTCGCTGCCCACCAACCCCCATACCCTCGCCCTCCCTCCTCACAAAAACACGCACCCCGCCAACCACGCCCCTCCTCACTCCCCAGAAACACAGAGCAGTGTGGAACCAAAAGCTGGTTGATTAGAACAGCAAGACATGCTGGGATCTGGGTTTGTCATTAATATTTCCCTCTTCCAGATGGTGCCTCCTACAATGCGAAAAGATACCACCCCTGGGCCAGCAGACAGGGAGGGGCCTTGTTTTGGAGGGAAGGACAAAATGAAGAAAAAAAAACAACTAAGAGTTGAATTAAACATCCTTTCCCCCCCTAAAGATGGAAGGCCAGATGACAGCTGTTAGAAACTGTCTCTCCCTGCACACACGTATAATATTACAGCAGCTCTTTTGTCACTGTTTTTATTGTTCGATCTTAATATTCATCGTAAAAGACATCCATCATATGACAATTAAGTTATTCAAGTGGTATTTATCTGTTTAGATTACACTCGACAACAAAAAAAGAGGAGACCCATCCTGCAAACTGCAGGATGATTTGGTTTTCTTAATCCTCCAAAATTATGTGCATATCTCATCAACACACACACATACTGCTACACAAATCCCCACAATCCCACATTGCCTGAGGGTGACTGTTTGAACCAGTGACATTTTGAGCCTTATTACATGCTCACAACACAACACAGCACAACAAACAAGTAGACCAATTTCAGTTTTCGCTTTCTCCCTATTCTGCCCCCTCACTGTCATTTTCTCTCCTCTTTCATTCTGTTTGGGATTGAGGATGAGAGCTGAGGAAGAGGGCTGCAGTAAACAAGGGCGGAGAGAGAAAGAGAGATTAGCACCAGCTAATAATCCCCTCTTTCAACACGTGCAGCTTCATATTTCCAAATTAAAGTGGAGTGCAAGAAAAAGGGGCTTATAAAACATTAAACGTCCTCTGGCTCAATCGTTGTGTGCACATTACACCCCTCCCAGCTCTGCCCCGGGGGCCTGCAGAATACTGTGGAATTTGCAGTGCTGGAGTAAACTAAAGCCATACATCACCCAACTGATCAGGCCCTGGGAGAGGGGCCCGGGCCAATCATTTTAAGGTTAAACAATGTAATTTGGATCTTGTAAGTGCAATTTATTTTGCCCGTCAGACAGAGGCATTGAAACATTTTCTCTTTCTTTCTTCCTCCTCCTCCGCTAGATAAAAGGGAGGATGCTATTTGGGAGAGAGGGAGGTGGGACCCACAGAGGTGAGACATCAGTGGTCATTTGCTTGTCAGTGAGAAACAAGTAGGAAGTGAAATGGTGAGTCACTTCCTTGAATAAACATTGGAGCTGTTCATCTGGAGATGATTAGAAAATACTGTCTATTTACATGGAGGTCAGAGATAGAGAGGAACATCCTTATTTACTATTTGGGTAAGCAGGCATGTATGAACCATTTCCATTTACTGGGAGTCAAATGGAAACCAAGGTTAAACTAGCTGAAATAATGTAATAACATGAAAACAGCCATGCTACGGGCTATGTGCACAGTAATGCTTTGAGCTACTACTGCCCGCATGAAAACACACAAGGACAATGCTAACATGCTGATGTTAATCATGTAGACTTTTACCATATGTGCCATATGTGTAACATATTAGCTGGCTACAGTATCATAAGCTCTAGACACAAAGCACAACTAAAGCTTATAGGAATGCTGTTAGTATTTACACAAAAACAAACACAATGGGGAAATTAATTTTGAGCTGTTGATGGTGCCGGATGAAAAGATCACACATCACTAAAGTTTTTAGGGGATCATCAATGTGCACCAAATTTCATGGCAATTCCTGTAACAGCTGTTGAGACGTTCCACAAACGTCAACCTCACGGTGTTGCTCCGAAAAAGATTCAGGGGACCATATGAGTCTTTTGGATTTATCTTCTGGGGACCATGAATATTTCTATAAAATGTCTTTATAATAGCAGTTATGTATGGGTCATTAATAGAACTACTACTCACTAGTATATTATCACCAAAAAGCATGACTCCAATGTCCACAAGAAGTTAATTCTTTATAGGAAGCTCCTAATTTTTAAAAATAAGGTATGCCTCTGATGAAAAAAGGAATGTAATGAGGGAGAGGAAATGTCTTGATATGACTAACTATGCTTTTTATATGCTGATTATAGGTCAGCTCAAAAAGCCCATTGACCACTGTGTGCATGTAACAGCTTAAGTGGACACAAACATCATTGATTTCCCTTAAGGCTACAGAGTAACATCGTTAAGGAAGATCAGGAACTTTGCCCCTTGAACCTTTGATACAACCTGTTTTTCAGTTGTTTCCACTGTTTAACTGTTTTTTTTTTTTTTTTTAGTCCTGATACTCTAGTGACCACAACCAAAGTGTACCAGCGCTAATGACAGAATATCAGCTATTAAATCCATGGAGACATTTTGGGTTCACTCAATAAGAATAGGATTAAATACTCTCTGAATCACCATAAGAGATTTGCTGACCACAAGACACAAAGACAGTTTAATGTCCCCTCCAGCGAGAGCTGTTATCCTCTGCTTGTGAACATATATATATATTTTGGTTATGTCTCTTAATGTGTGCCGGGGTTGGTGCCGGTCAGGAAATCTCTTGCAGTTTAGAGGATTAGAAGCTACAAAGTGCCGCTGGTGGAAAGAAAGAGCTAGCCATTTGAGTGATACAAGTGAATTAAGAGATTAAGATGGTTTAGAAAGACTGATTACAAAACCATAGGGGGTTTAGGAATGGAAGACAAACCTTGAGATGGGATAAATCCCTTGTACTTTTCTTTTACGTGCTTGATATTATTGTGCCTCGCGCTAAAACAAACACTCGAGCCACCAAAACCTGTTGAATCGATTTGAGTCTCTAGATTAAAAACTGTTTGATGAGGCAGGCAGAAGCATTGAAATGACTTGGTCGGGGTTGGTATCAACCCTCATTTGTATTTACAGCCTTCCTCTTCATTATCAACAAGTGATAATCCTCACAATCTCACAATGCTGCTGTTTGGATGAAAGAGTGTATTGAGCAATGGCATACTTAATTAACTCCAACAGTTGCAGTAAATTTTCGAAGCCACAACAGTGTGGTTGTTGCTACTAACTTGTTATTAGTATTTCGGCTGGTTGGACCTTTGCTACCATCCCCTAATCATATCTGGCTTGACACTTGGTCTTGTTCCACTGGAGATTAGAGATCGCAATCTTGTCATTTAGAATGAAAGTGCAAACGTGACTCAAAGCCTTGAAACCTCTCACTTGTCATAATATCAAATACACTTCAGCCGTTTCCTCTAATATGACACTGAAATAGAACAAAGAAAAATCTTCAGAAATTTGCATTCTTTTCAATCTAGATCATGTTGTGATAATTATCGCCACCATTTACCAGAATTAATTGAATGAATAAAATTATCTCCAACATCTGAATCAATCCACATGACAAAATTGAATTCCGTCCCTCTAAAGCAAATAAGCAGACAACGTATGTGCTCGTGTTGTGGATAGACTCTTAAAGTGGGTCTTTAGGTTGCAGATTAAACCCCCCCCTCCTCTTAGAATGAACAACAGCTCCTCAGCGGCTCCCAAACACAGCGAAAAGTCCAACAGTGGAACGTTGTTAATACAAAGAGCAACAGTAAAGTTTAGCAAAGGCTACACTGCCAGAGATTATTCTGGAACAAATCGATCTAAAAGTAGCCTGCCAGGCGGTGCAACTGTGTCCTCGGAAAGTGTTGAGGAGAAGAAGAACAAACGGAATGAATAAGAAAATGAAAAAAAAAATGGAGAACAGATAGGGGGGAGATAGAAAGTGCTGGCCACTGCAAAGTCTCCAAACAAAGAGGATATGTGAGGCGTGTACCTCAAGCCTTTCTCCCTTAAAAGAAGAGCCAGTAAGCACTTTTCTCCGCGCTGAAAAGCTAGCTCTCGCTCTTCGTGTCACATCAGCAGTTTTTTAGCGAAGCTCACAAGCACCATATCCAGGTGAGGGGTGTATGTTAAGGATTTCTTCCTTTCCCCTATCAGTCTCTTTCACTCTTGCACTTCTCCTCCTCGCCCCACCCCCGCCTCTCTGTTTCTCTCATCCTCTGCCAATATGTCTCTCCCTCGTCTTCCCCCTCTCCCTCTTTCACTTTACAATTCTCTTTCTGTCTCCCTCAAGATGTTTCAAAGCCCGTATCACTCCTTTCAGTCTCTCCATCCTCTCTTTTTGTCAATCTCTCTTTCTCCAAAGCTCCAATATTCAGACTGAGTTTGTGCATATGTGCAGTTGTCTTCATTTGCTCTCTGTATTTTCACAGCATCCTTTCAGCCGCTTTAAAAAACAGAAAAAATCCATGATCCATGATCTCTTCATGATGAACATACATGCTAAAGCAAAGGCTCATCTCTAAATGTATTTTTCCTTATTAAGTTCTTATTAGAAATACAAAAATGTCAGAAGGATTTATGAGGAAATGACTAAAAAATTCTTGTGATAAGACTTTTGATTTTGTTCGAGATGTATATTCATAGCAGTTTTATTTTTGTTTCCACAGCCCCTTTTTTCCAACATATAATGGGTAATCACATTGTGGAAATCTTGTTTACTGATGAAGGACAAACAGAATATGTGCAAATGACTTTAAGCACACACTTAGACAAACACACACAAACTGGAGGCTGACGTGCAAGTGCACACATACTCACACACACACACACACACATGCAAGGGTCGCTGGGTGGTTGAATAGCAGAGCTATTCATGTGACTGTAACACCCCCGACTGCGAACACCACTTTCCCTAGAAAGTGAAGCTGGGGCACAAATCACATTTTCTGCACAATTAAAGCAGGGCTGTGGCTAAGTGTATCAGAGACTTGCTCTCTGCAGGAGCCCAGGGAGTAGGAGCAGGCCCCGTCCCCTCTCCCCCCATAATGGCAATGTGATGAAGATGGTTTCTCTGTAATTAGTTTCTGAAAGTTCTCATTCAGTGAGTGAAGCCACAGAGCGAGCGGCACAGAAAAGGCCACTTTGTTCTGCAACCCTGCACTTACAGCACAGACCTTCTTTGAAAGGAGGCTGATGACAAATCGCATTGGACAGGTGTGTCTGTAAAACTTTTTTCAAAGAAAGAATAACGCTTGCGCTTTTTCACATGTAAGTGTCTTAATCAAAAAGTGTTTCAGTACTGTTCTTTGATAAGAAAATCTGTGCATGAGCACCGGTGTTATTTTATGTCTCCTGTTTTTTTTGGCAGATTTTAATAAAGAAAAAGACTCCCAGAAAGGAGGACATCACTGCCGAATACAAACTTACATGAGCTGCATGTGGAGCAAAATTAACATTAGCATAAGGATATATAAATATCCTGATAGTCTTCTGGAAAGCAGCAGATTTTGAGTTGAAGTGAGTTGAAAGAGAACTTATGGGTTTGAGTTCACTTGCTGCCGGGACAGTAACATTATATTACCCCATTACACTATGTTCTACCAGGGAGATTATTTATGAATTTAAAGTTTCATTTTTTTTTTTTATCAAAGCTGTAATTAAAAGTTTAGTATTGCCTTTATTTGGGGCCTAAAGTAAAAATCCATTGAATGAAGCCAATAATTAGGAAAAAATAGCTCCCTTTTCTTTGTCATCAGGAGTCTGGATGCTGACTAAGGTGGTTGAGGTGGAGAATGGATGCTTGTCAGGAGCTGGAGGCGATAAAATAAAGGAGCAGCTGATGGGGCATTATGATTTGTGATCATGTCCCATGTTGGTAAGAGATGGAACAGCATGGAACATTTTAGGTTTGCTTGATTTGGCGATGTGAGGCAAATGGATGATGCCAATTGAATTTTATATCCTGGTTTTGACAATAATAAGAACATAACAGAGGCTACAGTTGCAGCTTAACTCAATAAAAGCATTTCTGAAACAAAATGTGGGAGGAAGAGAATAATGTTGCAATAAAGTAGCCCTTCCAGTATAAAAAACACTACCCTGTATTTTATTAGTATGGACAAGTTAAAAAATTAAAGCTTCTTTAACAAAAATCTGGGATCATTTTACAGGGTTTTTTTCTGCCTAAACTGTGTTGCTGCAAAGACAGAACAAGACTACGGTGACTTTACAGGAAACATTCCTTAACAGATGTGTACAACCTCAGACAACAAAGTCAGATGAAAACAATCACACAACCTGTGCTGCTGACTGTTGTGGTGCCAGCGTCACCAGCTGCCTGATGAAGGTGCCTCGTTGCCAACTGGCTGATGAAGGGCCAGTGAGGCCCCCAATAACAGTATGCATGGTGAGTGTGAGTTATCAGGAACTCTTTGTAAGCGAGAGTGGACAAGATTTTCAATCTGATGTTGGATGTGGGACCACTGTCGTCATTATTCAGCCTCAGAATTCAGCTTTTGGGCAGCAACAAGCATTGCATCTACCATACCTGGTTATCGTTTAGCAGAAGAAAAATATTTGGATGCAAAATTAAAACAAGAAAACAAAAACATGTTTGTATGTCATGAAATGTAGCTATTGCAATACAAGAAAGTTGCAGGTGGATGCTTGAATTTGTCAATAAGAAGTAATTAATGTCTTGACTGAAGCCAAACACAGAAACATTGAAACTGAAGCTCAAAATAATTATTCAAGCTTGTGTTCATACCATTTACTGTAAACAGAAAGGAAGATTAAATTAAAGACTGAATCAGCGGAGACGAACATGCAAAAACACTCTAAGAAGGGGGACGCCACAGGTCTGGTGACAGTCAGTACACATGGAGGGATAACATTATATTCTGCACCACAAAGGGTTATAATGAATGACTGAAGGTCCGGCATAGCTGGCAGTGGAAACAAGATGCATGGGACTTGATTGTTTCCTTTACAGAATCCTTTTAAAGCAACAAAAGTGGACTTTTGCTGCAAAGGGAGAGCTAAAGCAGCAGTTTTAGATAGCAGCAAATGGTGGATGTTTGAGAGATAGTGTGGCACAAAAGCAGCTGATTTGGGAAAATAAAGAAGGTACTGATTGGTGATTGGCTCCTGTGTGGTTGAAAGAGAGGATGCTGACAGTTGTAGTCTTACATGACTGGATGATAGAAAAGAGGGATTTGCTGATTAAAGTTTAAAGTGACCACCAAAGAAAGAAGCAGGAAAGTTTATGGAGAGAAGTCAAGTGGAGTAGCCTCAATGATTATAGAATGTAGGAATAGAATACAAAGATGTGAGAACTGAAGTTTCCTTGATGGTAATTAGGCAAAACTCCATTAAAATATGCAACAATACACTGCAATATCCCATGGTAAGCTCACTGGAAACAACAAAGCAATGGTTTGTCCTGATCTCATATTCATACCAGATACCACAATTAAGTTCTGATGATATACTGTATGACGTTGAGAAGACCAAGGACTGATCATGGATCAGTTATTTTACACAAAATATCTACTGTACATACAGGACTTTAATATTAAAATATGATATCAAAGAGAGGACAAGGATATTTAAAAAAGATTCCTACAGGAACCTGAGGAAACACTTAAAATTGAAATTAATTCAACACTTTTAGCAGCCATATTGGATATTTAAGTCTGAAGGTTTCACTTTCATTTTATCACGCTGATGAAACTTGGGCTGTGTGAGAGTCAAAGTTACCACCAAGTATGCACCGTTTGAAAGCTGCACCAATATATCCTTGAGTCCAATTCGGGTTCTCAATATGACATCTGTGAAGGGGGAGATTAGAGCATGAATCACAAATACTTCCTGCTGCCGCCCGGGATAGCCGCGAGGAAAATGCATGTGACCCAAGCATGAGGAATTCTCAGGAGCTGTCAGCCGAGATCAAACTCATTTGCAGACCACAAGCTTTGGCGTGCAAACACACCGCTAACGTGGACACAATGTCTGAGATTGGATTGTTGCTCCCTCTCCTCCTCTTCTCATCTGCTGGGTTTTAGATTTAGAATTCATGGATGTAAAAAAGCAAAGACAGCCCATGCATTTTACAAAATAACATACAAACACAAAAAAATAAAAATAGTGACCAAAAAAGGAAAAGAAAAATGATTTTTGAACATATAAAAGTTAATGTGTTTATCATAAATTCTATGCAAATAATAGCACTACATGCTTGTTTTAATGTATAGTTGTGTTGGATGTTGGGAGGGATGACATCGTATACAAAAAATCCCTGTATATTTCCTTATGTGTGTATTCTTTACACTCTTTTACCTCCATACCCTCATTAAGAACAAGCACAGTGTAATGGTGTAAATAGATGGGATCTATATTCCCCTTCGTTGAGATGTGCTCCCTGTTTATTCAAGCCTCCCCTCTTCTACCCTATTAGCTGCAACCCCAATGACCCAATAACCATACACACACACACACACATACACCCACACATGCACACCTTTTCTCTTCAAGGACAAACAAAGAAATTCACTGCACTGTGTACATTTACATATGTGCCTCTGTATTTGTGTGTTTATGCCTTATAGCTCCAGTTGGACTCTGAGGATGTGTTTGCATGGCGCTGCCTTACGCCTTCATACACCGCAGGGAGGTTGTAGCTTCTAACCTCTTTACTTTTTAATATTCTTTCATCTCTATCGGGCTAAATCATTGTCCTGTATCCACCTATTCTAAGCACACAGTGCAGCTACAAGGCAGAGTTTG
Organism: Ctenochaetus hawaiiensis; assembly: GCA_029783645.1. NCBI lineage: Eukaryota > Metazoa > Chordata > Actinopteri > Acanthuriformes > Acanthuridae > Ctenochaetus > Ctenochaetus hawaiiensis. The sequence goes on along the minus strand of JAPZDY010000012.1, from coordinate 19,792,271 downwards.
CCCGGAGAGGATACACAGCACACGGCCATGATGGACGGTGTCATAAAGTTGTGACTGAGGCTGTTCTTTGCTGTAACTAGACCCAGAGTGGAGGGGTGAGGAGAATGTATGTGACTTGTGGAACCAAGATGGCCACACGTTGAGAGGAAGTGGAGAAGCGGTGGCAGTGGAGCCGGAGAAGCCCGCGGCTTTGGTGATAATCTCAACACACGGCGAGCCCAGAGCGCAGAGCTGGCGGCCATCGGTTTGCGCTGCTCCTGTGCCTGTCACGTTTCCGCCACCTCCCAGCAGAAATAACCAGCACTGGCAGAGCTGGTGGCCGGATGCAAGGAGGTGCCAGTGGCTATAACAGCAGATATATCGCTTATGAGATCAGATGTCTGCAGGGCTTGAGGAGCCATGAGAGACTGTGAATGAGAGAGAGAGAGAGAGATGGAGGAAGAGAAAGAAAGAGAGAGAGAGAGAGAGAGAGAGAGAAAGGGAGATACAGCATTCACATCAGGAGGAAATTGCTTTGCTGCCACAAGCCCTTCGGTGGTAAACACAGCGAGTTAGCGTGTGTGTGGCAGAGAGTGGGTATAATTGTCTTGACATGGACATTGTTTCGATGGACAGAGGGAGTGAGGAGTGAGAAAGGAGGAAAGTAGGGGGGAGTAAGGGGTGGCTGTGAAGTATGGACTCAGGAAATTGGCATGGCGTTCACACAGTGCCTGGGTAAAAGTGGCTCAACGGCAAGGGGAGAAAATTGTTTATGAAGCTTTCCATCCCCGAATCTAAACTGAACAGCGAGGGGTGGGTGGGGAAGGGGAGAAAGGAGCGGATGGGAGAGAAAGAGAGAAAATTGGATGGGAAAGTGTCTTGGGGAGAAGGAGTTGAATAAGAAAGCAGCAAGTGGAATATATGGATTAGAAATCAGATATAGCTCAGAATGGACTGTGAATCTACTGCAGCCTATACGCTGGAACTACATCAACTCGGGCCTATTTTCTCTCTTTTCTCACTTCAGAACCTATGGTTATGCACATAACATTATACACTCTCATAATAATTACTACCATAATTCACAAGCTCAACCATTCAGGCTGAATTTATGGCACCATCATTTACGGTTACATAAAATGACATTGTATAAAAATGCAATTGTGCAGAATAGGGGCCATTTTGCAACGTGAGAGCCACATTACCTTGGTGACAAACAATGTAGAAAGTAGATGATGTCATATTCAAGCAGAAAGTATATTATATATTGTAGAACATTTATATAATGAGGTACATAATGTATATTTAAACCACAAACGTCAAGACTCCCCGCTAACCAAATCCTTAGACTTGTATTTGAAGTAGAATCAGAATGTATTTGCTGTACTTACCAGATACAAGTGTCTTTAGTACTTTTATCTGTAAAAAAAAAATAGGTGTTAAGCATTTTCATAGTGACTGAAGAGTGCTCATATAATCACAAGTTTCTTAAGTAATTCAACAAATCAGAATATTTACGTCATTTTTTTGGTTACGCTGCCCCATTTTGCTGAGTTGGATTGGTCCAAATTCCTGGAGTCCACATGTGCATCCACGCTGGTGATGGATTTGATCTGAAACAGCTGTGTCACCCCTCATCAATCAGGGCCTCATAGAGAACATACTCTGGCATACTGCTGCATGTGTACTTGTGCATGCATCCCCTCTTTCTCCCTGCCTCCACTGTCCCATCTGCCCAGGCAGTAAAACACAAACACAAGCTTCGGCTGTCTTGGAGGGATCTGGCTAACCAGCCTTAGCAGCGAGTGTGCTGGGCTCCCCTTTAGCTGTGGCACTGGGCCGTGGGGGCTGTGGGGAGATAATTCTGGGCTCCGCTGAGTGGAGCAGGCATCAGACACATAGGGAGGAGTGGATTACCCCCGACTGGTTGAGATAGCAACAAGCTGCAGAGTCGGGGGTGGGGGCGAGCTCAGGCCCAGATAAGAGCACAGGAGAAGGAGCTGGGAATAGGAGGGGATAAAACAGGGGAGGAGGTGGAGTCCTGTATTGAGGTAGTAAGCAGAAAATGGGAGATGAGGAGCCGGTGAACAGATTCTGTGAAGGAATGGATGGTTATAGTGAGACTTAAAATCACAACAGTGCATTTCACTCAGCATTTGTTTTATTATCATTTCTGATGCTTAACATACAATCAGCCATAGGGTTAAAAAAAAAGCTGACAGGTAAAGTGACTAACATATTTTCTGGATAAAATCATGTGAGTCAAGGGGTGAATTATACAAGACAGAAAGTGAGCAGTCAGTGAAGGAAGTTTAAGGTGTCTGAAGTAGTGAAAATGAACAAGCATGTGAATCCAAACAACTTTAACAAGGACCGAACTGTGATGGCTGATGACTGAGACAAAACATCTCTACAGCAGAGAGACTGCGGGGTGTACCAACCCACACAGTGGTAATCAAGCTATAGTCCCAGCTCGACTGACAGATGTCTGACGCCAGTGTGGTAGGTGGCAGTTTACATCCTTTTAGGCAGGTTGCAATTAGACTTTCCTTGGGTTTGCTTTTTTCCATTCATCCATTTAGAAAACAAGATAGCCTCCTCATGTGTCAAGAAACTTGTAATTTCTGCCCGAGCATCAACTGTGGTGATACCTGCTTTAAAAGTCCAGGTTTTGCTGAAACAAAACAATAAGTCAGCTTTTTCTGTCAGGTAAACCTCAGGACTAGTGTGCATGCAGGGGTGAAGGCTAGCCTGTCTGATCTAATCCCACAGAAAAGCTTGTAGCACAAATATCTGAAAAACTCAATGCTGGCCATGACAAAACAAAAGGAGTCCAAACACAAAGTGTATTGCAGCTTGTTATGGAGCTGCGTAGCCTCAGACCAGTCAGCTCCCTGACCCCTGTTCACTGCTGAAAGCACCAACAAAGGGAGAGTGAGCATCAGAGCTGCACATGGAACACTAGACAAAAGTGCTCAGTACAGTAGGCCTTGATTTTAATACAGTGTCATGCGGACAGGAAGTGATAGAAAGTTAAATAAAATAAATAAAGAAGGATAAAGTGTTTATACAGCTTTTTTTTCTTTATTTGCCAACCTTACTGCTAACTACATGAGAATAAGATAATTATAAGTAATAACAAGAATAATACTAAAAGCAAGGGCAATAATATCAGTGATGTTAGGGATTAGGAATAACACTAACACAACAGAAAACCTTCAGTTCAATGGAATTTAAAGCTTACATGCAGTTTTGCTTTGTAAGTCTCAAATGGTTTTCCTCTGCAAAGACAGTCAACATTCCTTAGATCATTGCAGCAATTCAGATTTTGATTATCTCACCTCTGTGCAAATTGCTACAATGTTTCTCATTGATTCAGCATGCATTACTGATGTGAAAAATTGGCCTTTTAAATTGCACCTCTATTCAACAAGTAATCACATCACTTTGTCATCCTTGTACTTTGACCATTTGCGTGTAATATGCCCACACATTACTTTATCGTCTCCTATTGTCCTGCTATATATTTACAATTAGTCAGTCCTTGTAACAGTACCAATAGCCCTGTGGAAAGCACCATAAGTCCCTCTCTTTTAGTGTCTCTTGAACTCCACCGAGCTCAGACAAGCAGCATTCAGAGTCTATTCATAAAGCTGTGAGTCATTGTCTAGTTATTACTAATGCTACCTTCAGGCGTCAAAGGACTGAACCATAAATGTTGTAATTTGAAAAAATGGATCAGCACTGTGCAGCTGAAGTTAGAGAGTGTAGGTGATTCAGTTTTCTGTGACTTTACAACACACTGACCGTAATTTACGAGGCTGTTGACAAAAGGCACGGTGAATTTTCTCTCTGTTTTAATTCAAACTAATGTTGGGCTACAGTGGGTATTGAGGAGTTAATCGAAACCCCTCACCCTCCTTCATACATCATTGATCTTTGCACTCTAATTAAAGCATAGCCAAGACTATTTAACCAAGCTAACGAGAACAGGCAAATTCAGCCTTCCTCGCAGTGGGAGACCATGGCAGTGAAAATACACTCAACCTGCAAACTGAAACACAGAAGAGACTCTGCATTTGTGTGCTGTGCTGTGTGTTTCTTCGACCTGGGTTACTATGTTCTCCCTCATGTTGTAACAGAACACAGAACTTGACATCACCATGAGGTTGCTACCAGCCAGGAAACAGTTCACCACACGACCTTAACAAAACAACGTGTCATTCTTAAGCTTTGTGTGTTTTGTATGGCTAAAATAAAACTATGTAATGTGTTAATTAGTGAGCTTTAGAGGTGCTGAGAGGAGGAGTTTGTTCTGTTTTATTTCTATTTTTTTCTTATTTGTTGACAGAACCAGTGCAGGTTGTTCCCACCGTTTGTACTCTTTATACTGTTAAACCAAGCTAACCACCGTTCAACTGCAGCTGCATATTTTAATAATATTGTTTTAAGACAAATATTATAGTGGTATCAATCTTCTCAGTTAACTGTCTGAAATTTTCTGCAGTGTCAGTCTAATTCTTTAAGGTTTTCGAAAAATTAACAACGTGCAAAGTCTGCATTCATCAAAAACTTGTACAGCTGATGGAAGAAGTTGTTTGTATTAAAATATATCGCACAATATTTTCTTTGCTTTTCTTACATCAAGGCCATGCGGCATTAATAACACTCTACCTGTTTTATATAAATCTGTAGGCGACTGGATAGGTGTGAATACTTCATGTTCTTGTCCATTAGTTTCCAATATTAAATAGTTTTGAAATCAATTATATTAAAAAAAAAATGATAGAGGGAGAAAGCGGAGAGTAACTTACAGAAATGAAACGCAACCAGTAGCTCATCTGGTGATGCTCACCTAGGGGCATCTGCTAGCCGGGGTAAAATCCCCATACTGTGAGGAGTCACAATCAATAATGCATCTGCGTGGATGTGAGGGACGCAGCTCAAAGGCATTTGCTTATCTCAGATGCCAGTTACCACTTTCATCCCGGGGACATGCCGCGCTCGTGCAGGGGAGCGTGTGTGTGGGGAGGTCGAGAGAATGCAGTATTTACACACTTCCCATCATGTGTTATTTATTTCACACCTTGATGTTTTCATCTACCCGATGCCTCTGAGGAAATCAGCACTCATAAAGCAAGAATCAACACAGGACTTTAAAGTCAGTTATGCAACTGTTGTTTTTTTTTTTTTGTTCACCTGTTGTCCTAGTTGCAGAATCTAATATGTTTGCTCAAGTAAGCGCTCAACTTGGTCCAAAGAGGTGAAATAAGAAAATGAGAGACTGATTTTAGCAACAATGAAACATGAGAGGCAGCCACACTCAAAGAAGCTGTCACAGAGGGTTTTTAATACAAAAAAAGGAAGTCACTGCAGTCATTTCAGTGGCCATCTTTTGACTTTTAATCTCATTGTTCTTAACCGATCTGAATCTACAGAACTGGTTATTTTTTCAACACAGAAAAAGTGAATGTTACTGTAGCTGCAGTATTAAAAACCTGGATTATATTTTTGTGAATTTGGCAATAATTTCCCTCAGTTATTACTGCATACTGACTGATCTAATTGCTTAAATCTGAATCTGCACTGAAACAGCCAGACGCAGCTTTACAACAGCATCCAGCAGGGCAAACAAATGAGCAGTCACACAATCTGACAGGTTGTGAACAAATCCACAGTTCTGCCATGTTATCAAAACTCACATTATTAGGAAGCAAACATGAAGTTCGAGATAAAATTTCCATTGCAACTGTCCAATAAAGTCTAATGTTATAAAACACACTGAATCACTGTTGGATTTATGGGGTGAAGGCAAACTGTAAGAAATTTTAGAATTTTAACATTTAACTTTAAATTTGTTCACATGTCTAACTGTGTCTCTGTGTCTTTTTTAAGTGCTTTACACCTTATCCCAGCAATTTAAACAATAACTAAAACAGGATTATAACATGATAGAAAAAAAGACAAAAACAAGTTAAACAAAAAGTAAAACAAATTTTCGTAGTGGTTGTGTCGAGGAATTTTTTTTTTTGTGGCACCCCTCTAGTGAAAGTAAGGTAAGTGTACCTCCCCCAACTATTTCTCCATGCTTGTTTGAGAATCACACAGAGAAACAAATCACCTGGCCAGCCGCTGAGTGAAGCAGTAGGGGAGCAATCAAAACAGATGCGGAAACTCTTTGGACCACATTTTCAATAGAGTGAGAAAATTGCTACTGTGGCGACTGTGCTGCTGTGTGAGATGCCAGCATCAGAGAGGAAAAAGCAGACTGCTAGCTGTAAGTGTAAAAACATTGAGGAACAATGTCTAATCACTTGTAATTTTTTTTTTTCATATACAATTGATATTAGTGCTGCTTTAGGAAATATTTTGATCCAGAACAGATTAGCCAAATGATGTGGAATACAAAAGCTGTGCCAGAGATGCATTAGTCATTATGTTCCATTTTTATTCTCAGCCCATCAGTGAGAAATAAAAGCATAAAATTATAAGCTGGCACACAAACACAGATACCTCGCGTATTAACAGTTATTTTTGTTGTTTATAATACTGAAATGGAATTTGTTTCATACCATTTATGCTGAGTTTTTAAAAGGTTACCTACACTATTTTGTACACCATTCACCTGTGCTTTCTTTTGGATGAACTATCCATTTCTCTTAACTAGAGCTGAGAAATCCTCTGCATTTCAGCCAGCACGTCTAACTGTTAAAGTGTCGTCGAAGAAGACATTAAACCCAAGGACCAGAGTCTTACATAGCAACTAATCCACGACTGGTGTGTGTAGGTGATTGTAAGGCATTGTAAAGTGCTTTGTAAAGTACTTTGCACTGCTCCCAGGCACTATATAAGTGCAGTCCATTTACCACTTACTTGGTAGGAGTGTCTACTAATCACTGTAATCTGAATGGAACTTAAGGAAACTGTTACACATTACTTTAATCAGTCAGCCCTGGATCGAGGCTAAAGGTGACAATAAACAGCTAGAAACAAACAACATCAAAGGTGGAGCATGTGGATCCTTTTCTGCTCCTCTTTCCAAGTGAATCTGCTGTGTGCGGCGTGAGCTGAGTGATTTATTGTCCAAATACTGAGCAAAAATGTGTTGGCTGCCACTAATGACCATATGGACACTTGAGTGTCAGCCTGGACTGACATTTGGTTTACCTAATATCTTCATGGTTTGATGCCTAGCCTTCAGTCCAAGCACAGCAGAGCATTTGGCCACTCACGACCCTGTGACTATTAAAGTCCAAACAAGGATTTACCTGTTCTTTTTTTTTTTTTTTTGCTCTTGTGATGGATGGTATATTTCGATGTTTTTTATGTTTGTTTTTCACTTGTTTATTTTTTTTTTAAAATACAAGACTTTCCCATAACCTTAAAGGAGAAAAGTGTAAAAATGATAGGGGGCAGCATAGCAGCAGAGTAACCCCTTACTTATGCACAGTTTACTCTTTGCTGTAGCTCTCTTTGGCTGTACTTAGTAGCTGCAATTAGCTTGTTAGCTCCATTAGCCATGTAGCTATTGCACTGAGTAGTCTGCACGGACCAGGAGCTCGGAGCATCAGGTAAGTTTTAATGTTTAGATTGAAGGAAAAGTAACTGCAGCTTCCCAGCAAACATAGCCGGACTGGGAACAAACGCAGCCTCCGGGACCCACTGAGGCCAGTTTGAAAACAGGGACTGAAACAGTACTTAAGAGATTTACAGCAGCTCCAACCAGGAGTGTGGCTCTGCAAAGGCACGGCACATCTTGACACAGTGCATGAGGGACATTAACTCATTTTCAGGTTAATTATTTGTGAATAAATACATTCGGTTCACCTTTCACTAAAAACATAATGCGTGTTAAATAAACCCCCTCTTTTTATGGGGTTTATATTCATACTCAGTGCTGGATGCAGCAGAGCACAGATGCTGCTATACACTGCGTGAAGAAAAAACTGTTTGTTTAGAATCACGTCCAAGGTTGTTGTCAGATATGATTTGTTTGTCCTTTCCAGAGGCTCCATTGTTGCGGTTATTGACAGATAAATGGTAGGACATAATACAAAGCAAATGTTAGTATTATATTTTATCGTAAAAGCAACAATATAGGTATTGTTTAGTGGCTAACCTAGCAGTTGTGTCTTAAAGTCAGTAACATTACTGTCAGTCATTCGTCATCCGTGTGTTTTGTGTGTGACTGACACATAACACATACTCTTGTATTGAAACACATAATCCTATGTGAAGCACTGATATTCTGTTGTCCTCTTTTCTTTGTAACAAATCCATTGCCCAAACATCCTGTAACTACTTTTTGAGAACAGCTTTGACCAAGGTTACTTTCATCACTGTGACTTCAAACCTGACATATACACATTTTCTTACCAAATAAGTTATAATAAATTAATCTTTTAACCCAGATCATAGAATAATGATCCAGTCAATCAGCATTACACACACACAACTCATCTAACTTGGATTGTGTGTGATTATTTTTACAGTAAAGAGACGCAGGAGGAGTGACACAACTCGAACTGAATAAAGAAAGAGGGAGCCAAGGCACAGCTGAAGTGAGGAGAGAAATGAAAGGAGGTGAGAATTCAGAGGGGAAGAACAGAGATGGCAGACACATTTTAATAAACCACTGCACAGACTCCTTTTCACTGTTTACTCTGTTCATTCATTTAGATTCCCAGTTCATGTCAAAGTACACAGTTTTTTTCAAAACTTGGCCTCTGGATCAACCATTCTGTTCTCATTCCCAGGGTGATAAATACTGATGTTTTTTCTTACCTTTTAACATCACATACGGATGCATGAGTATCTTTTAGTGTCTGCATGAGACACATGCCAGAAAGCCTTTTAAACATGTGGTTAATTAAATAAAAAGACCACCATTAGGTCAGATTTACACACCAAACTGGCTCCGTTAGGTTTTAGGAACGACATGGTTTGTGTTAAAGTAAGCACACATACAGTTTCTTGTGTTGCCGTGAATGGGTTTACATTCAAGTGAGTTCAAAATGTGTTTCATACTGACACTTTTACTCTCTGTATGTGTATGAGAACCTAAGGATTGCACCAAAAACATTGATATTTGATGAGCTGAGGAGAAGAACAGGCTGGATCTAACGGCACAGTTTTGTCCCTGGATCCGAACAATGTCTCCGCTATTTGAAAATGTTTATATAAACCTCTTCTTTTTTAATGCAGAAGCATTACATCTGCAAGGGATTTTCATACAGGCAGGCTAATATTATCCACTACTATCAGCATTTTTACCCAACAAATGCACTGACATCCACACACCAGGACTGCAGCTGTTAAAAACCCTCCTGGATCAGCGAAGTAGAAGCTCTTTTGGGTAATGCTCCTATTGGACCAGTTCCCCGCGGCTCTCCTCCTGCTTCTCCCCTCACCTCCCTCTGAACTGGCTAATCACATCTCTTAAAGCCGGGCCCAATGAGCCCAGCAGACAGCCTCTGGGGTCCTACCCACAGCTCGGCGAATACACACACAGGCCTTCATGTTGCATGGTTTGTGTGTTAAAGTGTTTGGTACATGTATGCGTGCACTGGTGTTTGTGAGAAACATGTTGAGCTGCTGCGGACAAGATGTGTGGCTGGATGTCATATTTTGTTTGCCTTGCCAATGGATAACCCTGCACGCTACCACACACACACACACACATTCGCACAAGCGTTTACACACAGAGACACATGCACACGAGTTCATTGCATCCCTTTGGCAATGTTTGGTGAATCAAAACCAAGGTCAAACAGAGTTCATTGCACACACATGCGCCCAGCTGACTCAGACCAAACCACACAGACACACACGTTTCTTGACTATTATTTCCATATTTCTTCCTGGTCTAAGAGTTTGCAGCCCCTGCAGTCAAATTTCTTAGATCCCATTCAGCCACTGAGAATAGAGTTTTCACTCTGTTAACTGTATTTGGTATTCAAAGAAATTCATGGGGTGGAGATGGCTGTTCAACTAATGCTCACAACATACATAAACAAAAAGGATATAAAATATTCATGCAGCTAAAACAAGGATGGGAAGTACAGTGTAAGCAAATCAGCTAACTTTATTTGCTTTCGGGCTTGCCTGTGCGAAAAGTAGAGCTTGATTAGTTGTCTCTATATGCCTAATTGTGCGGATTAAGTTGTGTTCAGTGCGAGCGAAGTTTCTAGTGTATTGAAAAATGCAGTACAGAGGAAAAGGCACAATTTGTATCACAGGCTAAGGAAAATGCAAAGTTAGCAAAGTAGAAACAAAGAGAAGCTTAAAATGCTTGAAGCAATGTGAGAACAGAGAAACTTATTCCGAAAAAAAAGAGAGAGGGAGAGAGAGGAAGTCGAGAAACAGACAGAGCGAAGGAGGGAGAATGTGAAAGCGCATTGATCAGCGTGGATTCGAGAACAAGCCCGGCTTGCTGGCTCAGTGTGACGTGGGCTCGGGCCCAAATCAGTCAGACAACACCTTTGAAATTCTCAATAGCTTCCTTGTGAATCAGCCGTCCCCTTTCACGGCTGCCTGGAGCAGATAACAGGCTCAACTCTGTTAACAATCTCACCTAATAGACTTCTCCCCTGTCAATCACAATTCAAAATACCAATACAGCCCAGGAGCTCACTCTCTCAGACATGCAGACACACACGCACACACAAATACTCACAATGAACATAACATGCATGCACACGCTAGCACGTTTGTTTCTCACTTTCCGCAGCCTCGGTCTGCCTTTCACTTGTGGGTCAGCTGTCTTTGGTGTACACTCCACCTGCACTTGCATTCATGTGCATATAAAAGTCCTTTCAAATGTGATTTTTAGAACCATTTTGCTTCTTGAACACATGAGCAAATTCACAACCCCTTCAAAACCAAATATCAAACTGTGTTAACGCCAACAATAGAGTTACAATCTATGTTACCCCCAAGTTTTGTGTGTTACATCCTCTGCAGGTTTCTGTCAAATTTTAGTCTTTTGGTTTTTGTTAGTTATATTCTATAAGAAAAACATATTAATTTTACTCTCATTTTTAAAATGTGTTATTAAATGATTTGTCCTTTATGCATTTTGAGGCTGTAGCTGACTATTTTAACTATGTAATTCATTTCAATATAAACTCAAAAGATAAGAAAGTTAATGCTTTAGTTATATACAACACTTAATAATGTTACATTAATTAAGTCATAGATGATTCAGAGGTCTGCATGTTTTCTGTTTTGTCTCAGCTGGGTTTTTTTGCCACTAAGCTGCAGTTGTCGTTGAATGCGTGTTAACATGTTCCATGCGTTTCCATTCACAGACCCTACAAAAGACAGAACTCACACTTGTAAATTTTCCACATACTGTGCAACATTATACATACAGTAATGTGTCTGTATGCAGCTACATGTTCCTAATCGTTCATGAATGCCCAAACAGTAACAGCTAAAGTGGATTGCAGATGACAATAAATCTGTCTCTTCTCAGAACATTGGATAATGTTACTGACAGAGATTATCATTACTTATGCAAGATGCTTTGGAGGACACAGTTTAACTAGCATCGGAGGCTACAGTGTGTGATTTCACAGACACCAGCAAATTACTGAATTCAACTGAAGACTTTACATTGAAACAGTACTCAGTAATTTGTCTATTAGACTTGCACACTATCAATCACTTTCCATCTGTTTATAATGATGTAATGCACTTTGTCATAGTTCACGTTTCAGTGGTCACATTTTTGTCTCATGCACTTTATGAAAGGTAGCCTGTTAAAAAAATATTTTTGTCACAGCTTTATTTTTTTTAAGGAATCTGACACTAGTGTGCATATGCATAACACTTTTAGGTAAAGTAAACACATTCACTGGGAAGCGTTAACAAGGCAATAAAAATAAACAAAATCTCATCTTTCAAGCACTTAAAAAAATCTAACACATAAACTGTGCATCTCAGTATCAAATGTGTCGAGACACTTCTCTGTTACTGTCAGCAGTGACTCAATATCACAATGTGTCCTGATCCTACACGGTGTGGTACAATACTGTGGAAACAATAGGATACTGTGGAAAACAAACACAATAAATGCATGATACAGTTAAAAGTAATGCAGTGCGATATTGTAACATGATGTGACATGATATGATACAATATGATGCACAGCATTGCAATATAATGCAGTACAATGTGTGATACAATATGATACAATCTGATTACTGGTCCATAGGACCAGCAAACACAAGCAAAGTCTGCAATCTAATATCCTTTGATTAAATGTATGTCTCCCACAGAAAGCAGAGCATGCACTTGTTTCTGTGTGTGCGTGTGTGATGGTGTGTGAGTGTGTGTGTGTGTGTGTGTAGGTTAGTATTAGCTCTTGGGGTTTCAAAGGGTGTACAGCCTCCATGGTGACACCCTCCCACTTGCCTGTCTATCAGCTGGCACATTTCTAACAGCATCCATACTGCTACAACAGACGGGCTCCTTACCTCAAACTGTGCCAGATCCACGCATGCTGGGCCTCCCTCTGCCTCACCAAACTGCAGAGTCCCTGGTGTCCCAGGTGTGCATCAAGTAGAACCTAGATTAGGGGCACCTTTGGGGGTACCCTGGTCCCTCATAACCCCCCTTCTGCATTTTATTTGCATAATAGTCAGTTACCTCAAGCTAAGTTTTTCTACCTGGTGGGTAAGAGGGAACCATGGTCTTTAAAAAGCCTTTGCTTAAATGCCAAGGCCACTGTGGTGAGTGGAGTGTAAGAAATCAAAGCAGCAGCCTGGTTGTAACGTCCAACCAAAGCTTTTAAAACCATGAATGGGGGACTGACGACTGGAATATTGCTCCTTGCAATTTTTCTTCTTTTTTTTTGTCTCTGTTCCATGAACATTACATGAAAAAGAAATTGGTCT
>JAPZDY010000012.1:19762555-19775892 GCA_029783645.1 Ctenochaetus hawaiiensis | reverse complement strand
CGAACTGACGTTTACATTGCTCAATTGTAAAATGTCAATTAATAGTAATGTAAATTAGAACACAAGACTTTCACACTGAGCTGCAAAGAGCAAGTGAACTATGTTTAAAAAAAACACACACACACAAAAAAAAAAAAAAACCGCTAACTGATGCACTTATTATTATTTAAAATAGTCACAAGGTTTATTCTGATAGAATTGGACCATTGGGCAAATTTACACTTATGGACAGAGAACTGAAGCATTGTAACCTTACACACCTTCCTCTTGTTTGTTTGTTGAAGATGTAGCATCATTGTGCAGAAGCAATAAGAACATGAGCAATAACAAAAGCTTTTTTATCAATATTATAAAGACTGTAAGAAAATGTCTTTTTTAACTTGGGTGGAAATACAGAATTTTTCTTACTTATTAGATAGAAAGGTTCAGGTAAGAGAGTGAGGTTAAAATGATATTACCTGCCTGCGTTGCCTTCAGCAGCCCAGTATTCAATTAGGATAATGTTATAAATTATTATGGATTTCCCCTATCTTCTGTTATTATTATATTAATACTATGATTGGTTGTTTTACTTTAGTTTGACAGCACAAAGAGTGAGAGAGGATAATGGCGATGGAGGGTCAGCTTCAAGACATACAGAAGACGAGAGAGAGAGAGAGAGAGAGAGAGAGAGCAAGAACCAGATGAGACAGTAAAGTGGACATGTAGTCAGGACCACATAGTCATAATATCAAGTCAGCTGCTGTTTTGCCCATATTCATTGCAGTAGATTCTATAATGGTTTCTTATTACCAAGCCATTTATTTTTAATATATTGCTGTTATTGCAAACCTTTAATTCTACTATTAAATTACTGTTATTAATCACTCTGGATTGTAATCTATTACCAGCTTTGATTCTTGACAAGGTGCACAGATTGGAGGAATGGCCAAATTTGACAGTTTGTATTGTATGATATTGTATGATTCTTTCATTGAGTAATCATAAGGTCCCTGTGTGGTTCAGAGATCATCTAGTTGTCACGATTTTGCTTTAGTTTTCATCAAAGAACACTGGATCCTCCATAAAACCAGGTGTTTAATATTAAAATCTGTAATTATTCATTGTGAAACATTGTTGTAATACACAACAAAAGCCTCCCATATAATTAGGCTGCTCCTAGAGTAACATGTGCACTAATTAAAAAAAGGTTTGCCAACGTGAAAGGACTTGAATACATTTGAAAAATGCATGTTTTACATTTTCTTAAAAAAAAACACTGTGTAGAGTAAAACTCACATTGTTTACTAACAATTTACTAAAATTATTGTTGTGACTTAAAATGTTATGCATAGAAAAATATAATCACATAAATTGTTGTGCAATAAAACTAGCGATTACACTTTTTTATGGCCCTACATGCATATAATGTGATATCTCATGAAGACTTAGCCTCCCAAAAGGTGAGATCCTAGAATCACCCCGCAACCACGCTATTGTCCAAAAGTTTTTGTTAATTTTACATTTGAACCTTGAGAAACAGCTAAAGTGATTATTTTCTTTAAACTACTGTTCTTTTACTTTGTATAATAAATTCCTCTTTCTCGGAATCTCTGCCAGTTGATCCTGCTTTTCCATGCTGTTACTTACTGATGTTACATGTAATTAATAATTGATGCAGTGTTTGTCGTAGCATTTCGAGGTATATTCAGGAGGAGAGGATCTGCTGTATCTGGCTTAAGAGCCGTCACTGGCCAGATAACAACTAAATGGAATGCAAATAAACAAAGAAAGCATATGCACATAAAAATGTTTTCATTTTGTTGTTATCCCTCATGCATTTTAATATATAACTTCCAGACAGTTAAATAAGCCAAATGACTTGCGAATGAATTCTCCAACCCTGTGGAAAGCCAGCCTTAAAAGGCTCTTAATAGCTTTGCGTGGGCACTTGTTTTGGAGTGTTGCTTGGGGTGTAAAACTCCATTCATTCAGCATTACCATAACACTCATAACCTAAAACACTTTTAACCATCAAGATCGATATTTTTTTGGCAGATTCACAAAAACATTTTTATTATGTTTTTTTTGAGTTCCAGCTTTTGCCGTCAGCAGAGGCGTAAAATTTGTAGTTATTTGTGGTCAACAATATTCAGTTTTTGTTTAACCCACAAAGCATCAACTATATATTCATATTTGTCTTAAATATGCCTTTATAATTATTGCTCTCTTTAAATTAAAATGAAATTCCTCAAAGTTAAGATAAAACTAAACTAAAAGGGACAGAAAAACAATTTCAGAAAACAATAAGGAATGAAAAAAATTAATGCTAAGAGTAATTTAGTTTGCATTTCTAATGGCACTGTATTTTTGCATGGGTTCCTGCTGTGTGCACAGTTGTAGTAGCCTTAGGCAGTTAAGATCTGGTAACACTGTGATTTTTTTTTTCTGCACACTTTCTCTACAGACCTGAGGGGAAATTGGAAATACAAGTCTAATATTACATTAGATTCCCTTATTTAATCTTGTGTTTCTCATCAAACACAGAGGGCAATGCCAGCTGTAAAAGGGGAAGTTTATTTGTTTTAAGGTAATTTAGGATGTTGTCAAAATTGTGATATTGTTTGTGTGGGCAATGTAATTGTTATAACTGCCATGAAGAGTCATATTTCTTTCCAACACTGTGATTTAAACCCAAGGATGATTGCTTGTGGTTGTTTCTTATAGAGAAAGAGAAAAAGAGAGAGAGAAAGACAACTCTGCCCAAATTGCCTTGAAAAAAAAATGAGAAAGAAAAAAAAACAATTCAGATGAGTGATTGACACAGTGCCCAATTCATCACAATGAGAGATGGTAGAAGGTATCTGACAACCCAAAACACTGTTGGAAGGTAAACATGCACACACACTGCACTTGTACGAAAACACTGACATACACATGCACACACATCTAAACATTAACGCTGTTCAATGGCTAATACAGGGCTGCTTTGCAGAAATTTGGTATCAAATGATTTGTGGGATCTACTGCGAAAGAAAAAAAAGGAGTTGCAGCTGTTGTGTTTGTGCGTTCATGCATGATTTGTGTGTGTGTGTGTGTGTAGGTGCATGTGTAGTGGCAATCTTGTGTGTCTTTTTGAATGTGCAAGTGCCACCCCACCATCTCTCCTCCCTCTCTGTCGCTCACGTCCATAGCCATTAGTGAGGCGGCCGTTGAGGCTGCCTTGTTTTGACAGATGCTCACTCTGTCCAAATGCATCTCAGAGGACGTTATGGTGCTTGTCACACTCCCCCTCCCTCCGTCCCTCTCTCTATTTCCTCCCTTCTCTTCTTTACACTCGCTCCTGTTAGTCTTTCTTGGTCCATGCATGGCTTTAAACAAGGTATATTTCCGTGGTGCCGCTACAGATGATAAAATCCCCAATGTCCTACTTGCATGCATACACACTTTTGTAATGCCTTGCCCTCAAATTTCATAATGTTACATTTCCTCCTGCTATGTGTCCATAAAGCACATAGGTCAGCATAACCAGTGTGGGTGCATCAAACTGCTCCCAGTGCCTCCAGGCTTAGATGCGATTGAACCATGTGGCCACTGTGGTCAGCCTTTCATTCTTTCTTCCCACTGGATACCTCGACAGCGGGGATTTGAAGTTGGAGGGGGGAGGGTGGATGCGATGCCAGTAAGAGAAAGTCTGCCACAGCGTTGTCACAAGGCTAACCTACCTGGACACAATGAGGCCACTGCTAATGTGGACATCCTGTTGGCTTACAGGATGCAACAGTACACACTGTGACCAGCTTGACATGCAATGCAAAACACAGGCTGTATACTGTTCCACTCCTGATGATATTCATGTATAAATTCAGTGAGATGATTGGTGCACTTGATGAAAAGATTGCCTTTTGAATCTACTGTAACATGGAGGCGGTAGATTGCTGTCTCTGGCCATTAACCCTGATTACAGCAATTCCAACTGATGCTAATTGATTAGCGCTAAATGTTTAATTTTAAGTTTCATTTAGAAAAAAAAAATGTTTTTAAAATTTGTTTTTCTGCCTAAAGGGTTTTTTGGAAAACTTGTAATCATTTCTGACAGAAAAGAAACATTCATTTGCACTTCAAAAAAGATCATTTCAGACTGAGATTTTCAGCTACACCGCACACATCTGCACAACACTCCCAGAATCATATCAAGCTCGCGGTTCATGCAATCATACAAATGCACGAGAACCCGAGTCAAGCTCTCCATGGCTTATAGATTCATGCTTATGACCCTCTCCATCATTCAGCACTGTCTCTCACTAAATCATGCATGCAAGTTTAAAAGATGCTAGTTGCCCCACACACATACATCAATTTATGTGTTTGCCCTGGAGGGAGTTTAAATCTGTTTTGAGGGAAGTTTGTTAGAAGTCAGACTTAACCTGTACCCTCTGCGGTCCTCGTATCTGTTCTGCCTGCTTCTAGCCAGATGAAGGTGACCTTGCCCCGAGGATTGAGAACCACAGAGTTGCCCCCTCTGCACCTCCTCTCCTTCCAGTGCGGCCTCGCTGTGGTGACTTAAGAGAGGGGAGAGGATGTCTGTGACTCTCTCTTTGAGTGCCTCTCCGGGTGTGTGTATCTGCGTGTGTGAGTGTGAGTAAGAGTTGGCCAGGCTTCAGGAGGGCTGAATCACACCGTCTGGGCTCTCCGTTGGATGGACAGGGCTTGGCTTAGGGCTGAGAGGGTCCTTTACGCCTCAACACACACTCTCCCAGGTCTGTGCACCCTCCTCGATCCTCCTCACAAACGGTGGGGTGATGAAAGGAGACATGCCAATACATCCAAGATTTCAACCACTGCTGGAGAGAAGAAGAGGGAGCGAGGGGCAGAGCAGGAGAGGAGACAGAGTAGATGAAAGTGAAAAATGTCTGAAAATGTATGTGTGTGCGTGCGCCTGTACAGGCTAGTATGTGTGCAACAAGACAGGAAGTGCGAACACTGTACTCAAGACAGTGAGTGCAAGGGAACAATGAATCACAGTGAAGACAAGTGGGTGAAAATAAAGAGAGACAGAGGCTGAAGTGACTCCATGCCCACAGTTAATGGTATATTTTCTTCCACCTTGCCAAGGAAGTGGCTGCTAGGCTGAGCACAGAGCAAGGGGTGGGGGCAGAAATGAAAAGGTTGGGGTCAACTTCATCTCTCCGCTCATATTCTCCACTCTATCTCGCCTCAATCTGGCCAATACAGATTCTGCCCTGGCTCGGGAAGTTTTCCCCATTCAGATTCCAAAAAACCAATCTGGTGGAAGTCCATTTCCGTTCCCCACAGCTGACCACAAATAGTGCTTGCTGGCAGTTGAGTTCAATGTGTCACATCAATACATTGTTTACAGGAGCCCTCTGAAAGGCTTTTTGTGGAGGACTGGCTTTCAAAGCACCCTTTCCCCCATTTGAACCATCTGCTCTCAATAGGGATATAAGATGTAATATCAGCACTGTGTTGGTGAAGCACAGTTGTTAAATGACATCCTCAGAGAGAAACGATTATCATTGTTGTTGACATCAGCCTACAACTGGCATGTGACTTGTTTTCTGCTCTTCCTCTCACATAAAAACACATGCACAAACCGTTTAATTCAAAGGAGGAGTTTGACATTTTAGGAAGTAAGCTTTTAGATTAGGTAGGATCAATAATCCTTTTCGTATCTGCACAGTAAATATGTAGCTTCTGCCTGCAGCCTGCTGACTTAGCTTAGCACAAACACACTGTAAAAGAGGAAACAGCCAGTCTGCATCTGTGCAAAGCTAACACAATCTGTCTAGCAGCACCACTTAAGCTCACTAATGAACATTCTATGTGCTGTTTGTTTAAATCGTACAAAAACTGAGGTGAAAAAATCACAGAAGCTGGGATTCAACAAAGAAGTAGTTCAGAATATAACTTCCAATAACACAGCATACATTAGTGAGCTTTGAAGGAGTTAGTATGTGGATTTTGTTACCTTTGGACAGAGCAAGGAAAACCACTCCTTGCTATTCTAAGTCTTTACGCTAAGCTAAGCTAACTGGGCAGCTTCATAATTGTAGTCTAGCATGAAAGTATTTTAATCCTCTCATCTCAATCAGCAAGAAAGTGAATTTTACAAAATGTTAAATTGTTCCTTCAACTAAGTATGTGGTGTTGATATAAAAGAGATACAGAGACCCAAATGCACTAAAAGAGGCAGCACACAAAGAAAAGGGAGAACAGACAAAAAAAAAGAAAAAGAAAAAAAAAGTAAGTGCAGTTCAGACACAAAACAGACACAAACAGACTAGAGGAATGAAACACAGTAAAACAAAAAGATAAAAGCTGGTACATACACCAACATACAGGCACCTTCACAAGCGTATATATGCTTTTGTCTCTCTACCTCCTGGCCTTTCCCAGCATGCTTTGCCGTGATGGGTGACTTGATCCTCGTTCCAATCCCAGCACACGCCTCTCGGAGGAGCGGCGATGTCACTGGAACATAGAGGAATAGAAATCAAATCTGTTTGAACTGAGAGTGAGCGAGGGAGAGCGTGCCAGAGGACAAGCCAGTGATAACGGATAAAAGAGGAGGGGGAGTAAAAGAATGATATTTGAATTATGTAACTCAGCTCAGGGATGATTTGGACGATTCCACCGTTGACACCAACATCATTTCTCATTACCTGGGAGCTGTGTGTGCCCGGCGCTTTGCCTCGTCCCGTGAGTCATCTCACACTCAGCTATCAGAGAAAAAGAGAGATAGAGACAGAGACAGAGAAAAAGGAGCAGAACGAGGTGAGATGTTTGGGAGACGAGGGACAAAAAAGGCTGAAAGCACACATTTGTATAAACTAGAAAAATACGTAGCAGAATGTTCGCACATTTAAATTACTGCGGGAGATTGACTCAGTTCACAGGGATTTTACATACTGCAGTCTGCTTCATATACACATCAACCAGCTGCTGATAAAAGGTTGAATGTATATGTGCATGTGTAACATCACGTCTGTGTCAGGGCAGAATTGACAGATCAAATGTATCATTGTATTCCTTTTTGTTATTTTTAAATACAGACCGAAATACGGAGTAAAACCTCTTGGTCTATACCATCAACACATTGTGATGTCAAGATGTTGGAGGGTTGAAATAAATGATCAATCAATAGTTCCATGGGATACATTGCACTGTATGATTTTTAAGAGACTGGCGATAAATGTTCCACATTCAACTAATAGCATTTAGCAGAGGCAATGTGTAATTGACTAGACAGCAGAATGAATGCTGCCTCTGCATGGAAAGAGTCCATTGGACAAAGAAATTCAGTCACATGGCTTTGTAATCCCAGCTATTGAGAAAAGGCAATGAACAAATTTATGCTATGATGCAATTGAAGAAAAGCATTAGTCAAACATTAGTCTTTCAACACTGCCAATTCCTTTAAACTATCCTATTGTTTGTAGACATTAGAAAAAGGGTCTTGTCAGTCTTACTGTTTACCTCCTCCACCAGCATAATGCACTGCATGTTTACATATGCAAGGCAAACTGGACATGGCAGATTCAAATAGAACATGTTACTGAAACTTAGGGAATTTTCTTGATTTTCTGATGATGGCAAAATTAATTCTTACATGGATTAATTATCAAAAATTCTACAAATTAGCATTAGCCATGCTTTCCTTTCCCCGTTGTATGCACGTCTATTCAGATTGTTGCTAATGCTGCAGCTCTATTGGCTGTTTCATTGCACCGACAGCTTAGTCCACATAGCCAGGTATCCCAGAATGCTTTGAGCAACAAATCTGCAGCTGTCCTTAAAATTTAAAAGAGTGCAGATTTTTTTAGGGATTTTTTTTGCAAAAAGTGGGACAGGACTATGAGAATCTTTACTGAACCATCTTGGATCACATTCCTTTGTAAGTGGTGTGAGAAGAAGAATATTTGAAATAAATCAAATGATATTTAATCAACAAATCAATTTTGATTGTTATTTTGGGTTTTGGGTTAATCATGTGTTTATCGCTGCACAGTGGTTTATTAAACTGTGAAACAGGATTTTACAGCTCTGTTAACACTCGTTTGTAAGATTAACAAGGTCTGACTTCTTTTGGTGGACTGCAGTGCATTTTCTGATCGAGAGCTGCCCCATTAAATTAAATGAGGGGGCTTTGCTTTTTTAGCAGTTGTTGTCTGCCAAAACACTGACTAATTACTTATTTTCATCTCAAACATTTGATTTCAATCTGCATATTGTAATAAGGACTAACCAGTATTTTAAGTGTGAAATCATGTTTTTCCTTGATCCTTAAGTTCTGTCATTTCCTGTTTACATTTTATAAACCATCTTTCTCCATATTTCACCAGTACCCTTTTGGTTAGACATCATTACGCAAAATATAAGAGGGACCGTCAGTTGTTGCTCTCTATTTTTATTGTGCTTATCAATTACTGATGCTTTGATGCTCTGATTTGATGGACGGGCAAAGGTTTACTTCTATGTTGTGTTTTGTTAGAGCGAGGAATAGGGGAGCATGCTCTCACCAGTAAACATGGATACTTACGCTCAACATGCATGAGTTGTGCCAGTCTTTTGCTCTGCGCTGTGTCTGTGTGGGGGTGGTTGGTGCATGGCACATCGCTTAAAATAGACATTCGCTCTCTTGCAAGAGGAGGTTGACAAAGGATTGAGAGGGAATGAAAGCACATGAGGGAGCGAGAGTGTGACAGAGACAGAGAGAGACAAAGACAAAGGGGGGAGATGAAAGAAAGAAAGAAAGAAAGAAAGAAAGAAAGAAAGAAAGAAAGACGCAAAATTCTCTGCACCAAACTAGTACTCAAAGGAAAGAAACATACACATCTGTGAGAGTTTAGAATGAAGACAAGGAGGAAAAATTAATATTTCAGGTGAAGGGAATGAGGTAGATTTCCAAGAAAAGTGAATCGGAACAGATCCAGTTAGAGGACATGTAGCGCAAATGACAGACAAATCTGCAAACTGTGATATTGTACTCGATCAGGATAAAAAAGAGGCAGTGATCAGCACCGGAAGGCTGAACATGTCAGACTTCCTTGCGTGTGTGCAAAGTCTTTCAAACACACTCCTCGCCTACAAAATACCATGATTATGTTACACATTGTAGCTTCAAGTTCATGTCATATGTGACATCATGACGGATGAAACAGTTGTTTAATTTTTTCCACTGTGATCATCAGTTCTTTTTGTAGATACCAGATGGATAAGGTAAAGACTGAGCAAAACTATATTTAATCATATACATCGACATCAAAGGTGTGAAAGCTCTTTGTCAGATGAGACTTAACTTGAGATGACTTTGAATCAGAATGATGGGGGGGGGGGGAGTGAAAATGAATCACGTTTTACTCTGGATGGATGTTAGTACATTCCGTCATTGTTAATCTCTACTCGCCAACGCCTAAAGTTGAGCAGTCAGCAGAATGAAGCTGGCTTGTGTGTCATCTCTCTCTCTCTCTCTCTCCACCCTCCCCCAGCGGCACACATCTTCTCAGTGCTTAAGATAAGTGACAAGACATCAGAGCCAAAGAAGTGCTTTAATGCCAAGAGAAAACTCTGTACCCGTACGTGGGTGGATGCATCCTTCTGTGTGTGTGAGAGAGAGAGTGTGTGTGTGTATACATATCCATGTGTGTCTGCATTTTTTGAGTGTGTGAGCTTGCACAAGTTACAGTAAGACTTGAGCATATACTGTCAATCTCTGTGTGAGCGTACACACACACACACACATTTGCCTCAATTGTAAATGTTTGTGTAGAAACGCCAGTGAGTGTGTTTGTGTGTTTACGTGTGTTTGTGTGTGTTTGTGTGTTTGTGTACCACTCTCTTCTTAGTAAGGTTATCCATCACTCCAAGCATCAGATGACATCACCACCGACCCCCATCCTGCAACTCTTACCCTTCCACCCACCCCACATTCTCCACTCTGATGGGTTGGCTGTGTGCCACCACCCACCTTCCTCCTCCTCCTCCTCCTCCTCCTCCTTTCCTCCTGTCCTGCATTTAACTCAACTCTGCTGCTGTGGAAAAGTGCTGAGTCGTCACCACTGGCCACAGTATATACAAGGCTGACATGGGTCAGGCATAGGGTGTGTTGCTGCGTGCCTGTGTACCTCTATGAGTGTATATTGGATGGTGGATTTGTAATCAATACAGTGGCACTTCCCAGCCTCCACACTCGTGTAAGGCCATAGCTGCGTTAATGAACTGTGATCCACAGGGTATACATTATGACAGCCGCTAACTTTATTATTAAGCCCCCTGTTACTGAGCTGGGAGAGAATTGTGGCTTAAAGTGAACCCTTAATGGACAAGTAGTTTTTTCATTCCACTAGTAATGTGGACTTATGTTCTGGACAGTGAGTCTTAATTGCCAATCAATGTAAAGGGAGGTGTTGTGAACACTGGGAAGGATTTTTTTTTTTATCCTGAACAGAGTTCAGTATGCGATCACTGGACCTTAATGGAAAGATCCACTAACCTCCAGAACTACAAATGTTATTGCTTTTCTTCCATTTGAGCCATAAAGCTCTTTCAGATACAATGTGTGCTGAGGGCAGTGATATGTCACTACATAAAGGCTTTAAAGCATCCCTGAAGCCTAAACTCAAGTCCACTGTGACACAATTACACTGACATGTTAGGAAACATATTTTAGAGACAATGTTGCTTTAAATCTTGATAACATGAGGTGACATTACAAGCAATGCCATGTAATGTTGTTGTTTTGAAGCTGCACAGAAGACTGACACCTATGCCAGCTATCATAGCATAAATATTGTGTTATATACACAATATATCAACAGTATATGTATCTGCACATATTTACCTAGTGCCAAGTTCAAGTCTGGGAGTCTTGGTATGAGTATGGCTTGCATATAATAATATTATCGAAGAAAAATCCTGTAGCATCTTGATTAAGCTTCACACCATCTTTTCTCTTAATTTAACAAGTGAACAGCTTTTAACTCAATAGAGAGTGTTTAGAAAGTGCTGAGCTGGACTTTTTCCCTGTCCCTTATTTTCCCACACAAACATAACCAAATACAAAACGCTTTAATTTGAATTATATACTGGTAATCTGTGACTAATGCTTATATTTCTTGTGGAATATTAATGATGCATTTGCATTTCATCCTCCACAAATGGTGTTTGGGTTTTTATCAATTTAAATAGAGTTACTGGGCTTTTTGGCTTTTGCAAAGACCTTTTCATTATGGAGCAGATGTGATGATTTCCATATACTGTATATTATTATGCATATCTGATGCTGAAGGCGGCTTCTCTTCCTAAATCCCAAAGCACATAAATGAATGTATTTATCAAAGCAGTGAGGGCTGCTCTGTTTAGCAGTCGCTTGAAATGATGATGTTAAGTGGTAGAGAACACATAGTGGGTTTTGACATTTTCCTTTAGACTCAGCAATAAAAATCTACGTGTTTTTCACACAAAATGTCGGGTTCTTTAAACTCATCCATGACGCTCTTAACGCATTGATCAAACCGACTGTGTTTTATGACCTTTCTGACCTTATGTAGTTGCGGTGGTGTAAGAGAGATTTTACTTCCTTCTCATTTGGTATTCAGCAGCTTTGTGCATGTTGCTCAGGTTCAAAATTTTAATTTGATGAGTGGCGACAAGGTGCTAACACCTTGCTGAAATGGGCTGTCCAAACAAGGTTTAAAATATCAAGCTGCATACATGATTGCTTACCGATTCCCATGTGTCCCCAATCATAATAGGGTGGTTGCATTCCATATTATGTTTATAATTACAACCGTCACGGCACATTAACTTAGTCAACGTTGATGAAATTAATATCAGAAAATGAGTAAGGCCGCTCTAAAAATGTAATGTAGGGTTTGCACGGGGTTGAATGTACAGCACGTTTTTGGCTTCATGGTATTCTGCGGGTTAATGACTTCAGTGGAGGCCAAATTTGTTGTCAATACTTGTCTGCAGCATCTAAAATTATGGCTGATGTAAATGCTAAATCATATCAGACACTGCTTGTACAGTGTGTGATTATAGATCTACGTATCAGATTTGCTTGAGCTGCATGAAGGATTGATCTTGCGCCTAACGGGCAAGATTTATCACATAGACAAAAGTAGAAACCAGCTCTGAGCCTCAAGTCGACATGCTGATAGAGGTGTTTGTCTTTCTAGCCCATTACAGAAGAACCTGTTTGGAGAAATCTACTAGAAGCAAAACAATTTGTGAAGAACCTCATTTCATAACTTAATGGGCCATATTATTACATTGATTCTTGATTTGCTCGCACACTGAACTGTTCCCTCATGGTTCAGTTGACATGATTGCACACAACAAAGAGAAAAATGTGGAATGTGTAAAGTAAACGCTTTGCACTTGTCTATCGAAATATGCAGCTGTCTTTTGCTTCACAATTTGTATTTGCACTTGTCTGGTCATCCAGTTACATCCAGTACATTGATTTAAAAAGAGCACTTGTAATAGTCTCTTGTGTATCTGTCTGATCTGCAGTTCTGTCCCGGCTCTTGTGTGTATTTGAGTGTATGCATTAAGTATAGGGAAGCGCACATATGTATATGCATGTGCAATATGACCTTAGTCCGTGTGGTCCAGCTGTCCCTGCAGCATGCTGCATGATGGGTGTGTGGAGCCGGTCTGGTCAGGAGAGCAGCAGCTGTTTTGCGATCTGGTCTGTTTCTTCAGAGGAAGGCATATGTGGGTCTGACTGGCCAAGCTGTTCAGGGGTCACACCAGAATGAACCCTTCATGAGGTCAAATGCAAACAAGTATTGCAGTCAGTAAGGTGCAGTATGTATACCATGTCCGCAGAGTGAAAAGCTAATGAGAAATGTTTTGGGGTGCTTTCATCAAGGTTTTACCAGCCGCGACAGTGTTGCTGGTATTTTTTTCACCTTGTGAGTTTGTGTGTGTGTGTGTGCATGTGTGTCATCATGGCAGAATGTGCTACTGAAGACACCTTATGTAACTTCCACAGAAGCGGTTTTGAATTCTTTGCCAGGTGTTTATACGTCTGTGAACTGACTGTGTGGAACATGCAGTTCCAAAAATGTGCAGGTGTGTAGGTGAGATAAAAACAAAAAAAAAAACACATTTAAAGATTAGTCTACACTGTCCAAACAGCTCACTCCTCATTTTAGTCTAGCCATCTACTTTGTACTACTAGCTTTTGATTCTAATTAAACAGCTTTTTAAAAAAAAAAAAAAAAAAAAAAATAGGTGACCTATGCTTGTATTTCACAATCACTGGCCACCACCAAAGAATGTAGCAGGATTATTGAGGAACATTATCTGTCTGATTTCAGTCCTCACAT
>JAPZDY010000012.1:19742470-19762455 GCA_029783645.1 Ctenochaetus hawaiiensis | reverse complement strand
AAGAATGGAGCATGATGATTGAGGAACATTATCTGTCTGAGTTCAGTCCTCACATGCTCCAATAGAACTGTGATGTTTGTGTCCTCAGCTGACAGTTTGGTGCCTGCCAGATAGAGAGGAGAGTCTTCTTCCGTGATTGACAAGTTTGAACAAAATAACTGATAAAAAAAGAAAAAAAACTTTAAAAATGCACTGAACTTGGCTACTTTTGAAAATATTCCGTATATTCTTCACCAATGTTAATGGGATTAATGAGCAAACTATTTAATAAATAATCTTCATATTTTCTAAGATTCTTTGCAGACACACTGAAACAAGCAATGTTGTCTCTGTAAAAGGCCACTGTCGTAGGCCTGGAAAACCAATGTCAAAGCCCCACACAGCAATTTTTAGTGTCCTAAAAATTCTTTTATATAATTTAATTATTTAATTGACTATTTATACAAACTATTTTCATCTATCTATTATCTTTTTTATCCTTTGCAGGGTCTGGGGGACTAGAGCTGGTCTCATCTGACAGTGGGCCTCTGGTTCATCACAGGGCACAAAGTAAATTTAGAAAACATGATGTAATGGATCTTCTGATAGTAACATATGTCTATTTTATAATGTCTTATGTATCAAATATGTTAAGGTTTTAACTCCTAATAGTTATCTACAGACTAAAGTTAATTAGTGCATAGGACTTAATAGCTGCATTAGACTGTGCCATTAAATTTGAGCTTTCTGTGCCATTCTTCCTTCAGTGGGTCAGCTGCTGCTCACCTTTTGGTGCTGACTGTTTTCTCCCACTTGCTGGCTGCCCTTGCTCAATTGAACATGTGACATGTGAGGAGCAAGTTTGGCAAAGCAGATGAACTGTGCATGATTTATTCAGTATAACTAACAATCCTTACATGAGCAACTTTATATATATTTGACATAAATATGTGTTTTCCTCCTTCCTTTGTGGCATTAATGGCAACAGATACATGATCCATGAACAAGTCTTTCAACAGGATGGCATCCCAATGGTTCAAGATGCAGTCACAAATATAGTTGAGATCAAAATGAGGGCCAAGTTCAGAGACCTCAATGCCAGCATGTTGACTGGTATCGCTGCAGGTGTGATCCTGCTGCAGGATGTCTACTTTCAGCTTACTTTGCTTCGTATTTTCTTCCATTTAAACACACAGTACAAAGAAATGCAAAGAAATCTTACAATAAAAAACAGCCTGAATCTCAAAGGTTTTCTATTTAATATGTATCATCATCTGTTGGAGCTGAAAATGCCAAAATATAACTCTGAGCAAAGTCTACTGATCAGTGATGCCCGTTAGTCTCAGGAAAAACAAAACACTGAGTACAGAAGAGCCCCGGCTTACTCATAGAGGTGTCATTTTGATGTTCTGCTCTGATTCAGGCTATTCTGTATAATACAAACTTTAAAAAGTCCCATAGGAGTGAGTGATTTATTAGCAGAGCAGTGTGTGACAGCTTAGCTAAAAAGTCAGTGCCTCCATTGTGCAGCAGTATTAAAATGCACTTCATAAAAGCAGCCGCGTTAAAGGACTCCAAGAAAGAGGCAGAAAGCTCTGGACTCTCCACATTCTGGCAATAAAATCATCTCCTGCCTCAAGTCATTTCATAAAATGGCAGCGATAAAGAGATA
This sequence comes from Ctenochaetus hawaiiensis, assembly GCA_029783645.1. Lineage (NCBI taxonomy): Eukaryota > Metazoa > Chordata > Actinopteri > Acanthuriformes > Acanthuridae > Ctenochaetus > Ctenochaetus hawaiiensis. The sequence continues at coordinate 19,760,804 of JAPZDY010000012.1, read as the reverse complement.
GACTGCTCTTTATTGTTTTTAGATTGCGGGCACTTTGCGAACTCTCCTCGCCTGTGTCTAGAATAATGTAAATATTTCACAGCTATGTGCCCGCTAATACATAAAACAGATATATAAGTCCAATAAAGCTGCATAACTGTTTGTGCCAGGCTCCCCCTAAGGGGCCAAACACTTTAACGGTGAGGGAATATCCCCCCACTCAGCTGACAGAGGGGACGCTGAGGCTTCCCTGATGAATGGTACACACCTGCTGGGCCTCGGAGACCAGCGGAGCTGCACATGGCCTGTAGAAGCATGACCGTATTTTTGAAGAGTAACATAAAGTATCTTTAAAGTTCAAAGTGCATGACAGGAGAATAACTCCTCAGCAGACTGTGTGGCAACATATGGGAGAAAATTGGTTTAAAGCTCCTTTTCTGTGCAACTCAGTCAGGACCTGGTCATATGGTAAATAATTGGTAGGTATAAATAGAAACGTACTCCTTTGAGAAAGTCCTTTTTTTCTTGCTTTCTGAGTTTAAGTAGGTGTAGCTTGAATATATGCAGCCTCATGCTTGTAAACAAAAAGAAAAGGAAATGAGTTTATTGAACTTGTTATCGGCGAATGCTTTGCGGCGTTTATCGCTCACACCAGCTCATAACCAATAAGGGACAGAACAGGGAAGGAAATTGTTGCATACTGTGGGCAGCATTGCAATTATGCAATCACCCAGGACAACAAAAAAGCCTGTCTAAACAAATAGCAGCAATCAGAAAGGATGCCATCTCTTGGCATTGCTTTAAATGCCAGCAGCAGACAAGACACTCATTAAGAAGATGATGATGGAGGGGAGTCTTCAGATGGACCAGTGGTGGAAACACAACAGCAGACCAAACAATGGGCTTAAATTGAGAGGGACAATTAGCATAATTTTCAATGTCATTCACTTTGTTTTGTTTTGGAAATAAGACGAGGACAATGAATTATGATTTTTATTTTGAACTGGTTTGAGAATCGTTGGGAATGCATAATGATGTTCAATCATTATGAATTTGTGTAAACTTGAATAATGAGTATAACTTGAGAAAAAGTCCTGCATCATAAAATTAAATAATGCAAGAAAACAGGATTTGCTGTGTAAAATGTCAGTGATTTCTTCCATCCAGTACCTGCTATCTGTGTATGCAACACTCTCTAAGTGCAGATGTGATGTACAGCAGGGATAGCTTGGACTTTATAGCCTCTCTCCACATTCCATCAAAACGAGTCAGGGTTGAAAAAAAAAGCAAAATTGCACAAAATAGACCCACCGGTCGTCTCATCTTTAAATCTGAGTCCTTGCTTGCTGTCTTAAACGATTACAAAGAAATGAAAACACGCATGGGGATTTACAGGCGTACAGCCTGACCTCTCATCCATTTTACCTACCACTGGGACCCATTGTGACCCTAAAATTGCCAATATTGAAGCTCAGTGGGGTGAGTAAGAATCGAGGAGGAGGGGGGCTAAATGACGAGACAGCTACAGCTGTGCTCTGCTCCTGCCTCACAGAGACAGAAGAAGAGGGGAAAAAATCATAATCTCACGCTGTCTGATGCAAGCTTAAATGCTCTATTGCTTTGCCGATCACGTTGCGCTCCCATCATCTTTCCCTGGCGTCTCCAAGACAAATCTGGGCTGCTGCCATGCACACACACGCAAACCACTATGCACAGCAACAACAGCAGCTGAGGCGTGATGAACGACGCTCTCGTCCCGACGGGTCCCTGTCGATGCATGTTCAAGTGGATGGGATTGAATTTAACCATAGAAATGACAGGCCATTCTTTTTTGGGGCACGGGGCAGGCTACATGAATGGTTTGTGGCGACAAGGGGCTCGTGATTGATGCCCCATGAGGAAGAGCCGGCGAATCTGTTGAGAGAGACGAGGGAAAACCACCCTTGTCATAAATGTGAGCTTCAGGAGAATCCAGGGGTTGTGGCACTTTTTCTCAAATCTAGGCGCTCCTTATCCTCTTTACCACCTGATCCCTGTTTGAAGGAGCTTATACCTTTCCTCAACCAACTAAAATGGCCCTATTTACCACACCCTGACAATTCTGTCATCAGTGGCCGACCATGTTGTTGGATGAGACACTTGAGTAAAGCTCCAGAGAGCTGCAGTGGGAGATGCAGTTTCTTTTGTCAGTGTGCTGGAATGCTGCATGCACTTAAAATTACATTTTTTGTTCACAGTTAATTTGCTGGCGGTTTACCACTCAAGGTTTGTGGTAATTTTTGAAACACTGGGCCCTTTGTTTCTAGCTGTCTATATATCCAACTAATGAGACTTATGTAAGTGTAATGAGTTGGTTGAAAAGAATCCCTGTGAAAGGATCGACATCCTCAAAAGTAAAGCCAAAACATCTGGATGCCCCTGTAATCCATTCTGCCCCCTCCATGTTAGCAGATGGGACATGGGTTGAACTAACATCAAAGTACATGTCAAATAAATTATCCCTAAAGATGGCTTCTGTCATTTTAGGTACCACACAGATGTATGTTCAAGTGTTTATTTTTCTGATAAGTTTGGTTTTATTTAGTCATCTGATTCTATAAAAAATAAGGTGAAATGTCATGATTGACAGGTAACCCTTACCTGCAGTTCAGTCAAGCAGCAAGATGGCGGCTCTCATATCATATTTTGGCTTCATTTTACACAGTGAGGGGAGAACATAGACATGTGATGTCCATCTTGATTTACAGTCACCAAAAATTCTTTTTCTGGCAGATTTTTCGATGTTTTAAGTTAACTCGATTTTAAAGGAAAACCCTGTAAAGGCTCTTATTTTTGCACTTTATGGCTGCAAAAATAATTATGCTAATGACATATGACTGACTAAGGTGAAGAAATGCCAATAAAATTTGTGCTCACTGATTGAAATCACCAAGTTGCCCCTACCATCCAGAACAACACATGCAAACACAAAACATGCATACTTTTAAATATACAAAAGATATAAGAAGTTCAATGATTGAAGCAATGCACATGTAGTGAGCGGAACAACACGAGCAATGCTAACACTTCAGTCTCTGTGACCTTGCTCTATGCATGCTGGGCGGGTTGTTTCTCAGCAACAAAATCATTGTGATTGGCTGCTCCATCAAAAAGCACATCGTGCTGATTTGTTGTTTCACACTTAAAGTTCAAACAGATGATGATTGCAGCGATCGCTGACAATCCATGAAAAGCGCTGCCTTAACCTTGTTATGCTCAGTGCCTCAGTCCATCTTAACTTAAGAAAAACTGAAGGAAGTGAAGATGAAAAGTTAGCATGAGAAAAAGCACAGTTACAAGAGATTTGTGTGAGATGTAAGTCTCAGGCCCGATGCCTGATAGTTGATGGTTTCTCCAGGTAGATTATATTCTCAGCAGTCTTCTGAGGTGAAGAATGAGCACACTAACATTGTAACTAAATGTATGTTAATCTTTAAAATCTGAGTTTAGCCAATTGTCCGCCTTGGTTTAAGACTCCAAATGTTGCTCAAAACTGAAGAGCCCAACACTGCAAAAACCTTTCTTAACACATAACCCTCCTCATCACTGCAAACAATTACAAGTGGACCTGGCATCCCTGTGTAGGGACTCTGGCACTCACAAGGAAATGCTGAAGCCTCCAGGACAATGGAGGGGTTAAGAGGGTGAGACCACGGGAAGGATTAGGAGCATGTTTTCCACTATCTTCACTTCTGCAGGCATCTCTGCAGACCTCTCTCAGGCCCTGCAGCCCGCTTGAGCTTGGCTCCGTCTTCTTATCCACCGAACTCCTGGAAACAGCAAAAACATTCAGAGTTCCAGTCTCCAAATCAGCTGGGCTAACAGACAAGGATGCCTGATGTACCCAAGTGTACTCCCCCCCCACCACCACCACCACCACTCACACACATGCACACTTTCACAAAGAGAGAGAGAGAGTCTTGCTAATTCGCTAACATCATTGTAGTGAAGAAGAATGCAATTAAAACTGCTCTTGATAATTAACCCAGATCCATCTCCAACCCCATCTCTGCTGATTATATAAACGGCCATTACCAGGGAGCTATGAATATTCATCAGTCGTAAGTGGTCTTAAGATGGTAGTCATTTTATCTTTTTGGGTGGGTGGAAATGAGTAAGAAAGGGGGGAAGTGTGTGTGGGGGGTATTTGGCTGTGACTGATTACCACACAGTTGGAGAGAACGTAATCCATGACTGCAGCTTCAAAGCGATTTTGCCGTTAATAAGCATTTTGTTGTTGTCTATTTGTTGTTAAGTTGCACATTTCTTTATCTACTTGTTTGTTGATTCTGTTTGAGGTCTGAAGTGTTTGCAGTACCAACAGTTAAGTATTAAATTAAATTAAATTACATTTATGTAAATGAGATTCACGCATATTTGCTGTTGCAAAACAAGAGCACAAATAAATTCACTCATACGGGGAGATAAAATTATTTCACAGCAAACAGCTACAGAAGACCCCTTGGAATTTCTCACAGATTGTATGTTTCCATATATTATTAACGTTTAGCAAACAGGGCCTACACACACACACACACACATGCACACACACACTCTTCCGCAGAAATCTGTCAGGCTCAAAGTTTAGTTGAGTGAATTGACAGAAATAGGCTTCAGTACATTATAAATGGGGAGGGAGTGGGGGGTAATCAGTCTAGTGAATTGTGACCACATTGTGTCGATGCTGTGATCTTGCCATAAGACTTCAGCGGCAGCAAACAGAGCAGAACAGAGAAGGAGAGAAAAAAGCAGTGGGAGCGAGGGAGCGGGAGCGGGAGAGGAAGAGTGAAAGAGACGGGGAGAAACCTTTCATGATAAAAACTGCCCGCTCACAGTGCGATAAATTGGGGGATGACACAAGTCACAGCACAACAAAAGGGGAGAACATTGGATGGGGACCCTTCACTGAGAAATTGATGAGATCGAGTCTGAAAGAATTGTCTCTGTGAGCCAACACTGGGGCTTAGCTCCCAAAACTCCAGGATTAAGACAACATCCCACTGGAGGTGGAGCTGGTGGAGCTGGCATGAGTCCATTAGTCCCTCATGATTTCCCCGACACTTTTCTCAGGCTTCTTCTTTGACGCCACTAATTACTTGTCTCATGCTCATGGCTTATTCATTGTACAAAAAAATAAAATAAATGCAATACCACAGATACAACCGCAGTCACCTTTGAAAATCATTTCAAAACTCAAAGATCAGGTATTTTGTCTGAATGCATCATTCTTCATTCGTGCGATTCTGACTCACTTGGCTCTGCATCCGAAAAGCTCGTCACACAAATTCAGCTCTCCCCATCTGATAAAATGATCTGTTTGAGATCAGCAGCCTCCCCCCGCTCAGCCGCTGACACTCACAGACTTTATACAGTGTGCACGTGCCCTTTCTTTTGATTCCCTTTTATCTGCCAGAAACAATTTCTGTACACACAAAATCAAAACCCCGATATCAAACAGTGACATTTCTGTTAACATTTCTTGTGCCCTATAATCCTAATGGCATGCTAATCCACCTGCCTTTCAGCTACTCACTAAACTCGGATGTAAGTGGCAATCATGACAATATTGCAAAAAATTTATTTTAGCTCACAGCAACATTCAGTACTCTCTGTCATTATCAGAGTGTTTCTCTATAAATTTAAGAACAAAAGGGTTTTAAAGACCATCAGGTAACACTGTACAATAAATTTCTAATAATATTTCAACATAATGCTTAAAACTGCATGAAAGTCTGCCTCAGTTTCATTAATTAATTTTTAAAAGAATTATTTCTCTATTAGACAGTCAGTAGTAGAGAGATGACAGATGACAAAAGTGGGGAGAGAATAATGAGGAATGAGGTGAAGCAAAGGTATCTTTGGATTTGTTTAGGTAGCAGTGGGTTTATCAGAGCATCTTCCCTGAAACAGCTGCTTGGGCAGTTCAGACGGAGTCAGCTGTGGCCTGTAAAAACTAAAACAATGAGCTGACAGAGGCTAAAAGGCTCCATAGAGTTCAGAGGAACTTCAGTCAGACAGCAGTTCTCTGTGAGTTCTTTACTATTACACGCTCATTTAATCCAGTGGTAATAAAAACATTGATATTAGCAGCTTTAAACGCACAATATATAATTTCTGCCACTAGAGGTCTTTCAGAGATAAAAACTAAAAATAAAAGCAGTAGTTTGATGATGTCATGAACTAGCGTGGCATCATGGGATTTGTTTATTTCATTATTACACAGCCATTTTCAGATGAAAATCTGAAAGACTCAGGCAGAAACACCGCAATTGATTTAATGTATGAAAGTTTTATTCATGTTACACTCAATCCCATTTGCAAACCTCCTTCTCGCTCTCTGACCGGTGTTATCCAAGAAGTTAGCAGAATATCATTAGGTTAAAATGGTGTACATATTGTTTGAACCATTTGTAATACTATGAATTCACAACTCAACAAAATGTAAAACAAAGACATAGTTGCTTTTACACATTATTTTTACTGAAATGTTATGATTTTAAGTTAAACTAAGACATAAATAAACATTTGTTCTTGATGGAAATGCAAAGGTGTGATATCAAGAACTCATCCAAACACACTTTTCCAAGCAAAGCCTGTAACGGTGAAATGCTCTAATGGTTTTGATTTTGCTCTCATCACATTGATAGGCTAGTAGTTAGTGAACATCTCTTGTACAGTGAAATACTCACTTGAGTGAGTTTGGTAACTGATGAATATTTATACTGAATGTCTCTGCAGTGTTTCTGCAGAGGAACATGGACGCAGAGGGATTTAACAAATTTAAACGAACACATTTCAGTTTCCACTTCTTGTTTCTAGTAGCTAAGAAACAAGTAATGGTAGGAGGAAGAAAATATTTTTACCCTTGTTCTCTTCACACACACACACACACACACGCACACACAGGTTTAAACTCTGTCTCCCTTTCCCAACCAAATTACCATCAACCACATCAGTAACTGCACTGCAGTTGGAGCACTGAAAATAACCTATTCACCAGTCAACCAGTTATTTGTCAGATTCACGATTAACTGAATATACAAGCTGACTCGCCTCTCATAGCTGTTTAAAGCAGCTGTAGGTTTGATTGAGTGTAGCCTCAAATAATGCTAGCCTGTCTGTCACCATGAATTTGAACTGATTCACAGCTGAGCAAACTTAGCACCTTGGCTAAATAAGGCCCTGACCTGCAACTGCAGACTTGATATCGAGCCTAATCAATTGTCTCATGTGCAAACGGCAAACAGGTTAAATGCTCACCGACCAATGGACAGAGTTTATTCATTAAGTGATGACCCACTTAAAGAGCAAATCACTCACATTTGTGCCGTGTCCCTTGACCAAAGAGCCATTAAAGTCTGTGTGATACAATGAGCAACTACACTGACTTAATCTGCTGAACACACAAATCACTCATATCTGCACTGTTTTCTTTGCTCAGTTTGATAAAGTGACATTACAGCTGAAGGCTTTGTTTAGTCTGAATTAAGTTGTTGATTTAGCAACTGAGCTGCTAACCCCGAGGCTAACGCTGAGGGGCTAAATAAACTGAGCAAGATGTACAGTTGTGCTCTTGCCATTAATTTGCATGTTATTTGAGTTATACATAGAGGGTTTTAAATTAAAGAACAGCTAAGTTGAAGAGTTTGTAAGCTTGATGTGATGATCATTAAAATGCTTATAAAGCCAGTTTTTATTCATATCAACAAAATAGACATCAGCTGTCAGAGCCTTGAACCATAGAAATGAGTCTCTATTGATTCCAATCATGTTATGTCCAAATCTCCTCATCCTGGTTTTTAATTTTCTATTCAAGATCACAACTTCAAAAAGTTTACAAAACACACTCAGCTCCATTATGAAGAAACAATGGGAGAAATGAGGCCAAATGATGCATGATTTCACCTTGAAAGTTCCTTTTTAATGTAATAGTGCTTCCATTAAAAAAAAAAAGTCAGACACTGTTCACATTAAATACAATAGCTTAAATAAAATGAATGATGAATTATTAAAAATAACTTAAGTTTAAAAGTTTTACATTTGTAATAAAGAATGTACTCTCTAATTTATCATCACAGAAACAGAGGTGGTGTAACAGTTGACAGCTCACAGAAAACCAATGTATTTATATTTATATTGTGGTGTTTGCCAATTTTACCAACTGAAGAGGGAGCAGAGAGCTTTAAAGGTCTTTTACAGAATATAATGTCCCAGTGCGATTGTTGTTTCTAGCAATATGAAGTGCGATGGAGGGAAAATGCAACTTAGGTTTTATGAGTGTTTTGAAAAGAAGGTTTTTAACCCATTTTTATATTGAAAACAAAACTTTTCACACAACTTTTTGAAGATTTTTTTTTGTTACAAAAGAACATTATTTCTGTTTTAATCCTCTCAGTGTGTGTATGTGCATGGTTGGGTATTTGACAGCATCCTTACATCAGTTTGCACTTGCAGATGCTTGTGTGTGCTTCCATGCTTGTGTGTGTGTGAGCAAGGAAGGAGCATAAACTGCCATGTTTTATGTTTTCCTATAAATGTCCTGGTCTTGAAATGATATGTTGACTTATGATGATGCTTTCAGGTCTCATACGCGCGCACACACACACACACACTCACACACACACACTCTTGGTGTTTAAACCTCTCTTAGAAGCACATTGGTCCCTTCAAACCAGATTTTTCATTGATCCACCAAAGAATCCAGGGATCTGGTTATGGAAATGTTTTCAAAACCAGTGAAGTGTTTGATTCACAGCTGTGTGCAGAAAGAAGCTGTCAGGAGGTCAGTGTCTCTACCACGTCATGAAGCCCTGCACACACTGCATGAACAGAACACCATCTGGAGTTTGACAAAAGCAATCAGGTTTAGCCTGGATAGTTTATTTAGCTTTACTATAAAATCACCTGATCAGAGTTATAAGTACTGTCAAAAATGGATGTTTTTGGATTTTAATAAAAAAGAAGTCCTTGTAATCCTTGATTCAGAGTTGAATGTTTGGCACTTAATTTCACCTAAATGAATGTCCAAGGCATGGAAATCTGCACATGTGCAGAATTAAATGATAATTTTCCTAAAATACTGCAGATCTGACATAGGTGACAGTAGAGTAAGTGGCCCGTTGTGATGTAGTACTGATTAAAGCAGGGTTTGTACCATATACTCTCTACAGTGTTATATAGAAAGGCTTGAATCAGCATAAAACACCAGGCCCCATTAATGTGTTGGCTGATTTATGATCCATCAGACAGTTAATTAATTTGATGAGACACAGCAGAGTGTCACTATCAAGGAGGGTCATTCGAAACAGAGGACTACATTTTTTTCCAAGGATAAAATTGTCAAGTGGTTTTTATGTAGGAATGTACTTCATTTTGGTGGAACATGAGTGAGAGAAGAAAGAAAAGAACGACATGGATGACATGTTTTAAAGAAACACAATTAGATGGATGGAATAGTCTGTCAAATGTTCCTATTTTCATTCTCTCACAACACTTCCATCAAATTAATCAGCACAGGAGGACAGTCGTATTACACATCATCGCCAGCATTTCTGGGGCTGACTGACAGCTTCAAAGAGGTAGATTAATTTTGTCAAAAATATGATGGAGGTCTTGAAGCCATTGGAAGAGGTAATGAGGATGTCGGAGTCAATTTTTCTGCCAAATGGAGTTGCCATCGCAGGAAGTTTCAATCTTATGTCTCTTTACATACATCTGTCATTCTCTTCTTTTTGGCTAATGAAATGAGAAAAAAAAAGTTGAGGACTGGGCTTCTCGTCTTTACTCAATTCATTTTACAAGCAATGAATGGGAAAATGTGGAAAATCTACCTGCAGCCTTCCCCCAGTCACTTGCTCTACATACACCTTCATCCCTCACTCTGCCTCTCCCTCTTTGTGTGTGATTTATCTATCAGTCTGTGGTAGGATTGACTCTCTGCTGTACAGCAGGCCATTAAAGCCTGGGGGAGATTCACCTTGCCAGGCAGCTGGCTCAAATGAAAAGCTAAAAGAGCACATTAACTCATCAAATGAGGGCATGAAGATGAAAACAGTTGTCAAAGGCCTGCCAGAAATAACTGATCGCATAATGCCGCTCTATTGTATGTAAGTGAGGTCATGGGAGTCAAACAGCAGCTAAAGACACGAGTAAGTGAGAACACACAGTCCTGGCAGTCTTTGATAGGCGCACTACACTGAAAATTCTCTGTAAAAATACGCCTGAGTGTGTCATCTTCAAAACAAGCTATTAATATGTCATGCAGCAAGCTGAGATTAGAGCCCTGCTTTTACTTAGTGTTGTCAATGCTTTTCAAAGCCATTAGACAGCACTTTCAGTAACCTTTCAAGCTGTTTTAATTTGTGGTTAACATACAATTTATTCATTCGCCAGTGTTGATGCATGTTTGAAATCAAACATGGTGGCTCATCCTCTGTTTTGATCAGTGGCTTTTTTTTTTTAATGCAGCACAGAGAAGTCAAATCAGAGTCGTCATAAGTGAGGAGACAACCACTTCAAGCACTTTGAATAGAGGTCTTTAACGCGAGGGGTGACAGCTGTGTGACACATTACCCGCCCCTTTTCCATAAAAGCCAATCAACTGCTTTACAACAGCACCAACCAGGAAACACATCTAGCCAACTGTGATGGTGTTTTAGATTAAATAAACTTTGTATTTAGAAACTTTGTGCATTCTTTAGGGAGCTATAACTGTAAAAAAAAAAAAAAAAAAAAGAGAGAGAGATGTTTTTACACTTTATTTTGAGGCAAAGTTGCTAGACTCTTTGGGTTTTTTTTATTTTTATTTTTACCAGATTTGCCTGCAATTTTTCACAAACAGCATTAGTGTCCTGTTGAACAATGAATGAGATGAGGCTCCCTCCACACTGACTTCTATAGGGGTCTTGTCTTGTTAGCCGGTGATATCTGTCCAAAGGAGCTGATAAGAAGGCTGCTGAGTGGAATGTCATGGTTTGCGTTTTATTTTGTTCGTTTTATTTTGTAAGTGTTACTTTTATGTGCCATACTTTCTTCCACTTCTTGTCTTTGTTTGCTTCCCACCTTTATGGATTAACAATTACTTTGACCTGATTCTGACTATAATACTGTGGATGAAGTCCATGTGTGTTCCCACTTTAAGCTGTCACTTCCTGGTGCCTTCCTGTTTTTTTTGTGTTTCTTCTCAGCTAAGTTGCCTGTTAGTGTTTGTACTTTTGCATCAGCTTTATGTTATTAAAGCCTGTTTTTTGTTTCCTCAACCTGCCATCTTGGTGTTTTTGTGGTTATTTTTTTATAACTTGTAAAACTTGGCATAGAGGGACTTCTGTCAAATCACATAGGTTATTTCAAGCTTTTTTTTTCCTCTTTGTGTCTAGTGTTGTGCACAGGCAAAGACATTTTCTGACTTGTACTTGCAATGCAGCATGAAACACTGTGTGCAGAACACATTAGCATTAGGTATCCTAGAGCGGGTGCATCACTCAATACCAGTCACAAACCATTTACCACATGGTGGGGGAAGCTGCTTCCACTGCAGAGAGTCGCTCACACCGTCTTCGAGTATCATTGCATGCCTCGACACAAACCAGTGGCTCTTTCACATTTTCCTCGTCATCAGTTGTGCCCAAAAGCTTTTCCAGCATTAATCAATGTAGTTAATTGGGCTTCAATTGGAAAGCTCTGTAACATGTGAAAATTTAATTTCATACCAGAACACATTAAGTTTTGTCAGTTTTAGTTTCAATTACACCTGCTACACTTGGCAACCAACCCTGCAAATCTGGAAACAAAAAATCTCCCTCAGTCTATTTCAGCATGTCAGCAGTTTGCTGTATTTCCTCTCCTGTGCATTATGCTCCAACTTGTTAAACATTGAACAAATTCCCTAAGAAATTATGTCTGTTGTACACCACCAAGCCAGTAAATCTTTACATCTGATGTTTTACAAGCGCATCTAGTCTTGTTTTAAGTTTTGGCACTCGAGCATGTAATCTATTTGCATTTTAAATTACACTTCATTTTTTTTGTCATCTTCCAATCTTAGTAAAACAAAATTAATGGTGCAATTAATTTACTTTATAATATTTTAGTTTTTCTGACTTTACATGCATGAGCAGATCCTGACAGATCTCTGTCTACTACATCCACATTTCCTTTTTTTTTTCTTCATCTGAACAAATTTTAAATTAATTCTATATTGGCTTATTCCACTATGCTCTGAGTGGAGGTCATTTCTGCACACAATTACGTCAGAAATGAAGTAGACAGGGGAGAGAAATTTATTCCTAAAGTAAATCACTTTTCCACTTCCAACTGAATGTATAATGGATTGTGTAACCTCAGTAATAATCCTGTTAAACAATTCCTAAGAACTTGGGGACAAAGGAGACTTCAGATAAGGGCTGTTTTAGGTATCTCTTGCTCCGGAAAAATCCTCTGCGGGACTGAGGTGCAAGGGGGAATCGTAATGAGTTGATAAATAAATAAGAAGGCCAGCAATTTTGCCAGTATCTGTGCTCAAAAAGACAGAAGGGAGAGAGTAAGAGAAATAAGGAAAAGAGAGAGACAGAGGGAAGTGGTGAGAAGGAGAGAAAGGATTGGATGTAGGGGCAGGAGGAAGCCTGAGGCGAGGATTCGTCTTGTCAAAGTGAGACCTTTAACTGGGTCCTGAATTCTGTCAACATGATTCTTTCACAGTCTTACACCATTTCCATCTGGGGCCTGTTTCAGTGAGGAGGATAGCTTGAGGTTGGAGGAGGGTGACGGGAGACCTGCGGTCTTCAGACGCTGACATTGACATTGGCTCCAGAGCCACGATTCTGAGCCAGGAATATGAAGCAGCAGATGTGGGGAAACCGTTTTATGGGCCTGGTATTCTGCCCACTCTAAACTACAGCAGACAGACAGTCTGATAAAAGACAGCTGATAAAAGACAGAGAAAGGCTTGTGCACCAGGTGCGAAGGGGGGCAGATTAACACAAGAAAATGTATTTTTGTGGTTATGGTTCTAAGAAAGTGTTAAATAACCAGTGGCGATTTTTATCACTCTAACTTCTCCTACAGGTCAGAGGGAAGCTTTTGATTCAAATATCTGAATAAATGACAAAAAGATATCTTTCATTTTTTTTGTTTGACAAATGTTCATGACAGACTGTAATTGTGCGGTCATAACTGTTGATCTTTTTGCTCAGAGTTGGTTGTTCAAGCATGATGGTTGCCTGTATCTGTGAACATTCCCCTGTGATGTAATGTGATGCAATGCAGTATAATGGAGAATGTGATGCAAGACTCAACAAGGCCCATGGCAATCAGCTGTGGTTGTATAAAGTGTGACAATATACCTTTCTGATGCTGGTTGTTGTGGTTTTGTTTATTTATGGTCCACTGCAACCTGTGTTTTGTCTTTTCTCAGCCTCTATGTATCTTTAAAAGCTCTGTATCTATAGATAATGGATGATGTCATGTAACTGACAAACTGACTCTACACAAACTGCATGCACATGTTTGCAGGGCTTCAGCTGCTTTTGGCTTCAGGTTAAGACAAGAGTTTGCCTACTTGCTATCTGTCATGAAAAAAAATATGTACAGTATATGTACACATGTATCAGTGTTGCATTATTTGACCAAACAGCAGCCCTGCAACCACTCAAACACAGAAATTCTCATCTTAGCATGCAGCTTTCATGCTGTTGCTTACAAAGGGCCAAATTTTCATGTGAAACTGAACTAAACCACTAAATCTTGAGGGTGTTTAAAGTTGTAGTTACTCAAAATTTTCTACAATTGTCAACAAGTCCCATAAAGTGCAAAACTAACACTGATCTCAGTACTTTCTGATTATCCTGCCCTTAAAAACAGGTTATATACATTTATGGTTTAACTTATCCAAAAACAAAAATCAGTTATACTCCCTAAAAAAGCTGGTAACTATAGTTTCATTAAAACATAAACGGGGTAAATAGCATTTTTGTCAAGGACTTTTTTCATGTTGATCGATACACATTTAGTGCTCTGCTGAATATAAAATAAACTACAGATGGCAGCTGAACGATGGGGTCTAAAGGAATTTGGTTTTTCATGGCATTTGTTGACAATAAGAAAAATATAATATATCACTAGACTCATCCTTAAATAAAATAAATGTGACAATTTCTTATATATCATATTTGATCAACATTTTTAATGTTATAATTACATGTCCCACTTGTTGAAGTGTCACATGTTACAGCATGTGGCTTTAGGTATTTTCCAAATACTGATACATGAGTGACAACACTACCTTGTTTCTTTCCTTTTTTCTTATTCTAAGACATAACGGAGTTTATTTGATATATATTTGGTTACACTTTCTTTTAATCAGCACTTTGCTGTTAAAAAGCCTATTTACAAGTGGCCCCTTAGTGGGGTCACACACACACAAACACACACACACAGACACTAACACTCGCATTTAGTGGAGAAATTTAGTGGGAAAAAAAACTAATGAAAAAACTGCATTTTAAAGCTTAAACAAATATAATGTGCACTCGACTCTCAGCGTCTGTTAAAAGAGGGAAGAGAGGAGTCTGGCGAGGTCTGATAAGGCTCTGTAACAGTAATAATAACGTTTTCATAAAGCTCATTAATTGAGAGTCTAGAGGTAATTGCTACGTTTCCTGCAGGCTATGTTGTTAATGCTGACGACTGTCAAACTGACAAACAACAAGTTGTGGAATATGGATTTTCTTCCCTCTCAGCGAGTGTTAATAACCTACCATCTGAGCATTGCCAAGGGAAGCTGTCAAGATGGCATCAGTGATAAAATGTTAACATGTGACAAAACGCACCTGCCCGCGAGAAGAACAATTCAATTTGAAATTGAATTTGTATGACTATCACGAAAACCTTTTTCTTAATCCTCACCTGAAGGAAAGTAATATTGATTAAGAAGAAAAGAAAGTTTTTTTCTCTCTCTTGCTCTCTCTCTCTCTCTCCACTTGGTTTCTGCTGGTGAGCTGCCACACACAGTCAGAGTGAGGAGACTGACATCAGTTAAACCAAACGCCTGTTCAGTAATTTGCTCAGTTCATGAATCTCCCTGATAGGAGGAAGTGGCCTTGTGTGTGAGAAGGTGAAGCCAAACAAGAAACCATAAGTTATGACTTGTTGTGTAGCACTGTTGTGTGCAGTGTGTAATCAAACAACAAAGTCAGATCAGTCAGTCAGGAGTTAAACATGTCAGTGCTGAACACCTGCAAGAGTCCGATTTTACTGTGGATAACAGCTCTGGATCAAATAACGTTCTATTCTATTATTGATTAGTGTTATAAATCATGTCTGCTCCATATTTAGCTGTGCGTGATTAAAGTTAAGTGGCAACCAAATGTAAAATATAAATCTGCACAGTTTTATTGCCAACATAATCAGCCTCTAGAGGGGGGATATGAATGTGACAAGTTGACAAATTTTAATGGTTTACAAAAAAACAGATTTGACTGATTGGATATTAGATCACAATAAGATAAAGATCAGAAATCAGAAGGAGTTGCATTAGAAATCTCAACACTGATATCAGTCTTCTTGCTGTTTCTGCCTCTCCTTTCTTTCTAGGCACATTCTGTCTGTTGCACCATGGGATTGTACAGGTTGTGTTCTTGTTTAGCGGAGATTTGTCATATCTATGTAAGCATTCTTTATAGACACAGTGTGAAAGGCTGCTGGGCTATGATTCAAAATGTCCCATGGAGTAAACATTTGCTGTGAAGCTGGCAGCCTTACAGACAACCTTTAAGCCGCCTCTCACAAACAAAAAGAAACAATAGGTTTGCCAGGATATGTACCGCAGCTTATTAGGTCATCAGAGAAATGGCAGCAAATAGGAAAGGAGTTGAAGTCAGGCAGTGCAGCTGTGCCTGACTTTTGGCCAAAGTTAAGAGGCAGTCAAAACAATCAAAAAATGCTTATTTTCACTGCAGGTTATGCAGGTGTTTACTCTTTTTATACATCTGCATACAGCAACCATATGATGTCCTCCTCGTTAACTTTACTTTTACCCCTTCATCACTTCTCCCTGGCTCCGTTTTGGCACCACTCTACTAATTAGGTCATCATCAGGGTCATCACTGCCATCCCAAACACAGTCCCCTTCATCTCTATCATCCTACAAACACCTGCTGTCACCAGCGGATGTGGCGGGCATCAGGCGATGGAGGCGGCGCTGGTGCGTTCATGATGTCTGATGTGTTTTGATGAGTGATGCCGTCTGACGGTTGATGTTGGGTGAAGCGTACAGTAATGGGGAGACAGAGGTCAGAGAAACCATTACCACGGTGGGAGAGGAGGGGAAGGGGAAGTTAAAGAGGGAAGTACGCTGTTGTCTTCTCCAACTGTTGGGCGGGGCCGCTGTCCTTCTGTCATGACTGAATGTCTGCTCGCTGGCTTTGCATTCATTATAGTGAGAGACCGTCCCGCTGCTCATCATAAATACATGACAGGGGTGCCATGGCATAAAATGTTGCAGTGTCTGCTTGGGAGGGAGAGGAGTAGGTTACTTTGTTGTTTTATAGAGAGAGTTTCTTTTTTATGTTTCTGTCTTTGTCCTTTTTCTCCTTTGGTATGTCTCTGTCAAGGTGGAAAACACGAGACATGTCAGCATTTAGCCAAATGCAAATGCACAAATATGCACGATGGTACACACACATCACAACCCCTCCTCTTCTCTGATGAAGATCTGTTTAAATAAAGCTCTAAATTTGCATTCATTTTCTCAACTGACTCAACTGAGGCATAGGCTGACCCCAATCCTGTCATGCAAATAACTCTAGCATGCGAATAATAATAGCTCTTCAGATGAGGTGGCACGTAATTACTGCGCCTGACCTCTCCAAGCACTTACTGACTACCCACAACATGCATGAAACCATTTAGTGCATTCCATCTATCAACATGTGTCACTTTGTTGTCCTCATGACAAGGTTACCATAGCATTACATGGACGCTTCTGTGCTAAGATGCCACGCATTGTTGCAAGGTTATAACTCAATGACAGTTGACGCCAATGGATCCCTCTTATTATGATGAGCTGGAACACCTTGATATCCACTGCAACATTAGCGCACCATCTGGAAGGGTAATGTGACGTCCTCTGGAGTCGCAGTTTGGGCCCTTGCTGCGCGCAGCCTTGTTGACTAATATTTCTTTGTGAAAAATAAAGAACAGAGGCACAGAAATGTGAAGGACATGGAGGAGCATAGGAGGGAGGATAAGGCGGTGGAAGGAGACCCTTCGATCTGAAAAAGGGGATGACAACGCAGACAGCGGGTGGATTCATCACACAGCCGGGATGTCTTGTTCCGACACTAATTTTGGGCCCAAAGCTGTGGGTAATGAACATA
Source organism: Ctenochaetus hawaiiensis (assembly GCA_029783645.1). Taxonomy (NCBI): domain Eukaryota; kingdom Metazoa; phylum Chordata; class Actinopteri; order Acanthuriformes; family Acanthuridae; genus Ctenochaetus; species Ctenochaetus hawaiiensis. The sequence continues at coordinate 19,743,414 of JAPZDY010000012.1, read as the reverse complement.
TCCTGTGACAAATGGGGAAATCATAACAGTTGAAGCGTTGTTGGGGACACATTTGCATGCCAGCAGACTGCCGTGACACCACCTGGTGTCTGGAGACAGAGGAACGTGCGAGGGGAGAGAGCATGTTCCCAGAAACGTGAATCACCACCACCCTCAACAAATCGAAGCTTGTGGTTTTACATGTAGGCTGAAAAACATACTGATGACGAATGCACACGTGATTTATGAGTCAGTTAGCCTGAGTGCTTAAATGTAGATTGAAATGATTAGGTGGCTTTGAAACAAAATCAGACCTAGTTGTTATTTTCTTGATGGTTTTATCACAGACACTTTCTCTCTCACACACTATGACAGATCCTGACCCATCTACTTCAAATTAGCTTAAATTTTCTTTATCCTCGCTGACAGTGTGATTTAGGAACAACCTGTTCTTACTTAGTGGATCTTTACAGAGGCTCAGAGTTAACAATTTGTCTTGAGGCTTATGAATGATGGAATGATTGAGTCTTGCAGACTAACTAAAGCCAAATAATCAATTGTTTCTTGACTGTGGACCTGCTGCATCTTGAGAAAGACTAAGCTGCCCTGTATGAGAAACAGGAAGTTTGTCCTGCTACATCTGAATGCTGTTTGTGATTATGACCAGTGAAAGAAAGTGTTGTTCATGTATAGGAGAGGAATAAGTAAAACTGGGAAACATCTTTGTATTTATTTTTTATAAGAAGCAACTCAGATGTTTTTCATTATATGCTGGCAGTGGTCACATTATTTATTTTATGCCACATCTGGAGAATGGGCCTGTTGGGTTTAGGACCCAGACATAGCGCTGTTCTTAAAAACACCAGAGAAACTGGCAGACACAGAAATTCAACACAATCACAAACGTTTGTCTTTTATTCTTGTACAAGGGAAGTCAGGTCGCTGGGTCTTGCTTTCGCTCACCA
>JAPZDY010000012.1:19711961-19723175 GCA_029783645.1 Ctenochaetus hawaiiensis | reverse complement strand
CCCCCCCCCCCCCCCCCCCCCCCCCCCCCCCCCCCCCACATCACTAACTCTGTCAGCGGTCCCGGTCTTTTTTTTTTCTCCGAAGTGTCAAGCATCATCTGTGCTCAGGTGCACCACAGTTTATCTTCTGCCTCTCCTCAGCACCCTGCTGATAGTTGCTATCTGCGCTGTTATTACCCCTCTAGTAATAAAACAACACTTCTCTCTTCCTGTTTCGGGCTGTCAGACATTACTTCCCTGCAGTGTTTTTTTTTTCCCTTTCCTGATCAACAGCCGACAATGACCCAAATTCGCCCAAACAGATAGCGTGGGAGGGAGATTTCTGCATCAGGAGTAGTTTTGAATGCAAAGAGAAAGTTGGAGGATTGACATAAGAAAGAGTAAAATCTTGAATTTCCCAACAACTCACTAACCTTTGTATTTTGTTGACTTTTTGTTGGCTCCGCTATCTCTTTTTTTGGAGTTCCACAAATAAACTGATGACACACAGTCTGCTACACAGAGTCATCTCAGGACTTATCCATGGTAACTACTTGGAAAAGAGCAGGCACTTTCAAAAAATACCAGGCTGGTGATTGGATGAACCATCTGTCTATCACCATCTGTAAAGAGCTAACTTCAACCTATCAGATCAACGTGTGAACTTAGGAGAGCAATACCACACGTGGTGGTTATTATTGCCAAAGTCTTTTCCATTGAGGAAAGCCTTCAGTGCTGTTATTTGCTCCTCAATAAAGAAATGCTCTTCATTTCTGATGTAACTAATTCTATAGCTGCATCCCCACTAAACCTCTTCAGCTGCCATTGTTGTTATCAAACAAGCAGTTGTCTCTCTTATTCTTGTCACACTACACCAAACAACACCAAAAGCAGCCTGTTGTTCTATAAAAAATGCTAATTGGTCTTAAACAGGTAGACATGAGTGTAAAAAATTAAGAATACTGTATCAGTGTATCAGTAATTCCTCTTCATAAGCAAAATTAAATTTGTTTGTTGATTGTCTTTTTTTTATCTGTTTTTCTGAGATGTTATAGACCACAGGAGGTCTCCAAGACCCCAAACAGAACATTTTGGTTAAAATACAACTAATGACTCACAGTATTCATAAAATGCAATGTTGTCATGCTAGAATTTAATTATTAAGAGCTGGTTGACCCAAATTTCAATTACGACTTCTAATATATTGACAAGAAGATAACATTGGGTCTTTATCAATATAAGCATGAACTTTACCTCCACTACTTGGACCTTATTATTTTCTACTTGATAAAAACCATTCCTCCGAAAACTGTTGAAAAATGTGGGACTTATCTTCTGTGATCAGGACATTAGTTATTGAACAGTGTTTGTTAAATAAGTTTTTAAATAATAATAATAATCTGTTTTAACACTCTCCTTGCATCTGTGTTAGTTCCTCTGATGTTCCTGCATCCTCCCACAGTCCAAAGACCTGCAGGTTACTTGATGACTCTACATTGCCTGTGGATGAAAACGTGAGCATGAATGGCTGTTTGTCTCCATGTGGTAGCCCTGTGATGACCAATCCTGGCTGTAGCCTGTTACTCACCCAGCATCAGATGTATTAGGCTCAACCCCTTGGCAACCCTGCAGAGCAAAGGGGTTGGAGATAATAGCTGGAAATGTCATAACTATAACCAACAAAAAAACACTAACCTTGATTATAATGGGGCTGAAACCAAAAAACCAAAAATAATTTGACTCAAAACCTGTAAAAGAAAAGCCAAACTATCTCCATTGTTAGAAAGCAATAGAAATAACTGAAATAATTTGCTTTGTTATATTGTTCAGATTTATCCTGAGAGTCTGAGTATTTTTACCTTAAAAAAACCCTTAGATCTGTGTTTTTGTCGTTACCATGAACTCTGTAAATAAGTTGCCTCCTCTCAGACTGGTGCTCACCGTGTCAGAGGGCGGGTGAGAAGACTGATGCTATGTTTGGACCAGGAACAAGCCCGGCTCGTCAGGACACGAGGACAGTGACGCCAGCATCCCGGGCCTTGTGACAGTTCGCCGTGACAGTTTGCTGTAATGACCTGAGCTCCTGCGCTCTCGGCAGGGTGAGCTTTTGAGGGGGGAGGGCGGGAGAGAGTGAGCGGAGGGGGTGAAGGGTGGTGGCTGTGGGTGAGGCATACAAGGGGGACAGATGCCAGCTGAAACTGTGGGAGAGGAACGAGTTTCTCTCCAGCCCTCAGGCAGCTAACACTCCAACTACATTACTGTCATAAAGGAGTCCATTCTGGCCAAACATTGGCCTGTCACCCACTTTGACTCCCCGCTGTCTGTTCAGTCAGCCAGTGACAGCAGTTAAACAGCTTCTACTTGAGGCACTTTTCCAGACTTTAATGTGGCAACTTCTTAGTCCAACTTATTTGGCCACACACAGCCCTAATATGTATTTGGGTGTGTTTGCACAATTCTTGACCACTTTAAAAAAAAAAAAAAAAAAAAAAAAAAAAAATGGTGTTGACATATTTTTATCGATCGAGAATAAAGCAGAGAAAGATGAGCGGCATTTCCATAAAACAATACATTAGGATGATGCATTTCTGCTTGGAGCACATGCCATTAGGTACGTGGTGTGAGAGAGGCCGACGCAGGCTGACAGAGAAACAAAGTGAGAGGAGGGGAGGGAGATGGCTGAGAGAAGAAAGGAGGACGGAGACCAAGCGAGCAGGAGAGGAAACAGCGAGAAAAGAGAGAGAGAGAGGAATCAATGGAGGAGTGCCTGATAGATGCTGTCTACGGGGTCATTATCGGCCATTGTGTGTCTTTGGCATGGGATAGCAGAAAATGTGACAGATAATTAGGAGGTGGTGATTTAAAGGGAGAAAAGCAAGCCTTGGCTACAGGCAACACAGTCGATGGACAGAACAAATAAGTCAATAGAATAAACAAAGCCAGCGTGCTCTGTGTACATATGCACCACTAACTCAACAGCACAGCATGGCCAGTGTCAAATCACGGTGGGCTCCACAGCCTCGTGAGTCACCCCTGCATATGCATGCACTACTTATGAGCTATGAGCTACTGGGATTACACATAATGAACCATTCCACCTGTGTGTAAATGTTTTGCATTTATAACAAGCCTTAAACCGTTTTATGTATTCACAAAGGTAACTGTGTGAGATTTTGTTTGTTTGTTTTTTAATGATGATACAGTAAATCCCTATATTGTGGCAGCTTTTTCAAAAAATATTCACCTGATATGTTTATGAGAGCTTCTTCCTTGGCCTTGGAACAGAAGTTTTCAGATATTCAGAATACACCAGGAGAATACATACATAGTGGAATAAATTTGTAAACCAAAACAGAGTGCAAATATTGTTGAGGCAGGAATGGTTGACTGCCTGTCATTTCAGATCAACCTCTCCCATATCTGGCCCAGTGCAGGTTTGGGATGTTTGTCTGTCTATCTGCTTATCTGTCTGTGTGACTGGGTGTCTGTTTGCCGTTGTGTCTGTCTGTCTGTCTGTCTGGGTTCCTCTATCCAGACGGACTTGGCACATTGCCTGCCCTCTGCCACATGATTAGCCTGGAAGCGGCTGGGGTGAAATTGATTTGAAGTGGCCTCAAAGCATATAAAAGATTGATGCTTCGCATCAACTGCAGCCACTTGAATAGTCCCTTCCCACCTCTCAAATGTCCCTCTTGTCCCTGTTCTCCTCCAAACCTCCTGCTTTTAGCCAATGGAAAACAAAACTGAAAAAAAAGTTTTTTTCAGTGCTTTACACAATAACCAGAATTGACGATAGTTGCGATTTTTTAAATTTAAATATTTCTATCCTGTAATACTATCATGTAAATAAAACCCAAAACATTTTCCATTTCCTCTGTTCTTGCTTTATCACAAACAGTGGCAGAAATCCACCTTAACACTTGATGCCACCTACCATTTAACGGAAAGTGTTATTGTTCTTTTTTTTTTAACTTTAATTCAAATGTGTTTATATAAAAACCTGACCACTCAAAAACTCAACATACTGTGATTTAGTTGTTATTTCATCCAGTCTTGACATTGGGGATACTCTTCTGCTATGATTTGTTTACAGATTGGGCTCTATGTGCAACGTGGTATTTTCCTGAAGTGCAAGAAGGGCAGAGTGGCATTCTTTCATTTCCTGCTCCACTTGGATGTTTTTTGGTGGTGCAGATGTTATAGAAAGATGAGACTTGTAATAGAAGAGGATGTGTCATTGGCAATCACATTTGTCCAAAGTGATTGTTTTTTGCACCATGGCAGATAAACTGAGCACTGCACAAAGTGCACTCTTTAATATTTTTGACACTTAAACTGAAAAAAGCTGCACCGACAAAAACCTTTTCAACATCAACACACTTCTTTTGTATGTTTATCTTGTCCGTTTCACATTCAGTATCTAAACATATTCAGACACATTGAAATACAGAGCTTTACTTCAGATATGGTAGCCATGTAATCTGATTCTTAACAGGAATTCTCCACAACAGCTTTCATGCATAGTGGCATTGCTTTCAGTCGAATAATATTCTGTATACGCTCATCTAAAAGCATCAGGTATGTGCTTCATTCCTCTAATCTGAGAGGTGCAGACTGTCAGAGACAATAATGCACGCCTGATATACTGGCTGTTTTTGATCAAATTTTGCACAACCAGCACGAGGCAAAAACACCTGAGTTCTTGTGTCCATCAAGCTGGATATACTTCAGCTTGATAGTTATACTTCAGTATTCTACATAGTCTGCATGTTTATTTAGTGAAAAAATATCAGGGTTGTTGGAGACAGTGTTCCCATCACTGGAAAGAAAAAGTCCAAACAAATCCATGAAAGAGTTATGAGAAGATTAAAAGCTCTCTGTGGTCTTTATGTCCGTGCCAACGATTCTCTTCCTGCACCCTCGTCTAAAAAACCTGGAATAACAGCTATATCCTCTTTCCAATGGCTCTGGCAAAATTAGCACCTGAATCATCACATTTCTTATTGCAGTAGAGGTAAACCTGTGGCTACAATAAACAACACAATGTTGTGGTAGAATTATGGCTGGTCATAACTGTGCTGGGCACATTTCCCTTCATTCATTCATTCCCTCATTTGTTGGTCAAAAACACATCATTTCAATACAAGAAGGCAATTCAGATGAAAGCAGATACATTTTTATGATGATGACATTGTTACAATGATGAAGACAAAGAGAGATTCGTGCATACAAATGCACATGTGATGCACACACACTTGCACACACACACAAACCAATGAATGCAATGAAAGCACTGCAGAAAGAGAGTGTTCAGGGGCTGCAGGCCAGTCACCACCATGGCACCACACATCGACAGATGCTCCCATTCATTCCTTTCACTCCCAGCTTAATGTCTGACTGCAAATAAATAAGAACATTTAGCCATGTCTCAGTCACTCTGGGCTTTCACAGTAACTTATTGCCAACCCCCAGATGGGCTATGGAGCTGTAGAGTTGAAGGATGAGAGTGGGGGAGGGGAATAGGTGTAATTTATCACTCTGCTCAGCTAATGAATGATAGCATCACATCAGCTGGTGTGTTGTCCCTAATTCCGAAGTATCAGTTAAAGTGGTTGGGATGTCTTTGCTGTCAGGTCGACGTTACGGACGCACCTGTCCCTCCCACTAAGCCATGGAATTCTCATCTATTCAAATTAAATAGATAGAATGGTAAAGTTGATGTTTGTTTTATTAACCTCAGTTTCAAAATGTGTCTTTGGTGAGTTTGTATCAAACAAGCGAGTCAGCCAGTCCTCTTCGTTTTCTGTTCCACATACACAAACGTGTTGGCGAGGGAACTTTGTCAGAGGTTTTCAGCTAATCTCAGTGTGATTGTTGCATTAGGAAAAATCACAGATTCCCGCTTTACGACAATGCAATCAGACCCACTCAGGAGTGACATTTCGGTCCAGGCCCTAATCTTTGCCTCAATCATCTCACCCTGAATATACCAATCAGCATGCCGTGTTTCAGTGCCAGCTAATGGGACGCAGTCAAATTATCGCCAAGGGAATTTGACTTGGAAATGGAAAAGGAAACGAAAAAGAAACAACAAATGTTGTTTATTTTTGAGGAGGACACTGATTGTGCCAATTTGCCAAATCTAACGACGCCCGTCAAAACTCAGATAAGAGCCTGCAAAAAGGAGTCCGTTTTGTCGGAGCATTTGAGGAGCACTTTGCTGTGACACTTAGCACTGTCTCCCCATTAGCCAAAGATATGCCCTTCACTGGAACTTTGAAGATAATTAAACACATAATGGATATCACTGTCACTCTCCGACTTGTTTGCTCATTTGTCTGAGTGAGGCTGCTGCAATTGAGACCCTATTAAAAGGGAATAAATCGCCTGGTTACTAAGTCATTTCACCATCTAGGAAATGGTGTGTGTGTGTGTCTGCGTGTGTGTGTGTATGTGTGTCTGACTATTGTGTAATAAGTGGCTCTCTGTATCATGAATAATTGATTCCTTTCCTCCTTCAACAGTCATTGTTTGGACAACTTGCTAAAATGCCCATTTGATTTGACAAGACAAAACAATGGGGTGGGAGCTTCTATCACTCATTCTCTAAAATTCTCTGTATAAAACCTGTCATCGCAATTTTGCTCTCTTCCCACTTTCCCTGCTCTCTGTCCATGGGGATTGAAAATTCTCCACCACCCCGTGCCCCCTCACCACCACTCATGCTTTTTGCTCCTTTATTTCCTTCCTGTTTTGTTTTTTGTTTTTTTTTGTGTGTGTGGTCTGGACATCACTCACTCTCATTTTCTTCACCTCTCTGTGTCTCTGTTCTGCATCTATAGAGCATCAGTGACTGTCAAGGCCTTGATGTAGGACTTTATTTATGTGCTGCCCACGCTGTTTGCATTCCCATATTGCTTCACAGATGTTGGCTCCTCAGGGAGAGCCAGCAGTGTTGGACCATCCCAGTCCTGTTTTCACAGACAAAATTCAGAGTAATTGTCTCTTTAAAAGAGTTCATTTCTCAGAGGCAAATGGAGTAAAAAAAAATACTCTGGTAATCTTGTAACAGTACTGTATTTGCTGTGTCTATATCACAGTGTAAATAGCGATGTGCAAAATGCGTTTGTGCATGCTTTCATATATTTTACAAGGGCATTCTTTATGGCTCCTGTGCTCATTTGTTTAACATGTAACTGACAAGGAGAGGCCTTATGCACAATGTAATGATCTCAAAGCCGACCTGTAAAACTTTACTGCTGCCATTATGTGCACTTAAACCAAGAAAGGAGCTGCAGTTTATGGCTTTAAGGCAGTTTATTCTTGTTAGGAAAAGGCAGCCAGAGAATGTTCTTCATTTGTGTTCAGACAGGAAGCACTACTCTTTGGGGTAATACTTAACATTCATAACTCTGTTTGGTGAATGGATTTAATATAAACCTCCTGTGAAGTTCAGTTGATAACAGGTAAGTTATTATTCTGTTTTTAAAAAATGACTTTTCTTTATATTTTGCTTTTGGCACCTAAGTGGATAAAACAAAGCCAAAAAAAGCATTTGCTCCATTGTGTCCTCATTATTCAACCTTTCTGGCAAACTGCAAATGCCAGTGTTTGTGTTTTATTAAAGCATTTGATCAGACATCTCACAATAAAAATTCTATAGAATGATAAGTATGCTTATTCATTTTCTTGCTGAGAGTCAGATGAGATGATCGATGTCACACTCATATCTCTAAATAAATATGAAGCCAGAGCCTGGAGATGATTAGTTTAGCTCAGTATAAAGATAGTAACCAGGAGGAAGTAGCCTGGCTCTGTCCAAACAAACTATGCCCACCTGCACCTCTAAATCTCACTAATTACAACGTTATATCTCATTTTTTAAATCTCTACAAAAAAATGAAGAGTGAAAAACATCAATTTGTGTCCCAGACTGTTTTGACTGGGCACAGCGGCTCGAGTCTCTGCTGGTTTCCTGGCAATCTCATGCTAACGAAAAGACTCTAGGAAATCAATGCACCTTGCCAAGAGGTTCTGGCTCAGTATCTTTTAGAAAACTAAGATATATACTCGTGAGAAAACAAGATAAAACTTGTTAATTTGTTGAGATTTAAAGGAGGTGATAGGCTTTTCTTTTACCTATGAAAAATAGACAGCCTTGCTGTTTTCAACTATTTTCAGCATGCTAGGCTAAGCTAGCCCTCTCCTGATGGTAGCTTAATTAAATGGACAGACATGAGAGGGGTGTCAATTTTCTCTATCAGGAACAAATTAAAAGCAAAAAAAAAGTTCTGTTAAGTTGCTTTTTGTGTTCTTTATTCCTCATAAAACAGTATTTACGGTGCACACCAACCCAGTGACTGAAGCTTTATTTCATGTTTGTTGCTCCTGTTGAAAAAAAAACATATACGCTGCACTGACACCTACAGTCCTTTTTTACTCTCCATCCTTAACCTACATGTAGAATCCGTTTTTATATCCCATTCTCTATCCTGCTCATTACATCCCTCCCATCTGCCATCTTTGCCCTTTCTGTTACATCCACTCATGTTACGGTCATATGGCCTTGGGATTTTGTGTCAAGCGCTTCTCTCTACCCCTCTTCATCACTTTCATCTCACCTTTTTCCTTTATACCCAACCCCCACCCCCAGCACCCCCTCTCTGGTTTTGGCCTTCCACGCTTGGAGGAACAGCGTGAGGCGGCATGGCCTCCATGCGGCTGACTGATTATTGTAATTCATACACTTTAATTAGCTGCACAAACCATTAGCCACAATTAGACTATTACAGAACGTTTTGTGGCAGGAGCCAGCACCAAGATTGGCTTTATCTGCTGAAGGGGGGAGAGGGAAAAAGAGGGAGAGAGAGGTAGAGAGGGGCAGGAGGGTAAAATGTATTGAGCTAAGCCATCAGTGTATATGTGTTTTTAAACTACAAAGGGTAATTTAGAATGTGTGTGTTTGAATTTGCCTGGCTTGTGTAAGAGAAGAAAGTTAAAATCACAGGCAGTAAAGAACAACAGATGAGTAGGCAGCAGATTTATTATTGTATTTCTGCTTTAGTTTGATGGGAATCAGCAGTTTGAGATCTGCATCTTTTATAAATAAACATATTGGCAATGACTTATTATAAATAAAAGACACATGCATTGACACACTGTGAATCCTTTGTCATTCTCAACATAATGAAATCTTTGTTTGATTGACACGGTGCACCCCCACATTTTCTCTGCCATGCTAAAGTGAGAGTGAATCATCAGTTCATTTGTGTCACATTTGTGCCTGAAATGGCAGGGTGAGTTGTATTATTAGACCTTTGAAACCATTATTGCATGCTTGACATATCAACTTGATCCCTCAGTCAAGATTACAAAATATATACATCATCCACATGACAGTTGACATTACATGCTTGAGTAGATTGAGGACTATATGAAAAATATGCACTGCAACACTGATTTGTATGAACAAGTATGTACACTAAACGAATGCTGTTGGAGCAAAGTTGTACACTAAGGCAGAGACATTTGCAGCAAACTAGTTATTTTCACATGTGAAAAAGTAAATTTTCCAATAACCTCCCCATATACAGTATATTTTTCTTTAAAGTATAAAACAGAACTTTATTTTAACCTCTTGGTTGTCTTTTTTGACTGTTGTATTTTTCACACGGTCCTTCAGACGTTTGCAGGGCATGAGCTTAACTGTGATCATAACAATCTCAGCTCCGCAGCCGGTCCTTTTCATTGTTCCTACCCATGCTTTCCCTGTACATTGACTTTTTATGTTATCGTTAGGCCACATTGCAATTGCTGTAAGTGAAGGCACAAAGGTTGCACTGATGGCTATTAGACCTAATGCCACCAATAAGCTCTGCCATGCGAGAGGAAGCAGCCCTTCAGCGCTGACAGCATGGCTCAGTGCCTCCACATTGGATCTATACGTCTGAAAATGGCAGAGACCCTCAGGGACAAAATAACATTGCTAGTCTGTTTTACAGTAGAGCTTCACAACATTAAAAGAAAAAACTCTATAAGACATTGGATCTATATGAAGTGTGACTGAACTGAATGCTGCTTTTCTATTTTAATCTTAAAAAGGACACTTTATTTTGAAGATGGACAAGAAAACAATATTTTTTATTTTATTTTACATCCACAAGTTTGATTCAACGTGTAGGAAAATCACACTTTAACTTTATCTCTGATTATATAACAAAACATGTTATATCATCAGTTATTTTTGGTATTTAAACCTAGAGCAACCCAGAGAAATCAAGTAAGGGATTTTAACTTCTTATTAGGAGTCACTCCATAACACGGGTTTTCTCTTAACATGTGCTGTTAAGAGACCCAATAAGATACAAACTACAAAACATGAGCTTAGTGTTATCATTTACAAAAGAAGTTTGTAAGTTAAAATTTCACTTGCTGTTCATGTGTATCAAATGGAAAAATAACAAATGGATTAATATTCTATAACTTCTTAAATATAAATATACATAAATATATATTTAATTGTTTAGAATGAATATAAAACTCACATCTTAAGCATGAAAAGTTGTTCTTTAGTCTAATGGATACTTCTGTATCTCTTGTCAGACAGCACATCAGCTTACAGACATAACTGATGCTCAGTGATATGTGATGCTAACATGGCGTTAGTAAGATTGTCATATCCTTTTAGCAGTTAGCTCATCTATCTTTCATGCTTATTAGTGTTGACTAACATATTTTCACCATTACAATTTACACATTTATAATACACACAGCACATAAAATCCTGGGGATTTATCAAAGTTTAGCACTACATAGAGTCCATTAGGCGGACAGCTGGGAGTCTCTGTGGAGACTTTGTTAATGTTTGTCCAGCTTCTGGCGCAGTGTCTTCCTGGATCAAAACTGTTGGGTTCCTACGAGCCGTCAGCAAAAGTGACTCCATCTTGCCCTGTTCTCACATGGCTACATTGCAATTGTCTGCTCCACTGAAGCCTATTGCCATGTGGGAAAGGTCTGCTCTTTCATGGACACACACACACAGAGGCACTTATACACACACGCACACACACACTTTTGCATCTGGCTGATTCACTTTGCTGAAGCCCACGGACCCCCGACTGCATGATTTATCTAAGCCAGCGAGTCGCACTATTCAGGGTGTTGCAAACTCACTCCACCTCCTCCAGCACTTCACTCTATAATCATTTCAGACATTAGCAGTACAGTTTTTACAGT
>JAPZDY010000012.1:19697749-19711861 GCA_029783645.1 Ctenochaetus hawaiiensis | reverse complement strand
TTCAGACATTAGCAGTACAGTTTTTACAGTTAAGGATTATTCTTTTTCTTGTAATTGTAGACATTTTAATTTCAAGACGTGCAGCTAATATTAAAATTAAGAATGTTTTTCATAATTTCAATCAACAGATTAAATAATTAATTGTGTTTAATTAAATGATGAAATGATGAAATATAAAAGACGTTAAGCACTAATAGCTTTAGGAAAATAATTCGAAGCAAATGAAGTGTTAGGAGAGGTCCACCTTTCAAGATGATTAACCAAACTGACACTGTCACTTTCTATTGACACTAATTGCAGCACATCAAAGACAGATAATATACTAAGTTGTTTAAAGGCGCCATCTTTGTAGGTTTAATCAAGCTAAATAGAAAGAAGCAGCTAGAAACACACCGCTGGTGTTTGAGGTTTGGTTTCAGAGGTGAAATCATGAAACTGCATTACAATAGAGATCCAGAGCTCAAAACATTGTTACTTTTTTGTAATATTTAGGACTGTAATGGAGCTCTTTTATAACCATTATTCATAGACAATTACTTATCCTTTTAGTGAGATAATGAGAGGTGTTTTCCCCTCTATGGTCAGTCTTTGGCATACTTTGCTTATGCACAGATCCCTCCTATATTAAAGCTCAATCCAGTTTCTTAAAAGAAGTGTTAGGGGAAAATGAGAAGAAAATCCTGTTCTGTTGTTTGTTAGTCTTTCATGGTGCAAAAACCATTGCTTATAATCACACAGTCACCTGTATGTATCATCAGAGGGGTAATATTTGGCATGACAATAACAACATCTGTATAGCATCATGTGCAAAAATGACAGATACCAAATTTTCTTTGTCTGTATTTCTAAAATTTGTTTGGGTTGATATTTTGGTTGTGTGCACTTTCTGCATTTGCCAGAGGCAGTTTGGGGGACTTGCATGATGGTTATAAACTGCTTCACCACCAGAATCTTGCCTCAAGTCTTAAGCAGGAACAGCAGTTACATTTATGTCAGAAACACAACCTCTGTGCTAAATAAACAAACGCCTGTGTGGTCGGACTGCTGCTGTCAGTGGAGAATCAGCTCAGATTGGTTGACAGAGAAGAATACCTCTGAGAGTCACACAGCGCTAAACGCTGTCAGAATCACAAAGGCCAGAGTTGTTAGTATTTGCAGCTATGATAAAACTGCACTAATTAACTGCACAGCCTCTGCCCAAACCTTTGTCTCACCTTGAATTCTTCATCATCAGATATTGGGGAAATTCCAGCAGCTTACCATACATTAAGCTCGAGTTTCTAACCCAACGGTGGGCTTGCCACACATTAGCTTTGCGGTCATGCGAAGGGCAGATGCTACTGAAGGGGAGATAATTGGTGGCGAGCTGTCTGAAATGTATAATTAGACGAGACAAGACACTCCCCCTCTTTTCTCTCTTCCCCCCGCTGCTCTGCCTTTTCACTGGGTGATCTGAGCGCCTTAGCATGAGCTTTGATCTGGGCTAAAGTTTTCTGAGCCCTTTCAGATAGGATCAATTTGCTTCAACATGCATCACTCTTGTGCTTTCTCGTCTGGAACAGCACGGCTGTTTTGCAGCAAGTTTGATAACATGCAAAACTGCAGGAGGTGTTGTTCCCAGTCCTTTTTTCTTCCAGTTTTCCCTCCTTGTGAATCTTCCAAAGGGACTATTTCTTTGTTGTCTCTGAACCACATTATGAATGATTATCCCTTTACGTCCTTAGCACGCCATGGCACGTCAACTCAGACACAGACAGAACGCCTGGACTCCTCAGTTTTGCATTACAGCTTCATTATATCGGCAGTTTCATGCCTTCAAATGTGCAGCAAACACAGAAGTTCATCCATTACACTGGAAGCTGCGGTGTTAAACAGTTCATTTACCAAAGGTTTTATTGGTGACTGAAAAATGGTGTGTGTTGGTGATTACTTTTCAGTTTCAAATATGTAAATGAGTTTCGAATATGCAAATGGTTCCATTTATGATTTCTGGCTGGAAGAGACTCACAAGGGTTTGATCTGAGAGTTTAATGTCATCAGTTGTGCCCCTTGTACCATGGCACATTGCCATCTCAGCCTCTCCTCAGTCCAATAACCAGCAGCTTGAGTGTAATGAAGGAGAGTTAGGAGAACTGGAGGTCATTTGGCCCATTACTGGTGGTCTCAACAAGACAGAAGGTAGATGACTAGTATGAGGAGGGTAAGACAGAGGGGCAAAAATTAGGATTCAGGACTCAGACTTTTAACAGGACGCTAATTAGCCAAAAGGTTAAAAGAATAGTTTTGGGAAATATGCTCTTCTGCCGTCCTGCATTGAAAATTTGACAGCCAAACTGAAAACACGACTCCCACACACTGTCATTTTTCACTTGCAAATAAAAATGTTCCGATAACATTTTCTTCAACTTTGTGTATCAGGCAATGCAGCATATTGATCAGATACAGTCAGTAAAAGCAATGTAGATAATGTTGTTTTATTTTTTAATAGTTGTATATTAGTAACCCTGTTTAGTTGATTTTTTTTATTAAAAAAACTATTATATTTTTTAATAGTTGATATGTTATGAATGTGCTTGAAATTTAGCAAATTACTGCTAATTTATGCATTAAAGATCTGTTTAGTTTAATACAGATGTAAAAGTCGAAACTGAGAGGGAGCAGGGTCCCATATCTAGTGATTAAATTATGTGGTAAGGGATCAGATTGGTGCATAGACTTGTGTACTTGCAGAGACCTGATCCAGCATTTTGGGAAGTCTTTCTTTTTTTGGTATTGAAGTATCCCTCCTTGCAATGAAGACAAATTCATTCTTTTTTTTGTCTTTTTGGTCAGTTTTGTCAAACCTAGTTCTGCGCACCTGTCAAACTGCAGGTGTGCAAAAGTTTTGCTCTTTTGACAAGAGCTAAGCTAACATCTAGTTTAAGTCTACTTTGAATCAGGTTGTTGTTGCCAGGTTGTTAAAATTGCTTTCAGTGTGTGGATTGTTTGTGTTGATTGTGTGTCGTAGACAATCAACTTGAGCAACTTCAGTGATGTGGAAAAACACCAAAAACTCTTGAATCCAGGAGTTTCAGGAGAGACAGAAACAATAAAACAGGAGGGTGCTGGGACATGGCCTTGAAAAACAGGAGAAACATGGGAAAAACACAAGAGGTGGAAGGACAATGAAGAGAGGAGCGACCTCACTTGTGGTATCAATCTTTTGATCTTACTTCACAACAAAATTTAACCTACTCATTCCTCATTTTCTTTCTCCTTCTCATTCTCAGCCTTGCCACATCCGCACGAAGGCCACCGCTCTAAACTTTTAAAGCTGCTCTAAACACCATGGCTGTGTTGGGTGTACAGTAAACCAACTGTATACACCCACACCTAATGCTGGTGCCAAGCTCTGAACAGGGAGCTATTTCCCTCCCTCTCCTCCTTTGCTCTTCTCTCTCCATCTGTTCCTGGCTAAGGCAGGGTAAGGAGCCAGGGAGGGCTGCGAGCTGGAACAAGTCTATCTGCAGAAGCAGGCCTGGCCTCAGCAGCCACAGAGGGGCTCAGACTCAATGCTAGAGCCCTCTCCTCCTCCATCCAGATGCAGATGACTTCGCTTTTCCTGCGCTCCTCTGCCGCACAATAATACCCTTTTGTAGCTCGAGGGCAGAATCCCAGCTTTGTCCAGTCAACCTTAATTTATGGCACACATATTCTGGACGCACATATTGTTGCACGAGCTACAAAGGCATAAGCTTTCAAAGAGGCAGAGAGGAAGTGCTGGCAAGAGGATTCTAGCACTTTCTTTGTTTGAGAAATGGTATAAATCATTCACCAGAACATGGCATTCACAACTCCACCGTTGCATTGATTTTCAGAACTTCAAAGAGGTGTAGGGAGTCAAAGGTGATTTTTTTTCCCCTTATCGTCTTATTACATTTCTGCAACCTTCTATTTCACTGGCGACTGACTGAAAGTTCCAGTGTTTAAAAAAAGGTAAACATCACTTTTATGTCTATATTTTCTTGCTCAAAAATTCCATTTTTTTCCCTTTTTTATTACAACCTTTTCTCGGCTGGTATGCAATAATCTATCCACTTTTATTGAAAAGACATTTGCCTGTGGCACTTACGCAGTCAGTTCTTTGCCCCATCTCACCTTTTCTTAACAGGGCCCAGCTTAGAAATGTGCCATGAAAAAGAACTGTATACTTCTGTCTCTGCTGTAGAGACGGTTTTTGTTCTCCTTGACCTGCCATCCATAGTCTAATCTAAAGTGACTGACTGCCCCCTGATGCAGAGAGCACAGAGCTAGACCTTTCAGATTTCTGCTTTTACTGAGAACATGGGGGGAGAAACAAAAGGCTCCGAGGGAGAAAGCAAAACCCACTGATGAACTGATTGACATCACCTGTGATGTGTAAGTAAAAACCAGGTCGGCACACGACTTTCAAGAGGAGAAGTTCACCTCACCGAACTGACATCACCCAACACCTTTGCTTCAGAGAAATTCTATATCCAGCAGGAACTACAAGGTTTTAGTGGGGCTGCGTGTCAGGGCTGAGGCAGAGGTGCATGGCCTTGGAAAATGGGAAGGTTTAAGAATAGAGACCAAGGTCTGGAAGGTAAAATCAATGACTAAAACTACGTGCTCCAGATTGCAACATTTTTTGTCATCCTCTTAATGAAACATCTAAGGTGAACCTTATTCAAAGATTTGTATTAAGAGAGCAGAATGTCACATGTGTTGTCTTTTTAAAGGGCAAAAATGACCAGGGACGCTAAGTAGGGGAATATGTTCTGACAGCAGGTGCACAGAGACAGTATTTAACATTAAACACAAGAGCGGCGCATTACGCACGTGATTTGAGTAACCCTGATGCAGCTCAACAGTACTCAACAAGTTTCATTTTCAATCATATATTGGCCTTTTGCTGGGAACTTAAAATCAATGTTAGCCTTCAAACCAAAGTGCATACATTAAATGATTCATGTTAGATCAAGTAGCTCTGTCGGAGAGCTGCAAAAATATGCTTTTAGCTGAGCAAAACATATTGGATTACTGTGCCGACAGGGACCTTTATTCTGATGTACATCTGAGGAACATTACATTTATTTGGCAGACGGCTTCATCGAGATAACCTTCTGTCAGAGAGTAACACATGCTATGTTTTACTCGAGATAATCATATATGGCTAAATAGCCATATAAATCAGCAGAAAACACTCTGGGTTTTGGCTGTAACATGTCATGCAGTTATAATTTTTACAGATCACTGCAAGACCTCTATTAAAATGACTTGATTAACAAAGATGTGACCGAAACCCTTACCTAATTGAGCCAAATCATTCAGTTGATAAGAGAGCGACAGAAAAAAAAAAACAAGCTCCAGATTGGAATTTGAAGAGACAAATAGCATGTGAATGATGCCATGCATTATTATGTCATCTCCATAGTCATCTAATGGCTATATGGCATTAATAAAGGGAGAGAATTATACTGGAGCAGATGGTGAGAGTACGTTGCTGGCTCAGAAGCTATTTATTAAATGCATTATTAATTATTTTCAACATGATGAGCTCGGTTGGCTTCCTTCTGGATCGACTCTTAGAAAGAGTTCTGCAACCCCTTGTGTCTTCAGACCGGTCCTACACACACTGTCACCAACCTGCCTTCAAGTTACAGAGACATACAAAAGGTCGTGTGATGTGCTCGTGGATTTTTATTATGCATTTGATACAAAATAACTGTGGCTGTCAGAACCCTGTGGCATGAAACCGGGCAAAGTCAGTGTGCTTTGAATTTACACACAAACACACCAGTCACACACACACATACATGCACACACCAATGCCCAAGGTGCAAGCTGGAGGTAACATTTTCCTCACCTGAAACAGGCAGCCTGCCACCTGCCACGCTGCTCCCCACACCCCAAACAGACACACAAACAGACGCACCTATTCGCATACACTGAGGTGGCCGAGGACAGGAGTGTCACGACTCCACAACACTCGCAGAACCCAAGTTCACGCTTTGCTGCTCCCACTAGCCAACTATCATCTCCAAACACCTTACATAGTATCTCTTCTGCCTGTGAGTGATTTATAGACCGCACAGGTTTTTTACCAGAGGAATGTTTTGTTTTTGTTCAGACAGTTGGATAGGAAAATACACGCTGTTTGATTCACAAGCAAGGAAATAGGCACAGGGAGGAAGCCAACTTGATTCTTTAGTAAATCTCCCAAGACGGCGCCGATACATTTTAATGTCACAATTCTTGTCACACTTCCTGCATCATTTCACTGTTGATTCTAAAGGCAAATAAGAAAATTCTGTGTAAAAATGTCAGGAAATGTACTCTAATAAATTTCAAAGTGGTACTTATGTCTGAAATCAATATTTTAATCACACCCATGCTTTCTCTGAAGTGCTTAAGTTGACTTTTATGGTGTTGAATAAAGGCCTACAACCATATTGTGCCACTAGTGTTAGCTTAAGGTTGCGCACATACACGCACACACACAAACGCACAAAGCTCTTTGTTATGAAAAGGGTAAAAATGTCAGTGTTATAACAAAAGAAAAAGTGGTGTAATATTGAAAAACGTTGAGCTCTTACTTTCTTGGCAAAGCAATTTTAAAAATGCTAATATTTTGGTTTAAAAACACCCACTATAAGCTCTAAACATATATCAGCGGCTTCAAAACATTAGCATCCGTGCTGTCGGAATATTTTTCCTGTAATTATGGTTAGAAAACAGCTTTTACCCTGCAAAGGCAAAAATGACAAATTATCAAGGAGGGTGATGAATACTGTACGTACCTTCTCCCTGTCTCTTTCCCTCCCTCGTTGTCTCCCACCCAGTCCCGGCCTGAACTGTAGTTGAACTGAGCCTCCTGGGATCCTTAGTCGGCCAGATCGTTAGCTGGCTGACCCAACAGGAAAGAGGTAAGGAGCGAAGGGTTAGAGGAGAGAAGACTGAAGGAATAAAGGGAGCCACGAGCGAGGTGGGAGGGAGTGCGAGGGAGGGGGACAGAGGTGCATTACATCCATGGTGAGAGCTCAGAACAACAAGGTTACTTCAGAGCACAATGTACCCTGCTCTCAGTAGTGCACCCTGCCCATCGCGCTGCATGCAGAATCACTTTTCCAGACACAGAGAAACCTGCGACCCCCCTGATGCATGCCGACTACGGCGTAATAAAATTCTCTCGACTCTCTTGCAGTGCTTCACCTCATCCCTCCCTGCTCTGCACCTCTTCCTACTCAGAAATAAATATCTGAAAGCCTCGAATCACCGTGCCCAAACGGCCTCCATGAATATTCCGGCTGCTCTTCTTCTCCAGTGTGCGATGCATGCACAGCTTACACAAGCAGCACGCATACAATGAAATACAAACCTGTCCAGCAAGTGAATGAATGATCTGGAATTGATACATCTTCTACAAAGGCAGCATATCATCAATCCAATTTGTCTTTAAAACACACTTCCTTGGGAATATCAAAGAGTGGCGGATCAGTGGAATATTGCATTGCACCCTCTCTACCTACAAGCTGCTGAATGGCTCTTTGGGGAATAACCGCTAATGGTGCATGATGATTTTTCAGAGATGCTTTCATTATCACCTCTGAAGACACATTGATCTATATGGTGTTAAGTAGAACAACACCACATTAAGGCCCCTTATTGGACCTCTGTGTTCTAGCTGGAATGTGAAACACTAGAATCAGTACAAACGGATGTGGGGAGTAACTTCTTGCAATTAAAAGTAAAGAAAAAGTTTCAGTGGGAGTAAATTTACTTTTTACTTGAGTATTCATTTTCAGTTCTGTACCCACCACTGCTTAATACTGACTTGCAAACACTTTAACTGAAATTAATCTTTGTTCTCTAGACTTTTCTAAACCTTTTGGCTGCAGAAAATGGGCTTTAGACATGTTTTTGTTGCTTTTTTGTGGTAGGAATTTGCAATCTAATGCAAACTACAGGTTTCCTTTGATGCTCTGGCCTTCGGTTGTAGTTGTTAATGTAATCATCAAAGTTAGCTACAGTGTTAGACGTGAGCACTCACCAATGTGCTGTGCACTCTGGGTTAATTAGAGACATTTCATTTGCACACACTTTGAATTTATTTCCACATAAAATGGTAGCTAGCTGAACTGTGCAATAAGGGTTTAATAGCTACGTCACAGATGGGCCCCCTTCAGCTTAATGCTAATGAAGTTGTCGCTAGTTTAGCTTGTTATAACCTGAACATCTGACCATGCTGTTGGTTTGTTGTGCTATGTTTCCAGATCTCAGCAAATACATAGATGTGAACAATATTACTGAGCAACACAAGTAAAAGCTAAGATGTAAAAAAAACTGTGGTTTTTAACGATGAACTGAGAGGTAATAAAGACACATTTTGGGAGTTTCTGACAAATAACACTTTGCTCACCTTCACTTTACTCATATCTAAACTGGACCCTTCATGTCCATACAGATCTGCTGCTGTGTGTGTAATGATCTGAATGTTTCACACTGAAATCACAAACTGTAAACAACCTGGCTTCAGAAAAGTTATCCTGTTACTTTATTCATGCCAGCCACTTTGATCAGTCAATGAAACATATTTGACTGAGGATGTGTTGCAACAACTTGTCGTCATTTTTGTAAAATTTAGCATCTGTTTATAGATTTTTCCTCTTTGTTCTTTTCTTTCTGGGGGCACTCATGCTTATCCAAACCCGCTCCCTCTCATTAGCCAAGAGTTTCATGCGAGAAGCCTTTCAGGGACTTGCATCCATTTGCTTTGTGTGTAAAATTCTACATCTGTTCATGGATTTGTCATGTAATTCTCCAATTTGAGCCAGAGGGGGCTTTTTCTTTTTTTTAATTTGTCTTTGACTTCATCCATCTTGCTTTGGGAGATATGTTCAGTCATTTTCAAGTTCCCCAATGTGAAAATATGGAAGATAACATTAATGTTTCCTGATGTTGCACCTCTCTCCTCTGCCATTTGAAGGGACAGATCTTGGGAGGGAACCAGCCAGGAGGGTGTCAGGGTGAATTTTCCAGTGCTGGGCTCGGGGCCAGGCTCGTCCTCACGTGTGACAGTTCTGGGCTTCAGTCTGGAAAAAGCCTGCTGTTGCTATTCTCGCTGCATTACCTGGACAGTCTCGATGCCACCACAGCATGAAGATGTAAAAATCAGGCTTTGGAAGGGAATGTGCACTCCAGCAAGCTTGGAGAAAAAGACAGGCAGCAGTTCTCAATGAAACCTTTTTTAGTGAATCAGTGACAATAACTAAGACAGATGCACATTTCTGTCATTATGCTTTTGTTTTGTTTTTCTCTTTTGCTGCATGTTTTGTTCTTTTCTTTTCCTTCAATTTACACGTGAACAGATATATTGTGCAGAGTTAGCATGTTGGAAACACATTACAACATGATGGCTGTTCTGTGACCTTTAACTTGTATATCATACTATACCTGCATAGACACAGTATGCTGAACATTTAAAGCAGCTGTAGCAATTTCACAGACATATGTTACTTCTTAAGTAGTTAAATCAGACATTGCACTGGAGACATCTCATGGCGAATCTTGCATAATGACATAACTGAAGTGCATAGTTTCCTTTTAGCACAGTTCATATAGCTAAACCAGTGTTATCCCACTGGGCATTGAGCTTCATGGTCCACAAGGCAGCAACAAACTACAGACCTGTCTGCTGCAGGGCTGATTCAGTCCTCCTGGGATCTCAGAAGGGAGAAGAAAACAACCGAACTGGTGGATGGAAAAAGGAGACGAGGGACAAATTGGACGATAGTGTGCTGGTACAAACAAAGGTGAGCAAACGAAAAGAAACTGAAAATAAGATGATGACAGTGAAGAATACTTAACAGGACATATGAGAGAAAGGGTTGTGAAAAAGGTACATGGAGAGTAAAATCATGGAAATCACAGAAGATGGACAAAGCATGTTTGGTACAGTGTTCGCTAAGGGAAGCGAGGGAAGGTGAGGGAGCGGGAGGACAGGGGGGAGAGGGATCAATTAGGTTAACTAGAGAAGATGTTGGAAGAAATAGTTACCACCATCCTGCCTGCTTTCTCTCTGCCTTCTCTTGCTCTTTTTACAGTATCCCTGCTCCCCTCATTTCTCTCCCCTTCCCCGCTGCCATTGTTTCTCCCCCCTCCCTCCCTCACTCCCCACCCACACCGCCCCCCCCATCTCTGGCAGAGTGCTCAGTGAGCACAGTCCTCCTCTGTCAGGCCCCCACACCCCGTCTTCTGCTTCACAGGTAATTAAATGGATTTCCTGTCTTGTAGTCGGCGAGAGAACATGACCCTGCACTCTGCCGGAGCGTGTCCAAAGGCACTCCAGGGCCGGCTCCCCGCACCATCTGCATCTCAGTGTCCGAGCAGAGCAGTGGCCCTAAACAAACACACTCCACCCCTGGGGACTGTCAGGCCACAGGCTCCTCGACTAAACACACTCCACAGATACAGTGAGCGGTAATGAACTATGGGGAGATAGAGCTGTAAATACGAAAGAGCTAAACTACACTAACACAGCTCTGTAGAATTCAGCAGTAACTGCGCTTCAGTTTTTATGCATGTCAGGCCAGTTAATGCCAGACAGACATTTAGAGGACAGAGGAAGCATATTTTCAGGAGTGTCTCTCAAGTTTGAGTTAAAATCTGAAAAAGAAGATTTTTCTTGAGAGTGCAATTTTTTTTTCTATGCTATTTATGTCATTAATAATAGAGCATGAATGAGCACAAAATAGGAAAAATCTTCTCGTCCTACCAAGATCAGACTTCAGATGATGTCCATCATTCAAAAAGAGCTGCAACTTTTTATCTGAAATCCAAACAACCATTCGATCATGGAGAAAAAGAACATTTACTCTGTAATAGTTTGTTCAAATTCTGAGTGCAACAAAATACGTGTTTTAATCCAGTCCGGCACGTTCCTAAAACACAGACTATTGTTGTTCTCTTGACTAACACAAAATAGGGAAAGTTATCTAGTCCTGCTGAATGTATCATAAAGTAAGACAAATTCGAAAGTGCTTGCAATATGAAGAAGCACTCTGAAATTAAAACCATGAACTGAGAAACTATGGATACAATTAAGTAACAACATTTAAAAAAACATTATTATAGTTACTGTCAGCTCATTGTTTAGCTCTGCTCACTCTCACTCAGTGTTCTTTTGTTTCCAGTTGCAACAATTAGCTTCAACGAAAAAAAAACAACAACCCTAAACTGAAGTAAACTTAGTAAAAATAACTGTACACCACCTGCTCAGCACTGGAAATCAGGCAGAAAAACGTATCAACTATGGCTGGTGAATACTGGATTATAGATACATGACTCCCAATCTAAGGAACAGTTCACTTAAAATGACAATTTAGTCATTAACTGTGCACCTCAGTGCAGATGCAATGTTGGGTGAGGTTTGTTAGTCCACAAAACATTTCTGGAGCTTCACAGCAAAACAGCATTGCATCATCTAACTGTTCAAAACAACTGAAAAAGCTGTGCAGTTTTTGAAAACATTGAAAAAAAACAACCCAAGAAACACATAAAATGGCTTCATTGAGAGTTATCCAGGTCCCTGGAAGCCTGGAGGTCTTAAATTGATTTGAAAAGATGTTACTCGCACTCTTTTAAAGCCAAAACCTTCACAGCAGCCGCAAAACCAAAATCATTACTGGGCACCTCATCTGAGGAGCCCAAACCCGAACTCCTCACTCCGTCAAAGCCTCCAGGAAAAGAACGCGCTTGAACCATACCTCAAAAAAAAGTAGATTTTTCTAAATATTGAATGAAGCTTCAATGGTTAGGTAATACATCAAAAGACCTAAAATGTAACGTTAGCTCCAAAAGATGCACTTGTTGCTGCAGCAGAACTTTCTCTCTTGTCTGTGACATAAGCTTCTGGTTAGCAGGTAAACACTAAGACCCGCTGAGATTTTGAGTTCTCATTGATCTCGTCAAATGACAAAAGGAAACATGAGTTTGCACATGCACAAACTGAATCACCAACATCATAAACTTACATATATAGCTACAATGAAGATTTCGGCTTCAAAAAAGAGACACATAACATCTTTTCAATAAGTTTGGGACCTCTGGGCTTTCTGAGATTTGGATTTGAAATTTCCTGTTTGTTTTTCGTTTTTTGGTCGTTTTTTACTCTTTAAACCAACTCTTCTGCTTCAGTTTTTTGTGGAGTGCTGTAATTCTGTTTTCCATCGGCATGAGGGTGAGAAGATATGAACAAATTTTCATTTTGGGGTGAACTTTTCATTAATCATTAAACGTCTGATTTTGCTTGTGAATTACTGGATGTGTGAATATGCAACATTTTGCAAATAAGATTGAAATATCAACTTTAAAAATATCTCAGTTTTGTGTTCACACTTTGTTTCTGCTGCCTTCCAGTGGTCAGATGGTTCATTGCGGGTATAAAGCTATTTGACAATAAAATGCTACCACCTAACAACGTGTTAGCTTGTCTCTTGAGTGAAAAGATATGTACAAAGGGCTTCAGTTCTTTGAGCCTGTACAATGTCATTATGTGGATGCCTTTGAAATATTCATACCAGTAATGTGCTGGTTTGAACTGGTTTATTTCGATTTTTTTTATAACAATCCCAGTATGCAAGTAATGAGCCAAACTGTAGGAGACGTGTCATGACATAGACATAGGTTTAGTATATAAACCCTTGCTCTCTGCTACCATGATTTTATTCTACATTCATTTCTTTTTTTCCCTTTATGTTAATTTCTCAGCAGAAACCAGAGGAGGTGGGAGATAAATGCAGTGTGTAGTCAACTGTATGAAAGCATGCAGCTCCCAAGGGCAGCAACCTACTGTCCTACCCCCCACTGTGAGAAACTTACTCCATCAGCAGGGCCTGAGTGCTCTTCAAACAGAGGCCCAAGGATTAACGGCGTGGGAGCAGATCTCTCTCTCGACCGCTCCACTTCAAGCATCTTGACACGAGTCTTCATAGTTCTGTCACGGAAAAGAATTACACCTGACAGTCCGCTTACGGGCATGGGAGAGTGTGTGTGTGCGCACAGGAGTCAGTCAAAAACCATGCCGTCAATGCATCGAGCTTAGAATGTCGACTCGTAAGTTTTACTGACAATTTAAGAGGCAATTGAAAGAGAGTGCTGATGAACAGGTAACAGTTACCTTGATATCTCTATGTTCTGTATCTCCCTGCAAATTATTTCTTTTTCAGATTAGTCTCAAAACTTATTTTCATTGTCATTATTAATTTTTTTAAGTTTTCATTCAACACTGTGCTAAAAATATTATGCTTTGCATGCGATGAATGAAAAATAATAAAGATTTACTTGGTGTTCTCAAGTGATCATGATCAGTTGTTTCCTCCCTGGACTTTTATTCCCAAAAGGGGTTTCAAGTTATATGTGATGCATCCCAAAATGACTGACAGGATAAAGGGATTCAGAAAACTGATTTTTAACATAATTTCTATAACTTTTTTTTTTTTTTTAAATACTGGAGTAGTTCAGCCATTCTGCCCTCAATTAAACAATTAAACAATTCACAGACTGAGAAGGACAAATTACTCATTGCTTAATGCATATACAGCATTTAACCTACCTAGAGAGGGCAAGGATCAGACAGTGCAATTGCAACTGGACCTCCACTTCTTGATATTAATAAAAACCTTAAAATGAATAAATTCACCACACAAATCCAACCTCAAGTCCAGCAGCAACTGAGATAATAAGAGTTTTACCGCACAGTCAGTAATGGAAAAAGTATCAGAAACCTTTACTTCAAGATGCTATAATCTCTATTTTCTACAAACAATTAATCACATGTGTAATTTGAAAATGAGTGTATATATTGACCAAGACACAGAGTATCATCACCTGATTCAGCATTCCCCTTCAGAAGGGTTTGATAGTCTTGTAGCCTGTTTTTCAGCTGCAGCTGGCAGCTGTGAGTCAGAAAGCTACAGTAGCACATCTTTCACCACCTAAAGGCACCAGACACATGAGGTTAGTGTCTAGCTGGTGAATGAAGTGAAGCATTTAGCCACTAAAAAAACAAACGTTTTTGTTGGTGGAGACCAATATCAGAGGTAGAAGTAAAGC
>JAPZDY010000012.1:19673306-19697571 GCA_029783645.1 Ctenochaetus hawaiiensis | reverse complement strand
TCAGAGGTAGAAGTAAAGCGGATATTGAACTCATATTCATCAGCAAGTCAAAAACCCAGTTCAAGTGTTGCTCTATGATTATATGATGTGTGAATAAAAAATATTTCTGACACATTAATTTCTTTACATTAATTTCAGGGTTTACTGCTTTTTGGCCCATGAAAAGCATAAGTGTTTTCAATATCACCTATAAAACACTGAGCTACAAAAAGAAGTTATGCATTAAAACTGTAACTAAAGACTAACTTACTTTTTAGTCACAAAAGTAAAACTATATGAAAAAAAAGGGTCACCCTGCAAACAATGTATTGTACTACTTTATTTTTAATTTTTTAGATAATATTTGCTTGTATTAATGTGAAAGCAGCATTTTTACCGTTGTAGTTAATTGTGGGGCAAAATTTGACAGTTTTGTTAACTGTTAAACTGTTTAATCTTTAGAAATGTTTTTCATACAATTGCTCAAATATTTTGATACTTAAAATCTTTGTAAATCAACAACTGTACTGCACTGTACGATACAGTTTTTCCATCTGAAAATTAGAGGCACATTAAGTGTATAAAACAGGTAAAAAACCAAAATAGTCAAGTAACGTACAAGTACAATACCAGACACAGCAGTCAGCAGTGCAAATGTAAATGTGAGTCTCATTGTTAAATGTGCTAAAGCATTAATCTGCTCTCTTTTGCAGAGCAGGTTTTTCACTGGAAGAGAGAGGTAGCTATCTCAGGTCACAGCTGAAAGCACTGTTTGCCTGCAGTAACCACCCCTAGAGACTGGAGGTGGACTCCGCTATTTCCCTGGCCTAACGACCCTGCCATTAGCAGGCAATTGAGATGAACCAATAGAAATCACAGCTCGCGCTCAGAATTCATTAACTGCAAGAGCGTGACGAGTCACAAGAAGCACATTGAGGCAGACCGGGGCAGCACTGCTCGACTTTTTTTTCCCCCACCATGACCGCTGAACATAAATCAGACAACGAGACATCGCCATCGAGACTGAGCACCCCTGGAGTCTCTCTACTAGTCAGGAAGGAGTATGCAAATGAGGACCTTGACCCAAATCAAATTCCAGAGCCCGTTCGTTAATTGCAAATTACAGACCCCGGCACCCCAATCAACAGCCTTTTAAGGGAATGATTTCAGACTCATTTTTGCAATCCTCAGAAAAATATGAAAGGGCAAGAAGAAGATGCAAATGTCTGGATTTGTGATGCACAGAACATTATTGCAACGGGACCCTCAGTCAAAGCGTTGATGGTCAATTCTGTGTGCCAGTGGACCAAATAAGTGCTACGACAAAGGACAGTGGAAGTGGTCCTGCCGTAAATTAGACAATTATAAAATAGTAAAAATGTTTTTTCCCAGCTGTTAGAAAACTCAGAACTGTCACCTCATCTCCTCCTGAGTCAGCCAGCGAATGAAAGCGCTGCTTTGTGGAGCCACTTGTCTTATTACTGCATTATGATGGGCCAGAATGTGGCAATCTTCCTCCAGAATTAATATAACATGACAGGCCAAGAGACATCAGTTTGTTAAATGCAAATCTACCCAGTGTTCCTTCATGTCTCCATCATTGTTTTGTCAAGTGCCCTGCAGGCCCAAAGACAGCAAATGAGTCCCAATTCATATTTTGTTTTCTGGTTTTTCACACCTCAGCTGTTTTCTAACAGACTGCGAAGGGAGGAATACAATATGCACAATTTACATATTCCTCATGCATGTGGAAAGGTGCCTTTTGTTTCTTTGCATTTGGGATGTGCGCCCTGTCACCTAAAGTGATTGTGACAGGTATTTTGCTTTCATTATTTCTACTTTCTGTTAAATCAGCGAAACAGTCCCTCTCATGATTCATAATGCAGCCAGTTAGAGGAAGAACTAATCATGTCATAAAGCCAACTGGCAACTGAACTTCTGTATTATCCTGAGCAGAGAGCAGCACAGACCACACACCGGTATATACACTTTACAGTTTTAAGACATAATCATGGCCTTAAGACAGTAACTATGTTAACATGCTATCTATAAAAAAATATAAAAATGATGTCATTCACATTCAGCTTTATCTTTGTTTTGTGTGCGTGTTGTGGCAAAGAAGGTAGAAGCAATCTGTAAACATAACTATTCAGAAATGTACAAATAGCGAAATGACACTTAAAGACCCCCCCAGTGAAAATCTAATTTTTAACCGTCTCAGCATGTCCGTCTGGTGTTTTTCACATTTCATAACAAGGCAAACTGGGGTTAAAATTAGTAGTCAGTGCTGTTGCTGTGAATTTCCTTCTTTAAACTGCACTGATGACAGTTAAAAAAATATTTTAAACGCTACGAACATAAAAACCTAAAATGAAAACTTGGGGGGGGGGCTGCACATGTAACAAGTTGCTACAACAAAACCAATTGCAGTCAGTCAGAGGAGAAGCTAAGGCTAGATTGATCTATTTAACATCATTATTAGCTGATAACTAACTTAGTCAAGCTGAAGGGTCAAGATATCTTTAACTGTTGCATTTTACGTTATAAAGAATGATGCATAGAAAACATCACTGTGCAAGTGACTGTGTCCATTTCTTCTTTTTCAGTAGCTGTTTCTGGTTCAAACATGTCTTTATTCTTTAAGTTACGAAATTAGCAAGCTAACGGAGAATCAAGTAAAGGAGCGATGGAGGGGAGTGGTTGCTGGCTGTGGGTGTGGCCACTCCAGAGACATCATGCATAATAAAGATGTGACACTCAAGCAATTTGACTGATATTTGTCTTGAAAAAATGTCAAGATAAAACTTTTTGACTATTGGGGAGAATAATTTAGGGTTCAAATCAATGACAGGAGAGGATCTTTGATGTTTTTTCTGTTTTGTAGCAGTTGCCAACTAGCATTAAGGTACAGCACAGGAATTTACAATTATATTATTTACACAACATCATCGCATGTGAAATACTTACACAGTGTAACAACACCCTTAATGTACATGTTGATACACACACACAAACGCGCACACACACACACACACACACAAATGCATCCACCTCCCCACAGATGCTCCTACTTGTCTCTGACCAAACTCACAAACACACACTCAGACACAAGCATTGCTGAAAATCAGGCTGTTGGGAGCTGTGAATGAAGCAATATTGTAACCTCAACCTATATGGCACTTTCCCACTGTGGGTTCAGCCAATGAATTATCCCCTCCAATAAATCCTGTTTGGAGGATAATCCTTTTCCCATCTTCTGGACAGACACTTTCTGTAATGAAATGGCCCCAGGTCCTTCCCTGTAACCCAGTCCCATCCCGACCCTCTAACTTTTCCTGTCTCAGGGGAAAGAAGGGCTTACAGTGTGGCTTCAACCCCTCTCAACCTCTGCTCAGCTTCAGTGGCTTTGTCACCTCCCACCTGCCCCCACACCTAACCCATCTCCACGTTACTTCTTCCTCACCTTGCTCTAGGTGCAACTTCATTTCCTGAAATGCTCCACTACACTACCTCTGCTGCAGATCTCTCTCGGCTCCGCTGTCTGCACTCACTCATCCCTGCTTCCCTCTTTTCTCTGTTTTCCCTTCCCATTTCTTTCCCTGTTCAGTCAAAAAAAAAAAAAAAAGATGGAGCCAAGCTCAAGCAATCTCTTTCCACATCTGATGATCTGAGTCTGTGCAAACACCGATGGAAAAGCTTCTGCTGCTGTAATGAGGCGTCTTGCTGCGTCATATTTGCTGTCTCCATTTTCTAAGAACCCAGTTTCGCTTGTGTTCTGGGTTCCTGGTCAGCAGGGGGGCTGTAGCTGGCGTTATATAGCAGTGGGAAGGCAACCTAAGCCAGGGTGGAGCGGGAGGTGTAAATGACATTGGTGGAGAGCCGAGAGGAAGCTCTCTGGGGCCTGAGATGGAGGCAGGATGCAGTGCAGAACTCTGGGAAGACTAAGCCAGGGTTTTACTCAGTAATTGGGTTGCTTGGAGCAGCTGGCAAGTTGGGCAAGAAAAGCTTTGTAAACAATGCTGCATGTAGGAACACTGAGCTCTGGTGAAAATACAGAGAAAAAAAAACTTTTCATTCATTTCAAACATAACAATCAGAACAATATGAAGCTGTTTACCTGTACTGTCATCTACAGGGCATTCAAACACCATATAATATATTTACAGATTTTCTGATTGGGGTTATTGAGGAACTTATCATTTCATTTCATTATATTCAATTTGAAGACGCACTAGTGCATTCACACTATGTGAAGGCAAGAGCCAGATATCATCCAGAATTGCCAGTGCATGTGCATCCCTTTTAAACAAAAAACTAAAGGAGAGAGAGGACTTACAGTAAATAATTAAACAGAATGTGTTGTGGATACACTATTTTGCATTTTATGTTGCATTTTGTGTGTTTTTGCACAGAGAGAAGTAAGAAGAGGTTCTATTGAGTTGATGTGAACCTGTGATAAAAGTTTTTTGGGGCATTTGAGGCCAGTGCAATAAGCTGTAAACAAAAGAGCAATACATCATCAATGCACAGTTGATTAAGTTTTTATGTTAGCAAACAGTTGCCTTTTTACATAAAATAGCTGCTACATCTGGAAACAAGGCTGCTTGGAAACCATTGATAGTGAACCAAAACAATGGTAGGAAAGATAGAGATGATAAAGGCCAAAAAGCTCTGTACAGCTGAGAAGAAATGCAAGGTTGTTAATAATCATTTCATTTAACATGTATATGCTAAGCTTGAAACTAAGCTGAGATAAGCAAAAAAGAGTAAATGTACTCAAAAGTGTGACAGATGTACTCCCTACATTGCACAAATATTCTTAAATGCATTCTTCAACCATCCTTTTCATTAATTTGCTGACAGTCTTACAGTTGTTTTTTTCATTTTATTTTCATGCTTGATTTAATATTTTTATTTAATAGAAAAAGTTACATTAAACAGCTTAAACCATTGTCTGTAATTCTTACATCGATAACGGGCCTATGTTGTCAGTGATCATTTGAGAAACGTGAGATAGCTCAACATATCAGTCAACTGCTGTAATTCAGCATGAGAACATGTTGTATTTGTGTGGTTTCAAACATGTGATAAGCCTTTAAGATAACATTTCATAAAATGTTTGCTTTCTCAGTCCAAACAGAAGCTGCTCAGCTGAGCCCAGCAGCAGACTTATCCCTTATCCCTCCTCACCTTTCTGTACGTGTTGTCGCCATCTATCTCACCCCCTTACCCGGCCTGGGCTCTCACTATGCCCCGCCCACCCCCGCCTCACCCTCCCAGTATCTCCCCCATGGACACCTGGCTGATACGGAGGCTAGAGGGCTGGAAGCATCCCCTACTATCATCATCTCTGTCTGCCAGGCATGTGCCACACTGCCTGCCTGCCAAGCCTGGGAGGGAGACGTCCCTCTGTCTCTCTCTCTCTCTCTGTCTCTCTCTCTCTCGCCTTCAATCTACTGTTTTGACGTTGTGTTAGTGCATGGTTCTGCATATAATTTGGGTTCATGTTTTAGAGACTTTAAACTCAGCAAAACAACTCACAAAGACACAAAACCACTCACACACATAAAATACAATAGTGTGATTTGTCAGCATTATTGCACAAATAAAAAAAACAGCAGAACCATTTTCTGTTTTTCAAATACAAAAATATTAGAAAATGTTTTTTTTTGTGAACTGAAGCCGCAAAATTTCAAAAGTTTTGGATCTCAGATGTTATAAGTTTTATTCTTGAACCCCTGAGAGTAAGTATTTTTATTCCCTTCCAAGACTTTTGATGCCTTTGATCACAATACTAGAAACTCTGCTTCCTTTCTTTTAACCTGTGTTTCCCTGTTAATGACTATGATCTGAACTGTGCACCAATATGCCTATGTCTAGACTTTGATATTCACAAACAGCCCCTCCCCCTCCTCCTTTCTCTTATGTGACTAAGAATGTTAATCTTTGAGTTCCACTAATGTTTTCAATTAATTGGCATCATTAGTGGAACGGTCGACCCACGGTGCACAGAGACATGATAATTGGGCAGGTGGAGGGGAGCACAAGAGTAAGAGGGAACCCTTGTTGTCTTGCAGGTGGATGTGTGTCAGAACATGTGAGGTATCATTATCTTTTGTTTACCAAAGTGTACAGAGTAGAGGGTTTGGCATCTTAAGAAAAGGCTGTATGTTTGAGAAGCGATGTCAAATTCTGACTCTGAGGTTGAGAATTTGATAGTTTCCTCTGCAAAGACCACTGACCTAATTACCAGGAAACATGGCTGAATGATTTTTTTTGTGTGTGTGTTTGTCTGGTATTGTGAAAGCTTATGCATGCAGCAATATGTGTGTGCATACGTCTATGTCTGCCTATGTGTGTGTTAGGGCAATGCGTCTGCCTTGTACCTTAATGAGTCTGCAAAAGAACAAGGCCGTAATGGACAGAATTTTATTCCTCTCATCCAAAGATCATCAGTTTATTTGTGGAGAGAACACACCCCCGCCTCTATGATGCACACCAGTATATCTGCACTTCTCCATTATTCTGTCATTAAGGCACCTGTTCCCCCCCCCCCATTTTTACTTAAAGTGTCAGTGTCATGTATGGAGCAGTCTCTCTCAGTGTCATCATAGCCCTCAGGCTACAGCTGAGGAAGACGAAGGCAGGAGAACAGATAAAGTGAGTGCTGTGTTGCGTTATTTAGTGCATGAGAGCTTTGGGCAAAAAGCTTATTTTGTGAAGCCCCTTGGAAGTGTGTATGTGCTCATATGATACCCAATGGTAGCTGCATGTGTGTGTATAAAGCCTAAGTGCCTGTATCCACTCTACTGTGTGCTGAGGTGTTGAATACAGGACAAGCTGCCTCATTTGGGGACATCATTAACTTCAGTCATTTCCCATGATGCTCTTGCTAAGGTCAGGGGTGAGTGGTAGTCAAGGGGAGGAGAGAGGTAGGGAGAGAGGGAAAAAAAAAATCTATGCACTGCTCCTTTAAGAGGGGCATTTAAAGAAGCTG
This sequence comes from Ctenochaetus hawaiiensis, assembly GCA_029783645.1. Lineage (NCBI taxonomy): Eukaryota > Metazoa > Chordata > Actinopteri > Acanthuriformes > Acanthuridae > Ctenochaetus > Ctenochaetus hawaiiensis. The sequence continues at coordinate 19,690,595 of JAPZDY010000012.1, read as the reverse complement.
CCAAGTCAATAAGCAGGGGATTTAGAGTGAGGAGTTGGAAGGAAGCATTTTGAAAGGTCAACAGAGTAGTCTTTAATGATCCCCCTATTAGCAATTTTTAACAATTTTTAGGGAAGAGGACGGCTCATTTGGTACATGTCTAAGCTCATCTATGTAAAATAATATGACACCTTGGAAACCAAAGTCAGACAACAGATCTGTGACATTGAAAGTTTTCAAAACCGCATGGGAAAAAAGCCACGGAAACATGGGTTGCATTGAAATATAGCTATTTTATATAATATACCAGTACGTATAGGCGACCACTCCTTCATGTTGATTGAGGTGCAAATAGAGATTTCATCTGTGTCGAGATTGCACTATAATTCAGGTTATCACTCTGAATAATTTCTGTTTTTGATGGGTCCAATATAAAAACATGGTGAAGTGATGCTGTGCAGAGATCTGCAAGAACCATCATGTGATTAAAAATCAAGAAGAGACCTCCAAGGTTTTTTTTCCAAACGATTGAAAAGGGACTGAGGGAAGAGCACTGTGTTCTCGGGTGAAGACTTTCTCTGGAGAAGATCGAGGAAGGTGTGTTAATAGGCATCAACTAACAAAGTAAAATCTTTCTACATATGTCCTACCCATTTTAATAACACAACATATCAACATTTCCTTTTTTGCCTATTAAGAATACCCACATGAAAAAAGCTCTTGACAACAAACTGATTTTAGTGTAAAATCTAATGAATAAAACACTGAGTTGCACTTCCAATAGAAAAATAAAACTTTGGATATTTAAAACTTAGAAAGTAGTGCTTAGCCACTTTGAGAAAGCTTAGGTGTCTCACCAGTGATCTGATGGATCACCAACAAGGAGAGGTCACATTGGAAAAGCTATTATTCATCCACTTTTAAATTGTTAATTCTAATTAGTTAACCTCTCTTTTGAATTAGTATAGAAGCCTCTAAATGGAATTTATTGAGGAACTGACGATGCGAAAGAAATGCTTAGTTACCTACATTCAGCATGAGATTTTTTAACAGTTTGCTGTTTTGGTTGGAGTTTGTTCTGTCCCAAGCCAAACGTCACCATTTTAGTGAAGCTCAAAGTGTTTTTCATGGCTTCAGGGTGGTCTGAGTGTAAAGAATACGACAGAGCAAACAAGAGGAAAGGTATATTGAGGTACCTTGTAAAGATTGTCAATGACTATTCAACCCTTCAACGATGGCAGTAGAGACTGGGTTAAGATGGAGATGATTTGGAGAGAGAGACTCGCTCTTATAACTATGACAGTCGGTACATAGCCTCATCATTTTCAGAATCTTATATCACAAAAAAAAAAACACACACACATTACAAAAAGGAAAAGAGCAATTGTCACTGGCCCTTCTGTACTACCCACACTGCCCTCCAGCCTCGGCATTTAAATTGTCACTTCACACACACATGCATTTAGCAGTTTTATCAACATGAGCAGTGCAACCCAGAGACATGGACTTCAGACAGAGTTCAATTTATGAGTGCTTCATGGTATGGGGGATGCTACTGGCAAAGCATATATGAAGCAAGTAAATTACATCTTTTAACATCTTCATAAACATGTAGCAAAGATTTTTTTTGAAGGCATTTCAACTTCATTCAGTAGTGTCAGTAGAGTGGCAGGAAAGGCAGAGCAGAGAGAGGCAGCAAAGGACCACTACAAAATAAAACCTCCAAACCACTGTGGTCAGGACTCAGCCTTGATATGTGATACACTTCTGCCAGGTGAAATCTTAGGCGCCCCTCATGGATCTGCATACACAACCAAAACCTTTTTCTTTTATTTTCTTTTATTTATTTTTTTTTGTAATAATGATAAATATGTAAGATCTCATATTGTAATAACTCCGCTTTGAGATAAATGGTGTATTTCTCTCACATCATAGAAGCCGAAGCTAATAATCTCACCCTGTTACAGTTCACATGCAGTCTAGCCATGAAAAGATGAGTCACTTTTACAATTTAGTGCTAGGGAGAGGTTAAAAATTCTCAGATTAGATATTGGGGTGATCCCCAAGTAGAACAGGGGAGCCTAATATAACTTTCAAAATACTAGAAAAAGTAAATATTGCTCATAAACAAGTAAAGCTTAATGATATCTGTAAGTCAGAAGAGTTATTAGAGTTATTATACAAGTGTACTCAACCTTTTTGTCCAAGTATTAACCCATCCACAAGAAGAGCAATGGTTTGCAGACAGTGATTAGTCAGGTTTCCATGGTACAAATATGTCTTTGCAACAAACTGTATGAAAGTATTGTGCTGTAAGCAACTGAAAAAGCTAATAAGTTAATGAGTTTCTTACGTGACCATTAGCATGCCTGTTATTTACCCTCTTTATTAGTTCTTTTATTAAACAAAAAAAATGTGCAATAGGGAGCAGTTAAATAGAAAGCCAGTATAGAGGAAAAATATAGAGAAGAACAGGTTGTAAGAGCTAACAAGTTAGCGGCTGGCTCATCAGTTTCAGCAGTTCACCAGCAAGTCCTGTGAGTGCAGTGGACAGAGGCCTTGTATAGGACCAAATATTTTGCAAAGATTAAATGATCTTACCATAATACTGGTGGGTTCAAGAGTTTACTCTCCTACAGCATATTTATGTTCCTTCTGGTGTTTTCACTTAAAATGATAATGATTATTGAAAATGATAATTAAGCAAGAAAAAATGCACAGCACACTACATGTGGGCTACAGTAAATATTGGAATTAAATATACTTTTGGAAGATAAGTTACTGTATACAGGTTTGGGGTAATGAAGCATTCAATCTGCACAAACATGTGGAAATGCTAAAATTAATTAGTAGGGAATATAATTAAAAGAGATCAGAATGCACAAAGTTGAATTGTGGAGCCTCCCTGTTGATTTTCCCTCACATCAATGATTTAACTAATTAATTTTATCTATTAATATTTATGCATGGGGAAAATTATTCATTAATGAAACGTCAGAATTGAATAGATATCTTTTCTCTGTTTCATCTTGACGTGAGGGTGTTTTGACAGTCCTCCTCCCATCTGGAGATCTTATAAGAGCGGGAACAGACTGCTTATGAATATTGACATTTCTCCAGTCCGGAAAACGGGCAATTTGTGTTGAATTATTTCAGCCTATCAAGTATGTATAGTTCTGAATTGATTAAACAAACTTTAAAGATTGATTATCTTCCGAGCGGATATCTTTTGGCAAACACCGCTTCCCTGATCTGAGCCCTATTCAGGGATTTTTTTTTAATTTAGCACCACTTCAATGAACTGTGTAGTGAAGGCCTGCTGATTATTGTCGGACAGATGGTTCTCCTCATCAAATTCTGTCTACAGGTTTTTCTGCTTATCTAGCTCCAAATTAAAACCCACAGTGGTATTATTTTCATAAATCTGCTATTATTTACGCATTTCTTTCCCGGCACCTCTGAGTTAGCTGGGACCCACTAATACCCTTCAGTAGCCTCAAAAACATTGTTTTTGATCCAGTTTTGAGTCTCATCGCAGTACGTGATGAGGGCATATTGTAATTAATCTCCTCTCCTATCTGACTGTTAGATCTTTCCCGGCTAATGTTGTCCTGCTGGCCTGATCTGGGGAACATTAGTTGTTTTGTTTTGAAATGTGTCAAGCATGAAGGAACCATTAACAACTAAGCCCCACCGGCTGCCCCGCGGCACACTGTTGCACGTTGTTTCTATATCTATGTGATCTTTTCTCTTTTGTGTTTTCAATACAGTCTTCCCAAGGATAGCCTCCTTTTGATATGCACTTCTAAGCGCGGTAGAGGATCCTTTGTGGGGACTTCAGGTAAAACAGTGGCCTTTGTAATGATTTAAAAGCAATTGACAGCGACAGGACTCTGCACTGCAGCGTCTCACTAGGTAATGTATTAAATATCGTTATTTTAGTTACACATAAATCCATTTTGTCTCCAGTTTCAAATTAATCACGTTCTCCTCTGCCACAGTATATAATCAAACCACGGAGATTTCAGTATTACAGAATCATCATAAGGTAATCAATGCTGTAATGTGACACTTTTTATTAAACATGTAATCAGAGATTACAGCAAAGCGATATTCTTTTTTATGAGATTCATGTGCATGTGTTTGTGTGTGTGTAGCTAATGTGAATGTGTGCTTTCTTTGTTTTCCACGCTGCTAATGAGTTGACCTCGGCCCCACACGGCCAGAAAAAAATATCTTTAAAGTGCTAAGCACTGCTTATTATTTAAGTGTCACCGCCACTGTCCAGGGTATCAGTGGGGTACATTTGTGGGTTTTTTATTCATCTTTCTGCCGCCCCAGTGCTGAGTCTGCAGGCCATTAGTTCTGTAGAAGCACAGAGGGACCGACCGTGGAGTCAGTGAGGTAGTGTAGGACTTAGACAGCACAATATCTCACTTTCTAAAGAATATTACTTTACAGGAGCTGAAAGAAGAGTTCATAATGAGAGAAAAACCAGTCATGAAGGCAGAAGCCATACTGCTGTGTGAGGATTATTTTCATAGCATGAAGCAAAAGGAAAGGATAACCTGGTATTTCACTGGTTAGATCCATTGGAAGTCAAGAGAAGTAAAAAACAAAAGCTTCAGGGCAAGGTCATCATTTCTATCCATGCGGCACCCACAGAGAATATCTGTGTAATGGTCTCAGCCGGCGTCTGGTGTGTGTCGGTGTGTGCGAGAAACGGAGTGAGTGAACAAGTGAGCAAGCAGGCGAGGAAGAAAGAAAAGAAAGAAAGAGTAGGATTCTTGGAGTCATTTATAATGTTGCAGCCATGCTCTTTCCATCTCCCAGGGTGTGTGACTCCTTGGCGGTGTGTGTTGCCTTGAGGGAAACACCAGACAAGGACAGAGCTGGGGTTGCTGCTGCTGCTTTGGCGGGGGAGATACATCTTGTAACACAGCATGCTAAATGACAAAATGATATCTCATCAGAGGGCCACCCCATGTGTGTGTGTGTGTGTGTGTGTGTGTGTGTGTGTGTGTGTGTGTGTGTGTGTGAGTGTGTGCATGAGTGCATGTGTGCATCTCAGAGGGAAAGTCCCCGGATATCTCAATGTGTATATGCTTTCATGGAGGAGCACTGTAGCATGCTGTTTGTAGAGAAAGCTTTGAAACAGCGATGTTGCTGTAGAGTGGAAACATTGCAGAGTGTCTGCACTGCACCAGCCGTCACGTATCACAACATCTGGATAAGTGGCAAATAAAAAATTTAAAAAAAATACTTTAGAAGAATCCACAGTGACTGTATCACCAAGTTAAGCTTTTCTCCTAGCTTGCATATGAAATGTGTGTCAGCCCACCTCAAAGTAATCTCAAAAACATCCACAACACACTGCACATGAAGCCAAACAAACTGTCAGCTTGATGGGGATTTTATTTTTATTTTTCACCCACTCTGGGATTTCACACCTGCTACATAATGCAGCATAAGTCACCACCGGTCATGGCACCTTCCCACCCCTGAAAGGTCGGAGCAGCCATCACGGCGGTACCAGAAAGATCCACGGAGCAACCAGGGCAAAGGTACTCGAGGGGCGGACAGAGCCCAAATAAAGCTTTTAATGAGCTAGCTATTGATCCCTTCACTGAAATAAACTCAGGAGTATTGGCAGGCCCAGAATCCCACTTTGAAGGGACTCCATAATGAAGCTGGTCAATGCTAAGCTGTCCGCAATCAATCCCCCACATAACAGTTAATTACAAGTGAGGCTGCCATCAAGCAAAGAGGGGAGAGAGGCGGGCTGAAGGCAAAGAGAGGGTGAGGTGGAGCGCTGGAGGATGAGCTTTGTTAAGGCGAGGGGGTGCAGGAAGAATATTGAACGGTTCAAGGCAGGAGATATGAAAATGAAATGCACCAAGTAGAGCGTGTGTGTGTGTGTGTGTGTGTGTGTGTGTGATTTCCTAGTATGTTTCCCATATAGACTGTCTAACAGGCGTCTCTTGTTAGGCTTTCCTGCTCTGAGTGTGTCAATTTCTCCTCGTTAATAACGCTAAAGTGTTCACCAGCAACCCACTGTGCACGCTCCTCGCATCACCCTGTCGCACATCTATTAATGAATCGAGACTACAGCTTTTTATAGACAACATCATGATCTTTATGGGATTCGTTTCTTTTTCTTCTGTTAGGTGCACAGCACATACAGCATTTGAAAACCAGTGCTTGCAGATTTTCTATTAAAAAAATCTTAAAAGCTTGCTGAGCTCTCTGTACATAACTAATAAGATACAGTTTTGCAAGCTGCAAGTTTCTTTTAAGAGTAATACAGCAGAAATCTATTGCAGTGTTGCAATAAATGATACCTATCTGATGTATTCCTCAGGGATCTGTGGACTGAAGCCGATTGTATACATCGTTTAAATCCAAGCTGCTGACCTTTGTCTAATCAGGTCTTCTCTTTTATTATTCCTTCTCTGACACTCTCCTCTGTACCGTGCCTTATGAAAAAGAGTTGCTATAAAAACGTACATGTGCAATGAATGCCTAATGTGGTTGTAAACTTCCTTGTGACACCTTCTCAAGCTCCGTTCAGACAATGTAAACAAGCGGTGTCGGTGGCAGCGCAGCTGAGAACTTTGTGCGAAACCAGGGTCCAAACACTGAGATCTCCTAATGGCTGCTGTCTTCTGCCTCTGTTTGTGCATGTGTGCGTGTGCTGTGTGTGTCTTCCAGGCTAATGGATTTACTGGAGATGGCGTCGGGTATTTATTACCATGTGTAATTGAATGCAATGATTATCGTTGTTGTGTAATGTGATTTTAATGTGGCAGCGATGGTTATGTATAAGGCCTAATGACTTTGCCTCCGAGGGGGTTTGGCTCCCAATTAAAAAAAATCAAAATAAAAATGGGGGAAAAATGTATCAGAGTATGATTTAATTCCTCGCTCTTTCGCCTTTTCTTCTTACAACAAACAAATTTGATCATTTAATCAACACGCTACTCATTTAATCAGTGTCTTCTAAATAACAAATTTGCCCTTTTTGAGCCTTCGTTTACATGGGTGGTCATTAAGTCAAAGGTCTGGGCACATCTCTATCTGTGTTTGCATTCCAGAGATACAACCTTCACAACAAGCCGTAGCTAAGGATCCTAATTGCTAACATATTTTGCATGAACTGGATTAGCATCTGATTTTTAATCCTGACAGTTTAATGTATGATTAATGTCAACTGTATGCGCCCGAAGACAGCTTGATCAATAACTGTATACTGAATTACCATAATCTTCCACAGTCGTTCCCATACTGTACAATTCATGATAGCTTTGAGTTAGATTGTTTGTTTGCTATGGCGAAAAATCCACAAGCTAACAAACACAACAATAAAAGCTACTAACAGACACACGACAACCCAGCCGCTCTTTTTACACTCCTGCTTATTGACCTTTCAGTTGAGTTTGCACCCCACTGCAGGAAAATTAAAGCATCTCCAAATAAGAAGCTCTTCTAAGCAGCTGCAGCAGAAATTAAACTCACAAATATACGTGTCAGTGTACATACATTCATACACACTCGCACAAACACACTATAAAACACCTTCACCTCTCTGCAGCCTGCACACATCCCGCTCACTCTCACTTCATTGTAAAGCTTTTGTACTCGCACCTACGCACTCCCCATGTGCACATTTGCAAATGTTAGAACCGCACACCTGCAAACCCACACAGACACACACATTTGCATCACACGCACACTCACATTACACAAAGCTGGGGCTTTGCTTGACATTATTAGTTTTGCATTTGGGCGCTCTGCCCAGAGTAACAGTATGGATTTTTGCCTTGGCTACCTATAATTGGATGAGTTAAATTTCTCCATTCATTACATGTGCATCTGACCTCTGGACCCCGGCAGCTCCTGTGTTTTATTAGCACTCTCATCCCCTGATAATAGGGAAGCCTTTCCCCACCAACAATCCCCCTCTCTCTCACACGTTGTCTCCTCCTTAACATATTAACCCTTTCTGCTCTGAGTGTCCCTGTCCCAGAGAGAGAGAGAGTGAGAGAGAGAGAGCAACACGCTAACTAATATAAACCTTTAAATAATGATTTTAAGGATCCATCCACCTTCTGAATAAAGTGTATATATAGAGCTCAACATATTTTGGTATTGGACAATTTTTCTGTAAGCAGGTGATGTTTGTCCCCAGACATTTTTTAACACAAGACTGGCATTTTATCTTAATTACCAAACTTGAATCGCATTTAAAAAAAAAAAAATCATCACTTAAATCAATTCTTACAAATAATGATTTACTCCCACAAAAATAAACACAATTTCGCTGCTCTTTTTGTGACAAAAAGTAGAAATTATTTTATTCATAGATTTATGTTTCATGTAACAATAACCATGAAACTGTTGTCTGAAATAGGGAACAAAGGAAGCAGGCAGTCACAGATGTTTTGGTTTAGCAGGAAATATTTGACTTCCAGGCTTGTAGATTCTAATCATCAAGCTGCTACAGCCATGTGCTTTGTATGCACACCATGGTCATGTATATTTCATGGAAGCATGTATATTTAACATAGCCATGTATACCATATGTGGGCTTGATGTATGGATACTGACAACAGTCCTTGACATTATATGCACAATTACTCTTTGGCCCAGCAGTAAATCCTCAGGTTGAGCATGGTAAACAAAAAAAAGCAGAGAATCTGTCTGGAAAAGAAGGGTTGAGCATGACACAAGGTCAAAGCTATTGTGGACTTCATCTGTGGCTTTATACAAATAACACGGATTGAGAATCCATTTGTCACTGAATATTTCACAGAGATTATGTATGCAGCAGCAGCAAAGGTCCACATCCAGCAGCAGTGGCACAGAAATCAAGAGAGGCGAAGGCTTTCACAAGTCCGGAAAACTCCCTCCTCCCTAAACGACCAGGTGACACCTTATTGATCGCCACCATCTTTCAAGGCCGAAAACTTAAAGCCTTGTGTGGCACATTCAATGACCTGCTGTAGGCAGTAATGTTATTGGCTATGGCTCTCTGAGGGTCTGAAGCACAAGTATCTGCCCGACCGCTGGCTCTTGGATAAGAGTTTCTGACAGCTGCAGAACAATGCTAATGGCTGCTCTCTTGTAGCAGCCAATGTGTAATCAGCTCAGCACTCTGCCGTTAAAACTTTACAACAGTAATGTATGCAAACATGAATTCCATTTATTCCCCACCAGGTCCCAACAGGCAAGCCTTAAAGTTGCAAACTGTCTTACATCACAAATTACTCTGCTGGCACTTAATGCATTTTATATCACTCATAATCCTGGCGTTCCACACTAATTAGTTGGAGTTGCCAGCATGCATATTTCTCCTCATTATTTGGGAGCATCAAACTCTTTTTCTGCTCATTTCCAGCACTCATGGGTTGAATGCAGTTTTCATGGGTCTTTTTTATGGCAGTTTTTTTCTTGTAGGAAGAGAATCTGCCACCAGTGAGGAAACTAATTCTGTGCTGCTAGCAGATATCTGTCTTTGCAGACTCAGAGCATGTTGTTTAGTTTCAGTTAGGGGACTGTTTTAGGTATTTTTAAATGTAATTAAACCTCATACTAACGAATCAATTCAAACCATTGTATCTAGTAGAATTGCTATCTGTCAATGTTCAAAACAAATTATAAGAAAGCTGGAAAATGAGCAGACACAATCAAATATAGAAATGTTGCACAGACAACAACGAAAACTGTTTACAGAGGGCAATAAATATGATGAACACAGATGGACATGCCTTTCCGCTATGCCTTGTGGCTGACTGGTTATATCCTTTGAGGCATAAGCTTTGATTGTAACCGGCACTTTGAACTAGGCAGTTCTGGAAAGAGAGCAACACACAACAGCTTACTTTTTTGTTCCCATCAAGACAGCAAAGGACTACTGGCAGTGTAGACAGGTATCTAAGCTGTCAGGGAAAGTTTCTGGGTTAGGCAATGTTAGATTAGTTAAGAGTGTGACACTGCTTCTGTTTGTGCAGTGGTGAGAGAAAACTGTCATGCAAACAGGAACAAAACCTTAAACTGCTGTGGTTGATTTGCTCACCTATCAAACTTGAATTGTTTAACCATTGATTAGCAGCATAGATAACATCTGCAAGAGTATAGCCAGTCAGAGGTAGAGTGGGGGTCCAGTAGGTCAGTTCTGGGACAGGCTTCTTTACCGACTAAAAAAACCCTTAACTTTTAGATAATTTTTCAACACTACTTATAAATAGCCCACTTCAATATCCTAATGAGTCACAAACTTCACAAACCATGAAAATTACAAATGTGTCCCAGCCTTGTTCGTCACTTTTTTGTCTGTCAAAATGACAGTCACAGTCACAGACAGTCAAATTGGTGAAGACGTTATTTTCATTTTTTTTCTGTTTCGCCTGTTTGCAAATGTTCTCTCAAGCTGAAGTGAATTGAGCTCTCAGAGCCACTGTAACAAACACTGAAGCTAAGCTGGCACACAAAGTACAAAACTTTGCCATTCAACACACTGCATTCATCACTTTGCATTGCTTACTGTTTAATGAGGCAATTAAATCCCATCACCTTGTCTTTTAAATGATCCTGTCATGCAGTTTTATAGTATTCTGCACTGATTCCAGACCTGGAGATGAGATGTATTTATAGTGTATCTGTTGATTACAGAGAGTTAACCCTTACCATGCATGAGCCAGCCGACTAGAACCTAAAATCTGCTTTTTAAAACAACAACAAAAACAACAACAATGACAACAGCAACAAAAAAACAGTTCAAATGCAGTGCTCAGCTTGAAATCATGTTGCTTACGATGGATTACAACTGAGACAAGATGTCATCTAGCTAAATGGAAGTAATCTCTTTCTGTCTATCTGTCTGTCTCTCTGTCTGTGTGTCCTTTGATTATCTTGACAACCGTTTATCTGATAGATTTCATGCAGAGAAAAATCAACCACTATAGCAGATGAGCTCCCTCAGTTCTTGAAGCAGCAGTAGAAGACACAATTTTACAGATGCACAAGTTTGAATGACAGTCGTGCCTATTTAATACCAAGAGCCTCACAGGGAGTAAGAAATAACTCTCTGCCCTAAAAGCAGATGTTCTACCTCATAAACTGTCAGCTAATTTGGGTTTTAATGCTAATTTTTGGTAATCCTGAAGAAATGGTTAATTGTATGCTTCCACAATGTGTTAGCTTGCTATCAATAAACAGTGGCAGCCAGTTTTTGACAGAACTTTGGTTGACTGACCAGCTTTAGCAGTAATTGATGTGTATTTTTATGTCTTTATACATAAAACAGTTTTTTTATTTTGCTTTTCATGCATGCAGTGTGTGGTGGCCTACATTTGGTCAATTATATGTAGTTACTCAAAGAAGCCATAGTAACAAAAACTGGCAATGCGGTTAAAAAGATGTGACTCAGGTTTTGAGAACAATTGACTGTCTTAAATGGTAGCAAATCGTAATAACATTGTGTTATTCATAAACATGTATATCTAAAACTGTGGATCTGGCACTCTGCTCTCTGGTTCTATAGGTCAATAATACCGAGAAAGCAGCAACATCAGAGACTAGTCAATTGGCTCATTTAAAACAGGCATGTTTTGAAAAGGCAGTGCATTAGATGCAGAATAGACACTGAAACATCCAACACTTCAATTTATATTTTGAGTAAAAACAGGACTAAATACATTGCTTCTGTCTCAGCTAATGAATAAGTCTTTGTGCACAGTCTGAAGTGCTTCAATAGCTGAGTGAAAAGCTGACCATTACAGAGAGGAAAGAGATGTTTTATTTTTCAAACATGCAGATAAATATAGGGCACGTACACTGTCTTAGACAGTCAAGGCATTCAGAGTGTAACACTTATTTATTCACATCAAAAGAGATATAGAGAGAGATAGAGAGAAAAGCTTAAGTCATTGCTCCTTTCTCCCTGTTGCATCCCCAGCCAATCACAGCATGGAGTTGGGGGTGGACATCAGCTCACTGGTGACCCCCCCTCCCCATTAGGATGCTGGAAAAGATATAGGAGGAGGAGGTTTGATGTTCTGATGAAGAATATTGATAGCTGCAGGGCACATGTTTAAAATCACTGTAAAAACCACTATAACTATAACTCCTATAGCTACACTTCAAACTATAACCAATGAGCTTTAAGGACACGTTTGAAACCTGAAGGGGATGAGCCTGTCATCCTCCAAGGATTCCTGAACAGACTGTTGCCTCAGTTTATTACAGGCAAGTTAGTTTAGGATCATTGATTCAAAGGTGACATGTTTGAGTGACAGAAACAAACAGTTGGGGAATGTCATGGATCTTCCTTCAAGAAAAGGCTTGATGAAAACACACGGACTGAAGTGTAGCGCTGATTCAGATACTGACCTTGGAGATGCTCTAGATGTCAGAGTGTCTCACACATTCTCATTGACATTCAGCTTATACCACCAACAGCACACACATGATATGTGATGAGAATTGAAAAATGCACAATATCAATATCTGAAATATGCCTGTGTGTGTCTGTTTGTGTGTGTGCTCGTGTCTGTTTATTAGACAGTGTTTGAATTAATGGCCATGTGTGCTGCACTGCAGTAAACACTGAAATAGTTGGAGTGGTTTTCTCTGTATTGCAGCTACACTCCTAGAATAAACAACTTATGACAGGCTGAAAACATACATTCACTGGTTTAATTTGCCAGGGTTTTGGCATTTCTGACTTTAGCTGCAACCCCTAAACAATGTATAGAATTCATATACATCAGGTATTAAAAACTGTTGAGAAAAATGGGAGAAATGTATGCTGCAAAGCGAAAGGTATTTTTCAGAACAGAGATTTTTGCAAACATTCTGTTTAGTTTCAAGGACTACGCAACCTTTCAGCAATCTGATGAAGCAAGACTTGTTCTAACTGAAGCACCAGCATCTCTGTAAGTGTCCCAAATTTATAATATATGCTATTGAGTTTACACTAGAAAAGAGACAAAATAAAGCACCCTCAAAACAGACAAGATACCTACTAAAAATCACTTGATTTTTGAGTGTGGTTTGGTGGACAATGCAATGCACAAAGAAAATGGAAGTGCTGTTCACAGGTCGAAGGGGTAATTGTGAGTGAGGGTGAAACAGGTTTAGGAACACTTCAGTAAACAAAACAAAACAAAAAACGCTTTCTCTTTGTGAAGCTTAATTGGAAATGTCATTCTGAAGTCACAGTTTGATTGATGGTTTGAATCTTTTCCTGTTGTATTAAAACAATGAAAATGTGTTGATTTCTTGTATATAAACTTCAAAAACAGCATGCTGCATAGATTGGTGTGTAGCATACTCTAGTAGTACGGGACAGGGACATAACAAATAAAGAATGACATTTAAAAAACTCAGCACTAACATGTTTATTCCAGAAAGAACATTGGGTTTCACAAACAGCCTCAGATATTCCTTTAAGCTGTTGTTGACTACTGCTGGTCTGTCAGTTGTTGTGTGTGTTCTTTAAGCAGCTCACAAAATGTTCTATCTAGATTGCAACATACTTTGGGTAAACAAGAAAATAAGTTTATAAATTATCAACTGCCTATAAAATCTTCCAAACAAAAAGATTTATGTAACCCTTTAACCTCTGCATCATTGCCTTAGGATGTTTCAACATGAGGGAATTCACAACAAATGTATTTCGTTTCTGACTACTACTGATGAAAGCAACTAACCAGTCTAATTGCTGGAGATGTTTGTTTTTTTTTTTTTGCCTAGTAACCAACGCCGTGTTTTCATCAAAAAGATCTCAAATGCAACTAGTAAATGTTCAAATAATGCAGGCAGGACCAACCCAGAGGACAGCAGGTGAAATAGCAAAGTTCTTAATTAGCTCTGGGAGACTGTCCACCACTTTTGCCGCAATCTGATTGGACTAAACCTCTAGCAGGTTTGACTGAGGTGGAGATTCTGTTTGACTGCAGTGACAGCGCAACGGCTTTTCTAGCAGGGATTTTAGTTTATTTAACATGGCATAGGTAGAAAAAATCAAGCAAACCTCTGTCTTCCACCCTGATGATTGTAGTCGAGCGTTTCAATGAACAGCCATGTTTCTTTCTGCTTCTTGTTCTCACTGCATGTTTACTGTTTCAGCGCCACACACTGAACAATATGATTAGAGTCAGAGAACTGTGACTTAAAACCATAATAACTACCCACATTCATTACCACTGTTATATTATTGCACTGCACCAAAAACCACTGATACTAATACACATCACATTTCCCTTCAAGGGACAATAGAGATCCAACTCATATGTACAAACACTTGCCAACATGTTTCACAATGTAAAGATCTTTGCATTTCAGAACATTCACACGTTTAGACCAAGTCAAACAGAGTGACTGACTCCACTGCAAAAAGTTTGCAGTTTCTTGAAGCATGTTTCAACGCTGAAGTCAGTCTTTTTGAACACTCTGTGACAGGCACTAAAGGGCATTTCTTTCGGGTCCAGGTTGGGAACCTGATGTAGGCAACAACTTACATCTGATAGAAACTATCTAGGTTCTTTGACAAGTCTGAATTTACCGCATGACTTATGTGACTCAGCAACAGACCAGAATTGGAATCCAAATGTCTTGACATTTAATTGCCACCTGTAGGTCACTGGCTTAGCAATCCAAAACCCAGCGGTAGATCAGCTCATCAGAGTGCTGACAGACTCTCAGCCTCTCTCTCACTGCGGGTTCTCTCTCTCGCTCCCTCTCTCTCTCTCTCTCTTTCTCGCTCTCTCTCTCTCTCTTTCCTGGCACCTGATGTCAGTCTGTGGTGCCACGCAGGCAGTGATGACCTGGTCAATAATCAGTAATAAAGATGGTGTGCTGAGCATGATTGTGGAATGATTGGTCTGTCGATAGTGTATTGAGCAGACACACCGAAGGCCAGACAGATGCACATTTTGGAAGCGACTAAAAGGCAGCTCAACATGGTTTGAGATATGGCAGTTATATTAGAGCAATAAAAACACTAAACCACTGCAGGTTGGAGGCTATTAAATACTGTGAAATTTTTACTGTCATTCAGATCACATATTAGACTTTTCTTAACATGAGCGATTCAAATACACCGGTCAGACACACTGTGGGTCATGTGAGGGGTCAGATCAGGCACCCAATGTCTGACAGAGCCACCCATGTCATGAATCAAATTGTTTGCAAAAGTTGCTGTTAGATTTTTTAAGGCCTATATCATGCAATATAGTTTGTTTGCAGTCTATTCTTGATTTGATTTGTGATTTGCATTGTCAGAGCCCAATTAAAGCATTTAATTGACATTAATCAGATTAAAATAAAAACAGCAAAAAAACTTCCCTTTAAAAAAACCTTTTCTTTAGGTCTTTAGTCTCCAATATGACACTTGTTGTATATAGACGAGTATAAGCAGTGTGAGAAGAAAATTTGGCGATGTAGATTTTTCCGGTGTGGTTCTGCTGTGGGAAAGATAATCACTTAATTATCTCTGAGCACAAAATGTACTTTCTTTTGATGACAATGCAGATGTGAATTCTGTCAAAATGTCCTGGTACCTGTAGCAGCTGTTGGCTAAAGATTTTTTTTTTTTTGGTCTCTATTATATCAGAAAAATTGTCTGTAATAGAAGATTATATCACAGCATTGCCAGGTTCACAAATCGAACCACTCAGTTCAAATGAGTTTCTCTTTTCAGACTAAGCTCAGTCTCTGAGGAATGTGGGCGATGTCGTTAATGCTACTTAGATGGGCCACAGGGTTGCAAATTTTCCCCACTACACTCCATATTCCCCAGAGGAAATTGAACATTGTCATGGATGGATTAGCTCTGTAATGGTGAGACACATAGCTTGAGCAGAGGAGACCAGCTAAAAAACGTCGGGTAAATGAGGGAGGGGGAAAAGGTATGAAATTCATTTCATACCTCTTCAGGCACACTCACTTGAGGAGTGCTTTTCCACAATGCTAAGCCAACACATAAGCAACTTTTGACCAGTTTTCAGGTTATATATTCCTCTCTTTACAAGCTCCAGTGCACTGCTGTCCTTCTGTGGTAACACAGTGGCTTTATTCCACTTATTTAACCTTAATATAAAAGACTTATAAACATATGATTATCTATTGTTTATTGCATAACACAGAAAAATGGGGCTGCACTTTTCTTTTGAAATCATCTAGAATAAACAGACATTGAGAAGATTAGAAAGTAGGAGTACATTTCCATGCAAATGTAAAAGGACAATCTATGTAAGTGTGTGGTGGCTATTTTGTCTCAGACTACTGTGAACCTTCAAAGAAATTCTGGTCTTTTGTACCACAATAAGATTAGGCCTGTGACAGGTGTGCCTCTTTTACAGCTGACCTTTTTAAATGCAAAAGATGTAAGATAATAGTACACATTATTTTATATTAAAGTCTCCATTGTAGCATGACCGGTATCTGTAGTTTCTGCTGCATAGTCACCACGTTAAGTTGTAAAAAAAAGTCTTCCCTGGATAAGTGTAGTATATTACATAAGGTGTAATGCTGGATTTGATCTAGTCTATTCTATTCTTAACACAATTTTCAAACAATATGTTTGCCTTCCAGGACTCTGTATTTATTTTCTGTTCCATCTTGACACTGCTTTACTGATGAATACACAGATGTTAGTTACTGCTAGATATTTGGAAAACATTTTATTCAAATACATTTACTGCTAGTGTGTAATATAACATATGGTCTCTATAAAAAATTCATCCCAGCGCTCACCAAGAGAATAAGTCATCTCTCAATGATTCAATAATTATATCGAAATGTCTAATTTACATTTTATTTTTGTTGAAATGTATTACAACCAATGTAAATTAAGTTTTACTCAGTGAGATTTGAATTGTGGTGTATCTGAATCGTTACAAATGCATCTGTATTGGTGTCATCTAATGTCAGTAATAACCTATGAAGTTTACAGTTATATGCAGTATTTGTGTACATGGGCTTAAAATGTGCACTTTTTTGTGACACTCAGCAAGACTTCCAAATTGATAATTTGTGCATGTGCACAAAAACACTAGAGGTTAAATTGTGGCTCTTTTTCATTCACTCAGATTGCAAATGTTCTCTAACCTTCACCAAAGTGAATCTTAGCTGTAACTATTGCATGAACTGAAAAATTGCTAAAATGCTAACCAAACCACAGACTAAACTAAAACCCAGGAATCCAGTGCCTGAGTCTTGCTTTTTGGTATGCACGCCATCTCCCCCCTGAGCTCCTCTGTGTGACTCCTGCATGGTTCATAAATTTAGTTTTAATACAATCATACA